>CAKNXH010002087.1:34391-71427 GCA_932178445.1 Andricus quercusramuli | reverse complement strand
GTTTGAGGTTTGTAGGTTTAAAGTTTGTGGGTTTGTGGTTTGGAGGCTTGCGGGTTTGCTGTTTGTGGGCTTCTGGAGTTTTGGTTTTAGGTTCATGTGTTTGAGGTTTGTGGGTTTGGGATTTTAGGTTTATGGATTTTTGAGTTTGAGGATTGTAAGTTTATGTGCTTTAGGGATTTATATTTAGTACTTAAGGTTTGTGCGTTTGAGATTTGTGGGTTTACGGGTTTGGAGGTTTGTGGCTTTTAGATTTGTGGGTTTACGGGTTGGAAGGTTTGAGGTTCGTGGGTTCGTGGGTTTATGGATTTGTGAGTTTGAGGATTGTAGGTTTATGGGCTTGAGGGATTTATGATTGTGGATTTGAGGTTTATGGGTTGGAGGTTTGTGGGTTTGCTGTTCGTGGGCTTGTGGAGTTTTGGTTTTAGGTTCATGTGTTTGAGGTTTGTGGGTTTGGGGTTTTAGGTTGATGTGTTTGAGTTTTGTGGGTTTGGGGTTTTAGGTTTATGTGTTTGAGGTTTGTGGGTTTGGGAATTTTGCTTTATGGATTTGTGAGTTTGAGGACTGTAGGTTTATGGGCTTGAGGGATTTATGTTTGTGGCTTTACGGGTTTGGAGGTTTGAGGTTTGTGGGTTTGAGGTTTGTGCGTTTGAGTTTTGTGGGTTTGGGGTTTTAGGTTTATGTGTATGAGGTTTGTGGGTTTGGGATTTTAAGTTTATGGATTTGTGAGTTTGAGGATTGTAGGTTTAAGAACTTGAGGGATTTATGTTTGTGGGTTTGCGGGTTTGGAGGTTTGAGGTTTGTGGGTTTGAGGTATATTTCTTATGGGTTCAAGGTTTGAGGTTTGCGCGTTTATGGTTTGTGGGTTTGAAGTTTGTGGGTTGGAGGTTTGTGGGTTTGCTGTTTGTGGGTTTGCTGTTTGTGGGCTTATGGAGTTTTGGTTTCAGGTTCATGTGTTTGATGTTTGTGGGTTTAGGATTTTAGGTTTATGGATTTGTGAGTTTGAGGATTGTAGGTTTGGGCTTCAAGGATTCATGTTTGCGCATTTGAGGTTTGTGCGTTTGAGGTTTGTGGGTTTTAGGTTTGTGGGTTTGATGTTTGTGGGTTTGAGGTATATATTTTGTGGGTTCAAGGTTTGAGGTTTGTGCGTTTGAGATTTGCGGGTTTACGGGTTTGGGGGTTTCAGGTTCGTGGGTTTGAAGTTTGTGGGTTTCAGGTTTATGAGTTTGAGGTCAAAAATTGAGCAGTCAGCAGAATTTTGAAAAAGAATTGTAAAAAACTCACTGTGCGACATTGAGGAAAAGCGATACAAATATTTTCAAGATTTTCGTGACACACCTATTTTTTACAGAAACATTATTTCCGTTATTTAATGTCCGGATGTCACAATATAATGGGAATCAAATATTAATAAGGAAAACATACTCATTCCTTAAGTCCGTCGTCGAGATAATGAAGCAAGGTGATGAAACAAGGTTTTCTCCATTTTAATCGCAACAATTACCTTCAAATGAGCGGAAGTTAAAAATGTTGAAATTTTATATTTTTGAAATATCATGTTCAAAATTAAAGATTGTGTCATCAACCGATTGAACGAACTTATTAAGTGAAGTTCAATCAGGATAATATGTGTCGCCTCGTTTGAATAGATCAATCCATAGTAGCAGATTCCTGCTCGATCGGTGTTGCATGAGCGAAACTTATAAATAATTAAATAAAATATTTTTATAGAAAAAATTCATAAAATGAATTCAAGGAATGTGTGGTACAGTGAAAATGTCATACGTTTTAATAAGTGCGTGCAAAATAAGTGCGGAAAACATGGGATATAAGTGTACAGCTCTTGGTGACAATAATGAAGAAAAGAATCACTTTTCTCTCGTAACAAAAGTTCCGGTTATTCCATTTTTAACCCACTCAATTTGGAAATTTTTTATTATAGAAAAAGTACAATTTTTCAATATTTAGCAAGGTTTAACTTCTTATATAAAATGAGCAATTACAAATGAAATGAAATTTCAGAGAGATAAATTTAATCTTTAAATGTTAAAATTTTAATTGTTCTTTTCAAACAATTTTTTATTTGCAAGTGAAATTGTTGAATTTTTGTTGTATGAATTACAGTTGAACAATAATTCATTCAGGAAAAATTCGAGTAAGTCAAAGAGATATTCAGAAGTTTTGAAAAGATTCAAACATAATTTCAAATTTGAAAAGATTCCAAAAAATTATCGAAACAAAATATAGGTTTGTGAAGATTTCAAAATAAAATTTTGAAGCTTTTTAAGATTTTGAAAAGTTTGAAGATAATAGAAAATTTTTCTCAAGATTCTTGGGACAATTTAGAATAACCTTTTTTTGACAAAATAATTTCAACAGAATATTAAAAAAGATTTCAAAAGGTATCCACAATTGTCAAAAAATAATTTGGGACATTTCAAGTGATTCTTTTTTTTTAATTTTCCAGGATTCAGTAAAAGTTTTAGAAAAAATTAGGATCATTTGAAAAAAACATAATTTTCAAAAGAATTTCAAAAATATTTAGAAATTTTGAGAGGTTTCAAGGAGATACCAACATTTTCTTATGATTAATGGAAAAATTGTAAATGATTTTTCAATTAAATAATGATTTTAAGAGAAGATTCAAAATAGATGTCGAAACAATGTTTGTTGTATGAATAACAATTGAATAATTATTAATTTTTAAGGACCTAAAATTAATTTAATTTTAATTTTAATTCAAAATTATAAGTTGGCTAAAGACGGATGTTACGTTTATACATTTTTTTGAATGAAATTAATGTAGATAATACATGGAATTCAATACGAAATACTTTGAATTTATAAGATTTCAAGTCAAAAAATATTGCCAATTTAACAAACTATTTGAATTTTCAACCAAAAAAGATTTTCTATTGGAAGAAGTCTAAATTTTCCACGCAAAAAACAAAGAATTAAAAGAAATTATTTTGATCCAAACAGTTGCATTAACAATCAAATAGATGAACTATCCAGTAAAAAATACGAGTTTTTCAAAAAATAGTTAGAGATTTGAGCAAGTAGTTACATTTTCAGGCAAAAAAATTATTTCGAAGACAGTTGAATTTAAAAAAAGTTACATTTAAACCAAGAAAAATAGATTTTCAACCAAGAAGGATGACTTTTCTATCATAAAATGAGTGTTTTCAATCCAAAATAATACATTTTTAACAATATAGTTGAATTTTCGATAGAAAATTATGACTTTAACAAAATAATTGAATTCTTCAAAGATAATTAGATTTTTAATAAAAAAAGTTGAATTTCTAAACAAATATTTCAATGTTCAGCAAACAAAAATGCATTCTCAATCAAATAGTCAAATTTTCGGAAAAAAAAATTTAATCAAATATTTAAAATGTCAAGACAAAAAGACAAATTGTTTGACAGACAGTTGAATTTTCATCAAAAAAGTTGAATGCATTAGAAAACAGTGGAAAAAATAAACAACAGCGATATCGGAAAAGATGAGTTTTTAACAAAATGCATGAATTTTCTACCAAACAGTTGAACTTTTAATTTAAACAACATACAGGATAAAATTGAACCAAAAATGGATGAGGTGAATTTTCAGATAAAACTTTGATGAAAAAAAAAAAAAACAAAAAAAAAAAAAACGAATTTTCAACGGAATTGTTAAATTTTCAACCGAGCAGATGAATTTCAGACCAAAGAGATTAATTTTTTTATTAAAAAAGATTAATTTCAAACTTATCCAATATGCAGGATAAAGTTTCAAACACATATGGAATAGTTAAATTTTCAGTTAAAAAAAATAATTCTTAACAAAAAGAATGAACTTTCGACAACATTATTCAATTTTAGAGCCATGAAGACAAATCATTTACAAAAAAAGTTGATTTTTCAACCCGAAAATATGATTTTTCAACAAAAGAGTTTAATTTTCAAGCCAAAAATATGAATTTTCTACAAAACTGCAGAATTTTCAACATAAACGTTGTTTTAAAAACAAATAATTGAATTTTGAACTATAATAATGAATCCTTAAATGAAAAAATTAATTTAAAAAAAATTTTTTTTAAGCAATGAGATGCATTTTGAACTAAAATGATACATCTTTAACCGAAAAAGTGAATTATTCAAGGAATCTGAATTATCATCAGAGGATAACAGAAATTTTTAACGTCTTTTCAGATTATATGGAACAACGGATAAAAAATGATTTTGATTAATTTTTTTCTGAAAAAAGATCTTCTCCTTTTGCTCTGCTGGGAATCGAACCACAGAACTTCCAATTGCTGGTCAGGTTCTTTTCCATTAAGCTACTAGGGAGATCGAAAGAAATTTTTTTCTTCAGAAATACACGCATTATTTTGCTACGTGGTACAAATCAAATTTTTCAAGGAATCTGTACACTGAGCGAAGAATTCCCCAGTGGCTCGGGTTTACACCCCAATAGTTGGGGTGGTTTCTCTTTTTTTCTGTTTCACACGAAGGATTGGTGCGTTCGCACCAACGAGTCGTGCAAGCGCCCCAACCATTGGGGTGCTCACCCGAAGCAGCAGCGGCCGAACTGGTGGGGTGCGCGCCCGAATGGTTGGGGAGCTTGCACCTATGATTCGGGAGATTTGAGTCGTCGACCGCGTTGGATGTTGCGCGTTCGACGTTTGCGCATGTTCGCTAATGGCCGCAGCTGATAAACATCAGGCTCTTCCCGAATGTCACTATTTCTAGTTTATGTCAATTTTATTATTCATGTGCGAGATGTCAGTGGAATACAGTATAAAATAGTTATCTGGTTTTTCTTTGGATAATTATTAACGAAGGTAAGAGAAATATAAAACCTTATTTTTTCTCCAGAATTATTTCTGTATATATACATAAATAATTCTTCGTTAATGAACACTGTATTCCACTGACATCTCGCTCATGAATAATAGAATTGACATAAACTAGAAATAGTGACATTCGGGAAGAGCCTGACGTTTATGAGCTGCGGCCATTAGCGAACATGCGCAAACGTCGAACGCGCAACATCCAACGCGGTGGACGACTCGAGTCTCCCGAATCATAGGTGCAAGCTCCCCAAACATTCGGGCGCGCACCCCGCCAGTTCGGCCGCTGCTGCTTCGGGTGAGCACCCCAACGGTTGGGGTGCTCGCACGATGCGTTGGTGCGAGCGCACCAATCCTTCGTGTGAAACAGAAAAAAGGAGAAACCACACCAACTATTGGGATGTAAACCCGAACCACTGGGGAATTCTTCGCTCAGTGTATTATCGTTAGAGATTAACAGAAATTTTGAACGACTTTTCAGGCTAGATGGAGAAATGAATAAAAAACCATTTTAATCCATTTTTTTTCTGAAAAAAGACCTTTTGCTCTGCTGGGAATCGAACCACAGAACTTTCCATTGCCGGGCAGGAGCTATTCCATTAAGCTTCTAGAGAGATCGAGAGAAGAAATTTTTTTCAGAAATACACGCATTATTTTGCTACGTGGTACAAATTTATAAAATTTATTATTTTTTCAAAGAATCTTTATTATCATTAGAGAATAACATAAATTTTTAAAGTTTTTTCAGACTAGATGAAGCAATCAATAAAAAATTATTTTAAATAATTTTTTTTTGGAAAGATCTTCTCCTTTCGCTCCGCTAGGAATCGAGCCACAGAATTTCTGATCAGAAGTTGATTCCCTGTTCAATTTCCAGATTTTTTTCAAAAAAAATGACTAAAATCATTTTTAATTCATTGCTCAATCTAGTCTCAAAAGACGTTAAAAATTTCTGTTATTCTCTAATGATAATACAGATTCCTTGAAAATTTAGGTTTGTACCATCTAGCAAAATAATGCGTGTATTTCTGAAAAAAGTTTTTTCTCTCGATCTCTCTAGTAGCTTAATAGGAAAGCACCTGACCGGAAATCAGAAGTTCTGTGATTCGATTTCCAGCGGAGCAAAAGAAGATATTTTTTGCAGAAAAGAATTAATTAAGCGAATTTTTGGAATGTAGTCGAATTTTTAAACGAAGAAGATGATTTCTCAAAGAAAAGATTAATATTTGATACTCAAACTCAACTTCAACTCAATAAAAATCGCTAATATGAAAAACGGCCTTTTCCAATTCAGAACAAAATTATTAACCAACATTTTCTCCCTTCCAACTCTATCAAAATCTTAAAAATTCAAAATTTCCCTCTTTCAAGACAATAAAAATAAAAATTCTCCCCTTAAACCCAATAAAAATGTTATGAATAAAAAATGTCTTTTTCGCAATTCATAAAAAAATGAATAACCAAAATTTTGTCCCTTCCAACTATATAAAAATCTGCAACATTACAAGATTTTCCTCTTCCAATACGATGAAACTAGAAATGTAACATTCTTTCTTCGAACTCAATAAAAATTTCCCTTTTGCAGCTTAAAAAAAAATTAGTCACACAAATGTTGTCCCTTTCAACTCTATGAAAATCTTAAAAAATGAAAATTTTCCTCTTCCCATTTGATAAAAATGGAAATTAAATATCTTTTCTTCAAACTTCATAAAAGTGTTAAAAATAAAAACTTTCCCCATCTCAATTCAGAAAAAAATAAATAACCAAAAAACATTCATTTTTAACTTCAAAGGTTTTAAAATCTGTCGAACAATAATCAGGAAGATTATGAATTTTTCAAAAGTTTTTCGTGATTTGAGAGATTTGTCGGAAAACTTTGGATTATTTTGAAAGAATATTTATTCTATATTGAAAACGATTTTTTGCTTGTATTATGAATTTTTAAAATTTTTGTTTCTCTCTTGACTGACAAATATTTTTCGCTCAAGTTTTCAACAAATTTGTTGAAAATTAATTTTTTTTGTCTAAAAATTCATCTCTTTTGATAAAAATTGTAACTGCTTTAATTAGAATCGCAACCCTTTGGTCTCGAATTAAAATCTTTTTTAGTTAAGGATTCAAGTATTTCACTCAAAATTCGTCTTTTTTGGCAGAAAATTAAGTTTCCTTCTTGAAAAATCATCTTTTGGTTCAGGAATCAACTATTTCTTTGATAAAATGTTTTATCAATGAAATTTACTGTTTTTTATTTTAAATTTTCTTCGATTGAAATATCAACTATTACATAGAACGTTGAAAATCCTTTTTTTTAATCAAAAATTCAACAACTTTTTTAAAAAGTCGTTTTTTTGAAGATTCATCGCTTCAATTAAAAAAAAATTGTTTTTTTGGTAGAAAATTCGTGTGATTAAAAAATCAAACTCTTTTGTAGAGTCCTTTTTAAAATATATTCAATCATTTTTGATGGAAAAAAAATACAACTGGCATAAAATTAAATTTTTGTTGTTGAGAATAAAATTATTTTGCTGAAAATGTGTCTTTTTGGATGAATTGAACTGTTTTCGAATTCAAATATCAACTATTACATTTCACGTTGAAAACTCAGTTTTTTTAATAATCATTTGGTTGAAAATTAACATTTTTGTTAAAATTTAGGTTTGACACATCTGACATTTTAAAAAAAACTTTTTGAATTTGCTCAAAAATCTTAGGACAATTGCATTTATATAACCTCAGAAACAAATTAACAAATAAACCTAAAAAATAAAATTCAACTCCTTTCTCAAAAATTCATTTTTTTGAGATTCATCATTTTATTTGAAAATTCGTTGTTTTTGTAGAAAATTAATCTTCTCGGTAGGAAATTCATGCATTTCATTGGAAATCGAAATGTTTCATAGATTTTTTTTCAAATATTAAAACTATTTGATTACAAATACTATTGACTGAAAATTAATCTTTTTTTGTTCAGAGAACAACTATTTGGTGAAAATTTGTCTTTTTTTTTATGAATAGAACTGTTTTTGAATTTAAATATCACCACTCACATTTTTCGTTCCGAATTCATTTTGTTTTCATTTAAAAATTCAATTATTTGATTGAAGGTTAAAATCTTGGTTGAAATTTTTGTCCGACATAGAGGACATATCTGAAATTTTCAAAAATCTGTTTGAAAAATAAATAGTTGTTCAAAATTTTTAATTTATACCAAAAATAATTTTTTTTTTCGCTAAACGCAAAACTACGATTTCTTGTAAACTTAAATGTGAGAGAGGTTAACAAAGGTGACAGGTTCAGAATTTGAAAGGATAAGAGAAAATCCCAGTAGCTGCGCGTTAACCACGTATGTGGGTTCCTAGGATCATACTGGATTTAAGTTAACTCACTTCGTAACCAAGAATAAAAGGGTCAGCAAAGATCCTTATCTAAAGCAATATTATTTTATTTTAAAAAACACATCAGTTGAACAAAATTGCTTCACTAAGCCTGAAATTTATAGAGCTATCGAGGAAATAATAAAATCATTAATACTAATAATAATAGGTTTTAATGACAGAAAAAATTCCCGGTCATTTCCTTGTTTGAAAAACGTGCTAACGGTCATCGAAATAAAAACATTCGAACTTTTAGAGCTCAAAATGTTACTTTGAAATTTTTAACTTTTATAATTGAATCTTTAAAAAATTGTTAATTCAAAAATTTCATATTTTTTCTAGATTCACCGAAATTCGGTCAGCATATTTATTTACAAATAAATTGAACAGTTGAAAGGTTTTTGGTGAAAAATGTAAATTCTCGCTATCATTTGCAATGTCTAGATTGAAGAAATATTCAATACATTTTAAAATTTTCGAAATTATATAATTATAAGTTATTTTGAGTTAGAAACATTAAATATTACAGGATTAAAAATTTCTCTGAATCAAACATTTTTTAAATTAGAAGTTAAATTTTTTTCATGCGTTTTGAATTAATAATTAAACAATTGTTATTTAAATATTAGGATTCAACTATTTTGATTAAAAATTAGAAAATTTATCAAATGGAACAATTGAAATTGTAGCAATATAGAATTTCAGATACAGAAAAATTTCCAAATCAAAGAATTCCAGAATACAAACAATTAAACAAATGTTTTAATGATGCATACATGATAAAATAATAAATAAAATAAAAAATATTTTCATCAAACAAAATTATTTTATTATTTAACAACATTATTAATTTTTTAAACTAAAAATTCAACTATTTCATTTTTGGTGGAAAATGATATTTTTTATTTGAAAATCAAACTATTTGCTCGAAAAGTCAGTTATTTTCTCAAGAATTATTTTTTTCTGAGTTGGAAAAGAACTTTTTTAACTGAAATTTTGACTATCCCATTTTCGGTTTAAATCTGATCTTTTTTAGTTGAAAATTCAACTATTCTGTTACAAATTCATGTTTTCGGTTGAAAGTTCTTCTTTTTTGGTAAAAATTCATCTGTTTTGGTAGGATTTTATTTTTTTGTTGTTCAAAATGCAACTTTTTGGAGAAAAATGAATATTTTTTTCAGTCAGGATTCAACTTTTTAATACAGAACTATAACAGACAATATTGAATAATATTAATGATGGGAGAGTTTTTTTTTCAATTTAACAGTTCTGTTCAAAAGTCATCTTTTTCGTTTGAAAATTCAACTGTTCTATTGAAAATTCGTCTGTTTTGATTGTCAATTCAACTACTTGGATGAAGAAAAATATTTATTTCAGAATTAACTTTTTTGTTAAAAATTCATATGTTCAGGTTGAAGATTCAACTTTTTTGTGGAAAATAAGTCTTCAGGTAGAAAATCAAACAATTTAATTAACCTCTTTTTCTTTCTGGACTGAAGAATCTGTTTTGGTTGAAAATTCAAATACTTGGTTTAAAGTTGAACTATTTATTGAGCATTTATATTTTTGTGTTGAAAATTCAACTGTTTGGTCGAAAATTAAAATATTTGATTGAAAATAAACATTATTGTGGAAAAATCATATTTTCAGGTTAAAAATTCATCTGTTCTTTAAAAAAGTTGTCTATTTTTCTCGAATTCAACTGTATTTGATTTTAAATTAAAATCTTTTTTGGTTGGAATATCGATCATTACATTTTTCTGCTTCATCTTATTTTATTGGAAATTCAAGTAATTTATTGAAAATTTATTTTTTCGGTTGAAAATTCATAATTTTAGTTGAAAATTCATCTTCCTGGTTTGTGATTTTTTTTTAAATTAAAAACTTGTGTTAAATGGAGAAACGGGGAGATGCCAGGCGTACCCCATTGCACAGTGAATGACGTGGTCCATACCAACCAAATATTTTCTTTTCTCAAAAATAGTAAAATTAAACACAATCTGTTGAGAATGATAAATTCTCGAACTTAGCAGCTTGGTCAATATCACTGATTTGAGAGAAGAGTTTGCATAAAATGACAAAACGTTGTACTCAAACTGAACGTTCCATTTGATATGAACAAACACATTCTTTATATTTAATATATTCTAGATATATCCGTTCTTCTCAAGAAATTTTGTTACGAGCGGATTTCGGATTTCGGAAAAAGAAGTAAGAATCAACGGGAAAAATTTGATCGAAACTATCGTTCATTCAACGTTCTGGAAACATATCTCTCAGATGCCAGGCGTACCCCACTGCACAGTGAACGACGTGGTCCATACCAACCAAATGTTTTCCTTTCTGAAAAATAATAAAACTGAATACAAGCTGTTGAAAAAAAATGAATTCTCGAACTTAGCAGCTTTGTGAATATCACTGACCTAAGAGAAAAGTTTATATAAAATAACAAAACGTTGTACTCAAACTGAACGTTCCATCTCATATAAACAAACACATTCTTTATATTTAATATATTCTAGTTTCGTCCGTTCTTCTAAAAAAATTTTGTTCTGTGCGGATTTCGGATTTCGGACAAAGAAATAGGAACCAGACGGGAAAAAATTGATCGAAACTTCCGTTCTTTCAATGTGATGGAAACACCTCTTAGATGCTAGGCGTACCCCATTGCACAGTGAATAGCGTGGTCCATCCCAACCAAATCTGTTGATAAATAATGAATTCTCGAAAATAGCCGCTTGGTCAGTATAACTGATCTGAGAGAAGAGTTTACATAAAATAATTAAACGTTTTACCTAAACTAAACGTTTCATCTAATATAAACAAACACATATAAACATATAAACATATAAACAAACACATCGAAGCGCTCGCCTATGTGAATTTTTTTTTGTATGAATGTTGAAAGTTAATAACGAAGAATCTTCTAAAGGGGAATGTCATTACAAAATACATTATTTTGCGTAGAACGCATCCTTCAAAATATAATTGATAATAAACTTGTAGCTCTTTTTTGAGTGAATAACTTTTTTCTGATTATTTTTTTCGTAGCTTGTGTTGTTTGTCTAAAAATTTAATTTTTCTTTTCAATGCTGTTTTTTACAAAGTTGAACAAAATGGATGCCTCCGATTAAAAAGCGATTATCAAAAAATGTGTAGATCTTTTATTGAAAGCACAATTTTCGTTTTCTCATCTTCTTCGTATATTACATATCATACCACACTGAAAAAACCAGTTCTCGTTAGATCAGTGAAGTTAAGCAGTCTTGGGCGCGGTTAGTACTTAGATGGGTGAACGTTCGGATATACTACTAACTGCGTGCTGTTGGCGTGTCGTGGGTGTGGTGAGCCCATACTTCTAGTTATTCACTACAAGAAACTATCCACCTAGAAACACTACCCGAATCGGGTAGTGTCACGCCTACCCCGAAAGGGAAATGGCTTAATGGTATACATACATATAGTTTGAACGGAAAATGGATTTTTTTTATTTTTCATTATTTTTGTTGTGCGATCAAAGTTTGAATTTTCGATTTTTCACGAAAATTCAAAAAGTTGTTATAACAATCTTGTAGGGTGACCAAAAAGCAATGTTTTTCTCCTCCTGACTTTTTTCTCATAACGTGCATTGGTCTCAACATTTTTGAAAGGCCCTAACTTTTTTAATTTTCATCCAAAACGTTTTAGACTTTTTGAAATATTTATACATTTTTTATTATTTCATAAATTTTTTATAACTTGTATATATTTAATAAAATCAATCAAATTTTGCATAAAATTGTTTTCCAATATTTTGAAATAGAAAAAAAATGGCTTATAAAATCTTCGAAAGTAGGTTTGATAATTGTGTTAATTATCAATTTTCTTAGGAATCATAATAAACACTTTTCAGTATTATGAAATATTTCTTACATCTTAAAAAGGTAATTTTGTTAAAACTTCTCAATATATCTTAAGGTTATTTACAAAATAAATTGTTTTTAAATAAAAGAATTAAAATTGTGACGTTCGAATTGTAGATATTTTGATTTTGCAGTTATTTCAAGATCATGTGAAATTCATAAAAATGTTTTAAATTAAATTTCAAAATGTTCAAAAATCTACATTTTGTTTTAGAATTTCTGAAATATTTATAAATTTTTTATTATTTCCGAAATTTTTCCATAACTTGTACATATTTAATAAAATCAATCAAATCTTCCATACAATATTTTGAAATAGAAAAAAATGGCTTATAAAATCTTCGAAAGTATGTTTTGATAATTGTGTTGATTATCAATTTTCTTAGAAATCATAATAAACAGTTTTCAGTATTATGAAATATTTCGTACTTTTAAAAAGTTAATTTTTTAAAAACCTCTCAATGTATCTCAAAGTTATTTACAAATTAAATTGTTTTTAAATAAAAGAATTAAAATTGTAACGTTCAAATTGTAGATATTTTGATTTTGTAATTATTTCAAGATCATGCGAAATTCATAAAAATGTTTTAAATCAAATTTCAAAATGTTTAAAAATCTACATTTTGTTTTAGACTTCTTGAAATATTTATACATTTTTTATTATTTTAGAAATTTTTCCATAACTTGTACATATTTAATAAAATCAATCTAATTTTTCATACATTATTTTGAAATAGAAAAAAATGGCTTATAAAATCTTCGAAAGTATGTTTTGATAATTGTGTTGATTATCAATTTTCTTAGAAATCATAATAAACACTTTTCAGTTTTATGAAATATTTCTTACTTCTTGAAAAGGTAATTTTGTTAAAACTTCTCAATATATCTTAAGGTTATTTACAAATTAAATTGTTTTTAAATAAAAGAATTAAAATTGTAACGTTCGAATTGTAGACATTTTGGTTTTGTAATTATTGTAATACCATTTAAAATTCATAAAAATCTTTAAAATTAAATTTCAAAAAATTCAAAAATCTACATTTTGTTTTAGACTCTCTGAAATATTTATAAAGTTTTTATTATTTTAGAAAATTTTTTTCATAACTTGTACAAATTTAATAAAATCAATCAAATTTTTCATAACATTTTTTTACAATATTTTGAAATAGAAAAAAATTGCTTAGAAAATCTTCGAGAGTATGTTTTGATAATTGTGTTAGTTATCAATTTTCCTAGGAATCACATAAAACACTTTTCAGTATTATGAAATATTTCGTACTTTCAAAAAGTTAATTTTTTAAAAACTTCTCAATGTATCTTAAAGTTATTTACAAATGAAATTGTTTTTAAATAAAAGAATTGAAATTGAAACTTTCAAATTTTACATATTTTGATTTTGTAATTACTCATTTTATATGAAGATACGATTATTACCACCAATTAAATAATAATTGTTTTTGAGTTTAACACGTGATGGATAGAATTGAAACATTGTAGACTGAAACAATATTTTACAAAAACTTGAAATTTAATCAAATTGAACTCTCGTTCATTCAACGTTCTGGAAACACACCTCTCAGATGCCAGGCGTACCCCATTGCACAGTGAACGACGTGGTCCATACCAGCCAAATGTTTTCCTTTCTCAAAAATAATAAAATTAAACACAATCTGTGGAAAATAATAAATTCTCGAACTTAGCAGATTGGTCAATATACCTGCTATGAAAGAAGAGTTTATATAAAACAACAAAACGTCTAACTCAAACTAAACGTTCCATCTGAAAGAAACAAACACATTCTTTGAATTTAATATATTCTAGGTTCACTAGTTCGTCTCAAGAAATTTTGTTCTCTGCGGATTTTGGATTTGGGAAGAAGAAATAGAAACCAACATACCGGATCCACTTTCAGAGAACGATTGCCCTACGTTTCCTGCGATTTCGTGAAATTGCACCCTACATACTAGCACCTGGCATTTGAACCGATATGAGAGAAATCACGTCGTCGCAGTTGCTCGGGGCATCTCTCCAGGCTTGAACTCAGAATTCATCGTCTTCGATATATGTAGAATTGTAAACCCTTCGCATGTACGTACTACGTACACATAACACATATTTGCGCAAGAACTCAATTTACTTCCAGATGGTATGTCCGAGTGACTTTTTCTTCAGGACAAAATCGAAATAGGATCGATTTTTCGCCCACATGTCTCGTTTATCGTTAAGGATGTACGTAAGGGTTGTACATTTTTGTTCTCAAATTTGCATGCATTTCGCCCGGAAATTTTTTCGAATCCACACAAAAATATATCCACTTTTTTGATTTGAAAAATTATATTTAGAGCTTGTGCAAAAGGGTGGTCCAATAATGTATGGCAAATTTTTCTCCATGCTAGAGGGCAATGATCCCCCTATTTCATTCTATATCCGAAAAAAAATTCCCTATTTTTTTTTTAATTCAAACTTTAACAGGGGCAGGTTTTGACTTTAAGTTTCCCGTGTAAAAAATCACTTTTCTGAGTTTTCGCAATAATTTTTTAGGGTTTGGGAAAATGTGACAGAAAAATATAGAGGCTTGCTGAGAATTATCTAATGAAGAATTTGATGTATCAGGCATATGTGTTTGAAATCCGTAACACACCCTCACGAGTCTCTGAAAACTGCCCTTAAAACCAAAAATGTCAATTCTACATGAAACCGACTTTTTGAGCACTGTATTCTCGTCTTCTTCTACTTAAAATGATTCATATTAGTCTAGTCTAATTCTAACATTGGTTAATTAATTTTTAATGATTTAAACAAATGGAATTTGTTTAAATACTTCTTTTCGAAAATGTGATTTTTTTCACCAAAAATTACTACTTTTGGTCTGGTGGAATATTTATTAACTTTAGTTCAACAATTTCCAATCATTTAAAGAAATGGAATTTGTTTGAATAATCAAAAAAAATTGTATTAAAAATTAGTAATATTTCTTCAGTGGAATATTTATCAATGTTGTTTTATTATTTTTCAATTGTTCAAATAAATTCTATTTATTTACATAAAACAAATTCCACATGTTTTAATAATTTATTTCTAAATTTCTTTAATAAAAATTATTATTGTTGGTCTAGTGGAATATATAAAAACATGGGTAACTAATTTTTCAATTATGTGATCGAATTTCATTTGTCTACAAAATTCACAAATTCTGATAAAAAATTATTGTTTGAACAAATTAAAGGTTGTTGAAAATAAATGATAATTTATTGTTTATACAATTGAAAAATATTTAAAAATCAATTCATGTTATTAACGATAACAAACTACCAGTTCGACAAATTAAAATAAAGAACGTTCTGTACACAAATTCTATTTGTTTAAATAATTGAAAATTAATGAAACAATATTGATAAATATTCCACTAGACTAGACAAATAGTAGGAATAATTTTCATGGGAAAAAAGGATTCTTCGAAAAATGGTATATTGCGTGGCGAGGGTCGAAAGGCAACGATTTCACAAGTGTGAAGTTAGCTGCCCGAGCGAAGCGAGGGCTGATATCACACGAGTGAAATCGTTGCCTCGGCCCGAGACATGCATACAATTTTTCATCATTTCGATTGAGGTAGGATGAAAAAAGTATTTGAACAAATTCCATTTGTTTAAATAATTAAAAATTAATTAATCAATGTTAGAATTAGACTAGATCAATATGAATAATTTTATGTAAAAAAAAAACGAGAATACAGTGCTCAAAAAGACGACTTCATATAGAGTTGACATTTTTAATTTTAAGGGTAGTCTTCAGGGATATGTGGGGTTGTGTCAATATATGGGTGTCAAACCCATATGTCTGATACATGCAATTTTTTGTTGGATAATTCTCTATAAGCCTCTATACTTCCCCGTCACCAATTAATTTTAACACGTATTTTCCATAAGAATACATTTTATTGAAGAGTAAGGAAGCTATGGTAATGCATAACATTTGAAAATACGGTTTTTTATAGTCACACTTTTTTCACTAACATAATTCATTATTGATGCAAAAACGGAAAAGATTCGTTGACTCAAGGCAAATCGAACCATGAAACTGAAAATATCAAGAGATGAAGGAAAGTAAAAGTATAGAGTTTGTCAGCATGAGAAACAGCAAAGGTGATATGCTATGTGATACAGACGGGATAGTAGACGCTTCAAAAGACTCTTTTGTTGTGATTTGATACAAAATTGAATAAAAAATGATAAAATTGATCCAAAAATCATGAATTTTGCTGAAATTATCATGAAGTTCCTAACTTAAAAAATTGACATAGAAAAAAAACGAATTTTTCTGTCGGAAAATGCCTCACTAATGAATTTGTTTATTAAATTTATATATAATATGAACGATTATAATCTTGAGAGGACATTTTTTACTATAACATTGTTTCCATTCAAATTTCTTGCAATACAACTTAAAAAACGTAAATTTATGGAAAATCGTAGAAAACATTCTTTCAACAAATAATTAAATTATAAAAAATATTTTTGTTTATTATATAATGTTGAAGCATCTCCAACTAATGTGATAATGAAACTCAGGTGATTCAAACCTTTTTCCTGTTATTGATGAGCACCTGGAACGTCAAATAGAAAAAATGGCCATTTTTGTCATATTTGTTTATTTTTAAAAAAATTGAAAGTCTAATTTGAAAATTCGGCTAGACCAAAAAAATCATTTTTTTTCCACTGTGCTACGGCAGAAATTGAAGAGCCCATGTTCAAACCAAAAATTTTCTGATAGAATTTTCCATTGAATTGACAATATATCGACTTTAGACAAATATTTACGGCTTCAACAATTGATGAATAGCTTCCAGGATATATTATTATACATGGAGACAATATCTAAATATAAAATTGTATACTTATTAGGTACTATCATGTTACTTAATTTCCTTCTTAAGTAACGGCTGTTGCTCATTATGTAAATCCGACAATCCATAGAACCATGGAGCAGCACTCTAATACACTTTTTTCATTTCAATAATCCATCTTTCAATTAAAATATTAGGTGCGCAAATAAGTTATCGCTGTTTCCTTGATCACAGAAAAAACAGAAGATAAACTTTACATGATTTCTGACGAAAGATTCTCAGCAACAAAAATTAACTTCACACGATTAACTTTACACAAATATCAGTGAAACTTTCTTTTTTATTCCATGACAAACACATGTATTTTGAAAGACGCGAAGTTGGCTGAACACAACTTTATCGCTCTAAAAAATTTCCTGCAACAAATTTTATTCTTAGTTTTTTCTGTGATGAAAATGCAACTTTAGTGTGAAAACATGGTTGCAAATGAATCATTCAAAGTATTGCCCATCGTTAGCTACAACTTGTCCCCATCTTTCTGGTAGAGCTCGAATACCGTTACGGTAGAAGTGTTCATCTTTTGAGGCTATCGACGAATTGAGCCATTTTTAGATGTTTTTATATGAGCGGAACTGCTGATCAACCTGACGATGTGTCATCGACCAGAACAAGTAATAATCGGTTGGCACAATATTTGGGGAATACAGCGGATGGGGTCGAACTTCCCATTTGAGCGTTTCCAGGTAGGTTTCAACTGGTTTGGCAACGGGAGGCCGTGCGTTGTCAAGCTGTAGAGTCACTTTTTCGTGCCTCTGCTCATATTGTTGCCGTTTTTCGAGTAGTGCTGGGCTCAATCGCATCAATTCAAGTCGATACCGTTCCCCAGTGATGGTTTCATTTGGTTTCAACAGCTCATAATAAGTAACACCGACCTGATCCCACCAAATACATAGCATAATCTTCGCAGCGTGAATATTCGGCTGAGCAGACGACGTAGAAGCATGACCGGGCAGTCCCCATGAATTTCTTATCTTTGGGATGCTGTAATGAATCCATTTTTTAACACCCGTCATGATGCGATAAAGAAAACCCTTCCTTTTTTGCCGCTAAAGCAGTTTTTCGCAGGCGAAAAAATTACATTCAACGTCCCTTGGCTTCAAATCATAAGGAACCCCAGTTCCTTGTTTTTGAATCATTCCCAACGCATGCAATCGCTTGGAAATGGCTTTGCGGGTAACTCCTAATGCTCAAGCAAGCTCTTCTTGCGTTCGACAAGAAGAAACATCTTTAAAAAATATAAAATATATTTAAAAATAAAATAAAACAATAAATATGAAGAAAAAACAATAGAAAACAAACATCAAACGTCTTGTTTGCGTTGTTTCATTTAGAGCAGTATCTCCGTAAACTTTTTGGAACTCTTGATGGGCTTCAGCCGCCGTTTTCTACGAATAAAACAATAAAATCAACACTTCCCGCAAATGACGATTATTTGGCACAAAATCAGACATTTTCACACAACCAAAATTATGACGCCAAAACAAAGGTCGCTAATGTGTCACAACGGCTTGTTCACCATATGTCTAAGCAGTTGAGAGTGATGAATCTTACAAAACAATTTGAAGGTTGCACCTCGCTTCTAAAATTTTTTTAAAATCTTCCAATGTTTCTTCAGAAATTCAGCAAACTAAAAAATCAGATTAGAATTTTCTCATATATGAAGGTCAACAAAATGAAAAATCAAATTGAAAATTGATTATATCTGTAATTCAACAAAATAAGAAATCAAATCGTAAGTTTTTTATACCTGGAACGAAATTTATTTTCAATACTCTACATAATAAACTTACAATGTCATTAACACCACACGCTGAGAGAGGCCTAAAACTTGTTCACATTATCTAACTAGTATGACGAAACAACATCTGAAATGATAAACGACCATGTATTCTCCTAATTGGGAAGAGGAGAGAGTCGCTTAAACACAATCTGTTACAACTGAAAAGAAAATTAGTAAAATAGTTTTTTTCCTTTTTTAATTAAAAATTAATTTTAGAGCATTGTCAATAATACCTTTCTTCATTTTTTCAGGAACAACGGCAGCACTGTTTGAGTGTTCAAATAATTATGCAAATATTGCTTAATTCTTATCTATAGTTTTGAAATCAGCCTTAGAAACAGAAACGCGTTCAGTAAACAGTCGTAAACCCAGCTCGTAAACAATTATTTTAATCCAGATAAGAGGAAAATGTGTATTAAAAACTTAATTATTAATAGCTTTATCACCAGAAGGTTAACCCTATAAACAAGAGATGAAATTAATAACTACTTGCTGACATGAGGTAACATATTTTATAGATCCCTCTTCGAAAATTGCGGCTGTTGACCCTCCCGACCTCTCGCATGATGAATCCGAATATTTTCCTGCCCCCCCCCCCCCCCTAGAGAATCACGTACTTCGTGAATGGCACATCATAACATTTTTTGTCAAATCCACCAACAATAACTTCAATACTATAGTTGATGGTAGTTTTAAAGAGAGGAATGGTTGTTTTTAGTGAAAAAAAACTTTGAAAAATTAAAAAATTCTTTAGAAAAAAGCTTTGATTTTCGACAAAACTTTTTTTCTGATCGCTGCATCCCAAATGTTTGAAGATTATAAGATTTGATTGAATAAGAGCTTGTTTAGTGAGAATAATTTAAAATCAACATCATGTGAAATTATATTATTTGTTGAATTTATTTTTCTCTTAAATTATTTGTTGATGATTTTGGGCATTAC
Source organism: Andricus quercusramuli (assembly GCA_932178445.1). NCBI lineage: Eukaryota > Metazoa > Arthropoda > Insecta > Hymenoptera > Cynipidae > Andricus > Andricus quercusramuli. The sequence continues at coordinate 51,694 of CAKNXH010002087.1, read as the reverse complement.
AAAATCAATTGAAAAAATTACTTAAGGCAGAGTTCTAGAGTAGCTTTTTTCGGAATAAGAAGTTTTGATGTATTTAATAAAATCTTATCATTTTAATGATAAGGATGGATCATAAATGTATCTAATATAATAAATTATCTGTAAGATATTCAAATGGTCTGGGAGACTAAACAGATTCTTTTCCAAATTTATTAGAAAACAAATGATTTCTTTGCATAAAATCCCAATCCAGGTGGCTATTATTGGATAGTTTTTATGTCTATTATATTGGATAAGTTAACCTAATTTCTCTTCATGGACTTATTTATGAAATATGAATATCTTAGTAGTAAAAGTCTAAGGCCTGTCTGATATATAATATAATGATCAAGATACCATACGCGCATATAATTTGCTGAATGACCGAAATATTCTCTAAATACAGTGTAACGAAATTCTTCATTAGCGCATTAACCAGTTTTCTCCTTAATTACAAAAAAATGGCAATCGTTCATAGTCTGATAATTGCCTTGACGACCATCCTTGATTCTATTGGTGAATATTATCCTATAATAAATCTATAGTTTCAAAAATGTTTTCAATCCTTCTGAAACTAACCATTTGTCCGTCGTAATCAGCATTCTATCCCAATTGCTTTTTTTCAATTCTATTTCAGTTTGTTCGAAATGAATGCAAATTCAATCAGAATTTATTTCTGAAGAATTCAGAACGTGTTTGTCTTCAAAAATAGAGTGAAAATTTAAAATCCTTAAGGTGTTGATAGAAGTACAGTAGATTCATAAACGTTTATTTTTCGGCCTGCTGCCTCGCACGCATGTCCCTTCTTTCTCGCTTTGCCTCGCATTGCCAAACTCTGCCTCCGCGGCTAATACCTAATACTTATCTACTATTTACAATATTTACATTTATCTTATATCTACTTTCTCTCTCATGGACAATGTTTCCTTCTACATTCCTCTTCCTCCTTCCTTCTCTTCTTCACCATGTTATCCAACGACCCCTTCACCCATGCTACTGCACTTTTATCCTTTCTTTTATGCATCAATATCTCCATGCTTATCCCACTCCTTTCCAGCTTCTCGCGCTCCTCCAACCAGTGCTTCACTCTCGCATCCCACTTCCCTTACAATTCACACATCCTCTTCTCACGAGAGAGCCATCTCATATAACTTCCTTCCTTCCTCGTGCATCCTTCTCACTTCATCCATCTGCAGTCCATTCATTCTGAAATACCTTCATCTTTCCACCTCTACCTTTCCACCCTATTTCCTGTTCTCCTCCTTCACCAGCAATCCCTAACCAGCTAACTTTCTGCCTCTTCCGAAAATTTCTTCTTCCACGCCCAACTCTCCGTTATAATCCCTCAACTCGTTCCTCCCGTCTCCCTCCTGAAAATATAATTAGGCACGTTCCTTACCAACCCCAGTGTCCACTTTTCATACCTCTCCTATATCTTATTTACCTCCTCACTTTCCTTTCACCCCCACACCTCCACTCCATAAAATAAGACACTCATCACTAGCGACTCGAAGAATTCCATTCTCCTTCCGAAATTATCTGTGAACTACTTTTTTCCTAGCCTTCACACCTCTCTCGTCACCACATTTTCCCTTCTCTCTCTCTCTCTCTTTTATATCACCATCTCTTCCCCATTTCTCCGAAACAGGAAGCCCAGGCACACAAACACTTTCACCTTTTGCACCGCCTTCCCCTTGCACTTCCACTCACCTCCCTGACCCCTCCCACCTCCTTTCTTGAACCCCCACTAACCTAACTCCTCCTTCCCCTCGGGCCGCTAGCTTACTCTCCATATTCGCGACCTCATCTCACCCTATCTTTCGTCTCTTCATAACCTCCCTTACCCTCTCAATCAGGCCTCCCTCTACTTCCCTCTCTTCCATCGCCTCCGGCAACCTCCCTATATCCACCGAAGAGAACGCGCGCCTTTGAGATCAACAAAAAACGCGTACACTTTTGGCCCCTTCTGCGCTAATTTTCTATCCACCACGTGTTGCAGAATGTAGATATTTCGATAGTGCTCCTACTCGCCCTAAATCCCGCCTGCCTCTTCGACAACATTCCATTCCTCTGGACATCTTTCCACAGCTAATCCCTTCATAATTTTCCTGCCCATCCCTATCTCCTTTCTTATACAATGGCACTATCAACCCCTCTCTTTACCCTCCTAGAAATCCCTCCCCCCTTCATGATTCTTTCCCTACCTCCTACAGCCTCTCGCTAACAGTTGGTTTACTAAATAGCCACGCTTCGTTCTCTACCCCATCAGCCCGGCTGTCTTTGACATTCCTAACTCCCTCAGCTGTTTCTACATCTCCTTATCATTCAACTCCTCCACCTTGACCTCCCTCGTTCTTCTACTCCCAATAACACTCTTTCGTGAATCTGAGTCCTGAAACGATTTTTTTTAAACTCCCTCCACTCCTTACTCTCTATCTTCTAGCTTATCCCCACTCTACGCTTTCTAAACCCATTTATTTTCTTCAACACGTCCCACTCTGTCTCAACACTTTCCAACTTCTCTGCAAGGCCTTTCTCCTTTTCCTGTTCTTTCTTCTTACACATCAGTCTGAACCGCTTCCTCATTTTTCGCAGTTCCCTCTTTCCACTTTCTGTACTTACTTTTCACCTTCCTTTTAATCTCTTTTGCACACACCCTTTTTCTTTCAAATTTTCCCATATCTCTTCCACCGACTCCCCTTTAAAGCGTACCTTTCCTCACTGCTCCTGATGCTTCTGTATTGCCTCCATGGTCCAGCTCACTCTCTCCTTCATCGACACTTCTTCCCCATTTTGCCTTTTGCCGCTCTCTCCTTTTATCTAAAACTATAATGGCTGATGGTCTGATTCTACCCTTCCTCCTACTACGAATTTCTCCGCCTTCTCCCACCGTTGCATATTCATGACTAAATAGTCTATCACCGATACCTTACTTACATATGTGTATTCTTCCTCGTCGTCCCCTGTTATCATACCATTTGCCACCGCCCAGCCTCTATCCTCCATCCAGACTCTCAGATTCTCCACCTCCTCATCTATTACCTCATCCTGCAATCTCCTTTTAAAGATATCTCCTTCCCTGTGGAGGTCCCCTTCCCTCCCCATCCTCGCATTTAAGACCCCCCTCCCCCAATACCACCATAGACTCCTCTTTTTCGCCTGAAAAGTTTTCCACTCTTTCTTTGATCCTTTCCATCCCATTCTTTAAATCCGAATCAGTAGGAAACAACTAATTGGTAGTAATTTTCTACTAATTCAAATAGCGCCAATTCGTTCAGTACTAATTAGTAAAAATCTGCTAATTCAATGTGTAAGAATAACTGACTAAATGAGTAAGTAACTATATCTACTAAAGAAATAGGTAGTACTACTACACTGGCAACATTTATGTATGTCTAGGGCTAAGCAATGACACCAATTGCATTGAACGAAACATAATTTTCATAAAAAGCGTGGAGAAATATTATTTTTTACGATAAGTGCATTCGGATATTCTTCTTTATTTTTCCAAAGGTATTCAATTGAATAATAAAATAAGTCTTAATAAGAAAAATCACAAACATAGCCGAATCAAGTTCGGGTTTTGTAGTTAAAAGGCAGACTGGCGGCATTCCTGGACTTGACCAAATCAGGTTCGAATTCCATCTTTGTGAGACAGCCAAAATCACAGATTTGATCAGATCAGGTCGATTTTTAATGAGTATATTCCGGACGTTAAAAGCATAAAAGTAAAGTTACATATCAGATGACACAACTGAAGATCTCGGATTGCTCCTGGAATTTTTACAAATTTTCTGAATCCGCAAAGTTCTTCCTAGTCTCCGAAAAGTTCGCTGCAGTTTTCTACTAAGTAAAACTTTGCCAGGATCCTTCTCAAATAATGTTACTTAAGTATTGCTGGTCCAGCTCTCAATGAGCTTCCCAGGATGATCTTCCCTCAAAGTCCTCAGTCATGGCGCGCAATATTGCTACAAAGATTTCCTGATATACCAGCCTACTTTAAAAAAAACTTAATCCTCTGTTTCTGCTTGCAGAGCTGATTTCGCCGTTCGAGTGTTTACCGAATGGCGAACCTATTCCTGGCGTTCCTCGCCGAGAATCTTCTTATTCTTCAGACAGAAATATTTCTCCTGGCAGCTCTCCTTCTACTGTCAGACATCCTCCTACTGTCAGATCTTCTTCCCCTGCCAGACTTTATTCTCCTGGCAGGTCTTCTCTTGCTGAGCCTCCTCTTCGTGATAGATCAAGGTCTCCTGCCAGGTACATGGCTCCTCCAACCAGGCTCCCTTCTTCTGACGGGACTGGATATGGACTTGACCAGCTTAAATATATTCGGCTCACTCCCGTACCAACCCAAGAACAAGTTGTATTATCAACGTCTGATGGTGACGTCTGTGCAATATTGGAGGGTATTAATGTTCTTGCTGGAATATATACATGTTGCAATCAAAAGACAAGACGAGCAAAAATAAACGTAGGAAGCGGTACGGTTACCGCAACGACCTCACATGAAATAAGGGACTCACCAGTAGGCCCTTTCCGTCCACTCTTACGTAAATATAAAGTAGAGCTTGTGAACAACAATCATCCACAACATTAATTCAATTTGAAACAATGTAAACCTAATATTTGAATGTATTTGTAATCCGATGTCAGGTTCAAATGTGACAAGTAAAGAGTTATTACAAATAATAATAATTAGTCAATATATTATGGTTCTCGAGGCTTCAATCTTTCGTCAGTGCCCGACCAGTCTTTTTCGGAAACAAAAAATTCACTTTTCATTCCCTCGCGATTAGAGATTTCGATGAATATTATATAGGACAGACAGACAGACATACAGACAGACATCTTCGTAAAAATCGTTTTTTCTGACTCAGGAGGTCTCAAAACGTGGAGATTTGATGAAAGTTTTTTGATCTATTAAAAAAGGTTAGGATCTTTCTAAATCAAAATTTCGTGACAAGTGTTCTCATTTCATGACAACGTTTTTTCTTAATGTTCCTAAGCATTATTGCTAAAAGAGAAAATTTTATTGTAAATGATTTTCTATAATAATGAAAGATAATACTGGTCGTAACATTCTGATAGAACACTATAATTTATAAACATTTTCATAGTTTTAAAGAAGCTTTCATGACAAGTTTCTGAATTTACAGGATTTAATTTTTTTTTAGCTAAATTGAATTACTTCAAAAGACATGTAAAAGTTTTGAAAACACTTGAAAGAGTTACAATCTTGAGAAGATTTCAAAACATTGAAAGGAAAATGCAGATTTTTGAAAATTTCAAAAAAGGTTGTGGAAGATTATCAAGCAAAAATGTTCAATTTCGCAAGATGACAAAAGCTGAGAAAAATCTCGTGTGAGTTTAAAAGGTATTTAGAAGTTTCAGAAATGTTTGAAAATAATTAAAAACTTGAAACAGTTTTTAAAAATATGAAACAAAATGTAGATTGTTCATTTAGACCGATTTGAAAATTCAAAATTTTTACTCGTCAGTTTCCTTTAAACAGGATTACCCGTTTGGCTCTGCCCTGATCCCTGGCTTTCTCTTATTTCTTCCAGTTTTTTCATCCACATCACTCCCTGCCCATTACCATCCAAGATCCATCTCACACATTCATCCACACTCAACTGTCCATCTTCCTCTCCTGTACACCTCTCTAACACATGTGCCCATGACTCCGCTTCGTACCCACATACTCTGCACCGATTGTCCTCTTCATCCATCCAATATCTACAAGCTTGTCTTACTAATAGCTCTAATTCTATGTTCTTCCAATCCAGAACCCCTTCCTGTATATCACAAACACTCCTCATTTTTTTCCTTTCTTCCTCCCATTTTGAATTTCCCAAATTGCCTCTCGTCTCCTTGTTCCGAACTTCGTCCAAGCATACTTGTGCTATTCTGCTCCCCTCTCCCCTTTTCAGCTTCTCTTCAAACCTCCAGGCTCTCTTAATTTGTCTAGTTACAATCTTTTTCCTTCCTAGTTCTTCCCATATCATGTATCCTGGACAACTCCAACTAACCCCCATTACCCATCTCAGAAACCTCTCAGGTATGCTTTCCACTTTCCTATGTTCCTTCCATCCCCAAACCTCCACTCCATAACACAACACCGCCCAAACCAACGCATCAAACAACCAAACCCCCATTCTCCAATCGTCCTTGAACCTTCTCTTTCCTATACCCCATACTTGGCCCATTACTTTACTCGCACTTTTGATTCTTTTCCTCACCTGCACATCGTTTCCCCCTCCTGACTCAAACCAAAAACCTAGGTAACAGAACTCCTCCACAATTTCCACTGTTTGTCCGTTCATATCTTACAAACGTAACTTATTTTGGTCTTTTTATTTCTGAAGCACATCACCTTGGTCTTCCCTGCGTTCACCGTCAGTTCTTTTTTTCCCACGTACTGTGCGAAAATTCTTATCATTAGGTTCATCCTCTTCTCATCGTCTGCTATTAGAACTACGTCGTCCGCGTATGCTAGGGAGTATAGTTTGCTATTACCCAGGATCGTCCCCCCTTTCCCTTTCTCCTTTAGCTTCTCCTCTAGGTCTGCCAGCAGTAAATTAAAAAGTAGTGGACTCAACGGGCACCCTTGCCTTAGACCTCTTCCTGTCCAGAAAACCTCCCCTTCTTCCCCGCGTATCTTCACCCTAATCCTGGTTTCAGTAAAAATTTCCTTTATCCTCTCCACCATCCCTTCTTCTATTCCCCTCTCTTTCATTGCCTGCCATAGCACTTTTCTATTCACTGAGTCGAAAGCTGCTTTGAAATCTACAAACAACGCGACTAATTTCCCTCTTTTTCTCCCTAAGTTTCTGTTAACCAAGTAGTTGAGTACGTAAATGTTGTCTATTGTCCCCATCCCTTTTCTAAATCCCGCCTGGTTGTGTGGGATACTTTGCTTCTCTTCTATCTGATTCTCTAACCTTTTTCTTAGAATTTCTGTGTATATTTTATAGCCCACTTGCATGAGAGTGATTCCTCTGAACTCTTCTACCTTCTTACCCTCCCCTTTCTTAACAAGCGGTACTACCAGCCCTGTCATCCACTCCTCCGGCCACCCTTCTCCTTTCCAGACCTTGTTGCATATCCTCCACATCACTTCTCTAATCCCTTCTCCTCCATACTTTATAGCTTCGTTCTCCATACCATCCTCTCCCGTGGCCTTGTTTCTTTTCAGTCTATCTATCGCCTCATTCACTTCTTCTCTTGTTATTTCGTTCCCTTCCTCCATTTCTCCCTGGACTGTCTTTCTATTTTCCCCTTTGATCCTGTTTTGTTCTCCCCCTAGCAGACCCTTAAAATAATCCGTCCATTCATCCATTTCTATTTCTTCATTCACGCCCTTCCTTCCTCCTCTTTCCCTGTTTATCACATCCCAGACCCTACCTTCTTTGATTGCTTTTTCTACTTTTTCCTTGTATTTCTCCTTTCCGCTTTGCTTTTTCCCTTCCAGCATCTTCTCATGTTCTCTTTTTCTCCTGTTGTACTCCGCCTTCTCTATTTCTCCTTTCCTCCATTTTCTTACAGACTCTTTCATTCTCTCCTTACTCTCCCTGCATTCCTCGTCCCACCAGCCTCTCTTTCCCTCTTCTCTTCCTTCTTTTGTACCTATCTCCTCCTTAACCTTCTCAATCGACCCTTTCAACCTTTCAATTAACGAGTCTACTCCCTCCTCCTTTTCATATTTAACATTCTCCTTTTCCATCTTCTGTTCAGAAACTTTTAATTTATCCACCCCCCAGACTCCCATTTTCGTGTTCCTTCCCCCCCCCCGCCCTCTTTCCTTTCACCCTCTGCCACACTTATGAACGCCACCTTTCAGTGTAGCTATTACTGGGAAGTGTTCTGACCCTATCTCATTCCCTACATTCATACTGCATATCATATTACTCATTCTTTCTTCCGCCAGGATGTAGTCTATTATTGTTTCTCCCTTACCTATAAATGTAATCTCTCCTTTCTCATCTCCTTTCATGTTGCCATTACATATAAATCATCCGGTTTCTCCTATTATGTCTAGAAACATCCTCCCCTCCCGGTCTATCTCCCATGTAAATTGTTGATTTCCTAATAGTTCTGGCAAAATTAAAAATATCTTTTCTCAAATAAATTCTTCAGAGAATATTTACAAATTTCTCAAAATATTTCCAAATTAACAAAAAAGAATTCGAAAGATTCAAGGGCAATTTCTTTGATTCAGCAGAATGTTTAACAAATGTTAGGAGAAATACGAAACATTAAAAAAGATATTCAGAAAGTTTAGAAGTTATCGTAGATTTTTTTTTTAATTTTAGAAGAAACTTCAATAATTTTTTAAATAATTCTTAAAGAAAATTTTTCAAAAATTTCTAAACATGGGGAACATTCTGTAAGATTTTAAGTTAAAAGTGTTCTTGTTTGAAAATTCATATTTTTGATACGAAATTGAATTATTTGATTGAACATTTTTTTTCTTGTTCAACAATAATATTTTCGGCTAGCCAATTCAACTTCTCCGTTAAAAAGTAAACAATTTTGTTCAAACTCGTCTTTTTTTAATGGATTCAACTTTCTTTTAAGTCTAAAATTAGAATATTTTTAGTTGAAATATAAACTATTACATTATTCATTGCGAGTTCATGTTTTTCTTTTTGCTGAAAATTCAACTATTCACTAACACCTCAAATTCCTAAGATTTCAAGCCTAAATATATAATGAATTTTCAATAAAGAAGATGAGTTTTCTAATCAAAAAGACGAGTTTTCAATAAATAAGTTAAATTTTAAATCATCGAGATGAATCTTGAAAAAATAAATATTTTTAACAAACAGGTTCAATTTTCAACCGAATAGTTTGATTTTCAATCAAAAAAAGATGAATTTGTAACCAAATAGTCAAATTTTGAACCAAAAAGATGAAGTTTTCAGCAAGGAGATTAATGTTCCACAAAAAAACATGAATTTTCAACAGAATATATTAATTTTCAACAGGATTGTTCATGAGGACGAATTATCTGCAAAACGGTTGAATTTCCAACAAAAAAATAGGATTTCTTAAACAAAAAAGTTATTTTCTACCAAAAAGTTAAACTAAAGTTAAAATCTACCAAATTGTCAAGTGCAATCTAAAAATATTAATTTTCAACAAAAAAGTTAACGGTCAACAGAATAGTTTTAATTTTGTACCAAATTGTTAAATCCTTAAATGACACAAAATAATTTATAACTAAAAAGTCGCATTTTTAACCAAAAAATATGAATTTTTAACGAAGAAGATTAATTTTCGACCATAAAAGACGAATTTGAAACCAAATACATGAATTTTCAACTAGAAAACATCAATTTTCAATCAAAATATCAATTTTTAACTTATTGTGAAATAGTAACATTGTTAGATAAAACTTTTTCTCAACCAAATAAAAACAAATTTTCAACCAAATATTTACGTTTTTAAAAAAAGAGACAAATTTTCAACTAAAATGATGTGTCTTAAAAAAATGAATTTTCAGCAGAAGAATTCAATCCAAAAGATGGTTCCTTAGACCGAAAGGTTATTTCTTTTTTGTTTAATCAAAGAGTTAAATTTTTAACTGAAGTAGATTAACTTTTAAACAAATAGTTAAATTTGCAATCAAAGAGATGAATTTTCTAGCAAGAATTAATGTTTTACCAAAAAACGCGATTTTTCAACAAAATACATTAATCTTCAATTCAATTGTAGAATTTAAATCCAAAAGGACAAATTATAAAATTGAAGATTAAATTCACAATCCAAAAGCATCATTTCATAACAAAATAGTCCATTTTTTACCAAAAAGTTAAATTTTTTAAAAAATACTTTAATTTTCAACACAAAAGTTCATTTCCAACGGAATAGCTGAATTTTCTACGAAATTGTTAAATCCGTAAACAACCCAGATTAATCTAGACCCAAGCAGCTGCATTTTTAATACAAAAAGATAAATTTCCAACCGAAAAGATGAATTTGCGACCAAAAAAGACGAGTTTTTCATAAAAATTAGGAAATTTCAAATAAGAAAAAATGATTTAAAAAAAAATCCACCAAGAATGGAGTATTTATATTGTAAGTTAAAAAATTTATTCTCATAGAAAAAATTTGGCAACTAAATAGTTACATGGTTAACAAAAGAAATGAATTTTCAACTAAAATAAGAAATCTTAAAAAATTGGTTTCCAACAAAAGAGTTCAGCCCAAAAAATGAATTTTTAAGAAAATAGTTAAACTTTCTTTGCAACAAAATAGTTGCATTTTCAACAAAATAATAAAATTCTCAACCAAAACCTAAAATTTTTAACTAAACGAGATAAATTCCGAACCAAGAATATAATAATAAACCTTTCAACCCAAATCAGTTGATTATTATCATTTTTTTCTATTATTTCTGTACGCATTAAGGCGAAAATACGAGAAAAAGAGGTGAAAGGGTACTTTTATGAGAAAAAAAAAATGGATAAAAATATTTTACTTGGTAAAAAATTTAACGTTATTTCCATTCACAGTCACCCCTCCCTCTGTTAATAAATAATTAGTTGGGCGCCAGATCTATTAAGATCAACTAGATTTATATTTTTCAATTTTTGTATCGAATGAAATTGAAAAAAAATTGAAATGAAATATAAATAATTGACGATGAGGGAATACTAGTTCTCAGATTTGAGAAAAGAAATTGGTAGAGGGACTGATCCCAGATCCAAGGTTATCTCAAATTAAAAATGTACGACACTGAAATGAATAGTCATCAAAAAGTATAACTTAGTAAATTAATTTAATATTAATAATCAACAAAAATTAATAAGTTCCTAAATAATTAAAGGTTAACCTAGGGCGCACCGTTTGAATGCCTAAAAAGAATCACAATTTCTAGATCCTGTTCCAGCGTACAGAGAGATACAAATAATCAGAAATAATATGTCTGTTACCTGTGACAGCGTGCCCAGAAGAGATATCATCTATAGAATGTCTGGAGCCTGTAGCAGCGTACCCAGGAAAACAAGAAATATAAAAGTCTGGAGCCTGTCACAGCGTTCCCAGTAAAATAGCGAATAATAACTGAGACGGTCTTGAGCCTGTACAGCGTACCCAGATAATCATAAGTATACAAAGCCTGGAGCCTGCGCAGGCCAGCCAGAATGACAAAGTAAAAGGAGCCTGTAAAGCGTACCCAGGAAAGCAAGAAATATAAAAGTCTGGAGCCCGTCACAGCGTACCCAGTGAAATAGCGAGTAATAACTGAGAGGGTCTTGAGCCTGTACAGCGTACCCAGATAATCATAAGTATACACAGCCTTGAGCCTGCGCAGCCCAGCCAGAATGACAAAGTAAAAGGAGCCTGTACAACGTACCCAGGAAAGCAAGAAATATAAAAGTCTGGAGCCTATCACAGCGTGCCCAGTAAAATAGCGAGTAATAACTGAGAGGGTCTTGAGCCTGTACAGCGTACCCAGATAATCATAAGTATACACAGCCGGAATGACAAAGTAAAAGGAGCCTGTACAACGTACTCAGAAAGTACAATATAAAAAGTCTGTAGCCGGGACAGCGTACCCAGAGAAAACGAGAAATCCGGAGCCTGTGTCAGCGAACCCAGATCCAAAACGACGAACCTTTATACCTTTAGAGCGTAAGATCATATGGCCACACGGAGAGATGATCCGGATGCGTCCCAAAAATTGAGAAATAGATGTCGAAAGGCAGAAAAGCAGCAATCACATCAAAACATCACAAGAAATCATCCAAAGTTTTCAGTTACGATTAGAAGTATCTGTTCATAATATGAAGTTGGCAGCAAATGGTGGTTTTACAGTTTGAATTGATCTAGAATATATTGGTTTCGCGGTTACTGACAAGCTGAATAAATTAAATTAAACAAATTAACACAAATTTTAAAGAGGTATACTATTTTTAAAATTTTACGTCACACCACAATTTTCCCGGAAAATCTTTGAAACTTTAAGTTCCGTGGATGGAAATTCAGGAAGGAAATCCTCTTCGAGGAGGATCACCGCAGACAAAAGAGAAGATTTTCCGCATCTACTTCACTATAGATACTGGGAAGTTTTCATTCAGTCGTGTGTCTATTACGAGTTAGCGATGGAAAAATCTGTTCGACTTCCTATCGCAAGCGCTTTTCATCCACGCCTTCTCGACGTATTGACATTGGCTTTATTGGAAAAATCTTTTTTGAACGGAACGTGTGGATGCGTTCAATGAAAAATGTGTATTCTCATTCAATCGAAATAATCGACATTCTGTATACGACCTTAATAGAGATTTTCAAATCATTACTGTAAAAAATGAAAAAAATGTTAACTCCAGGATGAAACTTAACTTAAATTAGAATACCAGCATTTTAATCTTGTAATGTTTTCAAAATTGAATCTTTTTTGAAAGGAATAAAACAATATCACAGATGCAAATTTAAAATTCTCTAATTTATTTATTCATTTACTTTGAACAAAAAATGAATCATTTACTACAAAAGATGAGTTTTTAACATCATACTCAAATTTTCAACAAAACAGTTGAGTTTTCAACCAAAAAGGATGACTTTTCAACAAGATTTTTGAATTATCAACCAAACAGTTGCATTCCCATCAGAGGAAGATGAAACTTCTACTAAAATAGATGAACTAATTTCAAAATTGAAAAGACAAATTTTCAACAAAAAATAGTTGAATTTGAATCCAGAAAATATTTTAGTTGAGTTATCAACACCGAAATATGAATTTATAATAAACAAGTGTATTTTTTCTACGAAGATACTTAAACTTTTAACCCTAAAAGACGAATTTTCAACGGAACAGTTGAATTTTGAACCAAAAAGTATGACTTTTTGACGAAGTTGATGAATTTTCAACCCAATAATTACATTTTTATCCACAAAGAGAAAAAGTCCCTCGAAATTTGTTCAAATCCTTTGGAATCCCTTGAAACCTCTCGGTATGCTTGAAAATCTTAAAAATTCAGTGAAAGTTTCATAAAATATGACGAAATTGCTTAAAATCCATGGAAGTTCTCTGGAATATAAATTAAATTAAACTCATTAAAGTTATCTAAAAAACGTATAAATCCCTGTGAATCTTTGAAATCCTTTAATCTTGTGAATTCCTTGAAGTCCCTTAAATAGCTGGAAATATTTGAATTTGCTGGGTATACCTTCATAATCAATTGAATTTATTTTATTTTTCATTCCACCGAAAATATTTTGAAATCTTTGAAAATCCTACAAAATATTTTCAAATCTTTGAAAATCCTACAACATTTTTTGAAATAACTTGAAATTTTTTAAGTCCCTTGAAATTCATTAGAATTCCTTATGATCTTCGGAAATGTTTGGAAATGATTCAAATTCTCTAAACACCCTCGAAATGTTTATATCAGAAATGTAAGCAAGAGGAAGAGATTAAAAGTGTTCAAGTCTGCATTCTGAGAAACTCAAACAGTTACAGCGAGTTACTGTTTCTCAAATGATGTAAATAAAGCCAATTTTTTATTATTGCATTGTAAAGTATATATAAATTAATTTACAATTTAAAATTCATCATTATAGCATTTACTTCTGTTTTTATCAAGTAAAAACCCTGGAGTAGGTCACAACAGATTTCTAAACTTTTGTTATCCGAACTTTTTTTTCATACTACAATAAATTCAAATGAACTACTCTAGAAGGTAACCTACTTTTCCATAGTTCCCCCTACATTCTTAATCGATACGCAAATAAAGTTAAATGGCTTGAAACCTAAAAATTCTAATGGCTGAACATCCACGCGCCTAAACGACCTGGCGGCTAAATGTCCTGGCGCCTGAACGTCCCGCACCTAAACGTCCCTCGTCTCAATGTCCAGCGCCTAAGTGCCACGGTTCAAACGACCTGGCGGCTAGATGTGCTGGAGCCTCAACGTCCAGCGCCTAAACCTCCCGCGTCTCAATGTCCAGCGCCTAAACGTCACGCATCGTGTCCAGTTACTGAGCGGTAGCGTTCAAAAGACCTGGCGGCCAATTTTTCTGGCGCCTGAACCTCCCGCGTCTGAATGTCCTGGCGCTTAAACACCCCGTGTCTAAATTTCCAGCGCCCAAGTGGTAGCATTCAAAAGACCTGGCGGCTAAATGTCCTAGCGCTTGAACATCGCGTGTCTAAGAGTCCTGCTTCTGAATGTTCAGCGCCTAAACGGCATCGTCCAAACGACCTAGTGGCTGAATGTTCTGTCGCCTAAAATTCCCGCGTCTAAACGTCCCGCATCTGAAACATCCAGCGCCTAGGCGGCAGCGTCCAAACGACCTTACAGCTGAATGTCCTAGCACCTAAAGGTCCTACGCAACTAAACCTCTCGCGTCCAAATGTCCAGCGCCTAAACAGCAGCGTCTTAGCAACCTGGCGGCTGAATGTCCCTCCGCCTGAACGTCCCACGCTTAAACCTCCCGTGTCTAAATGTCCAGCGCCTGAATGGCAGCGTCCAAACAACCTGGCGGCTAAATATCCTGGCGCCCGAACGTCCCGCGCCGAAACCCCTCACCGCTAAATGTCCAGCCCCTAAGTGGTAGCGTCCAAGCAACCTGGCGGCTAAATGTCTTGCCGCTTAAACGTCCCGCGCCCAAACCTCCCGCTTCTGAATGTCCAGCGCCTAAACGGCAGCGTTCAAACGGTCGCTCCTAACGAGTGGTGCCTGAAGATCCGGTTCCAATTGTGAAAAATGGCATGGGATTGCAAGGGATGACATGAGATTGCATAAGATTGCAGATGATTGCAGAGAGAGAGAGAGAGAGAGAGAGAGAACGAGTGGACACCTGACTGCAGGAATCATTTACCCCCTGAGCAGAAGCTGTATTTATCTGATGAATGAAATTTGAAGCTAAACTTTTAAATCGAGGAGAGAGGTTTGTGTCTAACTGGCTCAATTGAAGAGGATAAATATTGTATATATAGGGAAACTTAACCACGAGGTTCACTTGAGGGAACTCGAATAGAGCTGCTGAAGAGGACTTGTGGAATGGCAGGTGTCCAAGAGGTACGGCTGAAATGGAAATCTGTCTTCAAACAAGTGGAAACTTGAATATTGACGATATAGAAAGAAAGAATGGCAACTGCTCAAAACTTACCTTTTTTATTTCTCTTCCAGAGATCTAACTTTGCAGCAGAATTTAAATTAATCCAACGCTTGCCCCAGTTCTCATTTAGAAATCGATTATTTTAAATACATAAGATTTCAGCAAAAACATCTGCGATGCAAAGAATCTCGCCAAGTAGAAACTTATCAATAAAATAAAGGTAGTTTTTTAAATCAAAGTTTTCCAAGTAATTTTGAAAGATATCTAAATTTTTTAAATAATTGAATTGAAAAAATTACATAAACTTTAAGTATATATTTTTTCCCTTTTTATACATTCTCAAAGTTGCTGTTATTTCTTTAATTTAATAAGTTAAGAAATTTAGATATCTTTTAGAATTAGGTTAGGTTTAATTTTCAACCAAAATGATGAAATTTCAAATAGAATAATGAAGCTTCAAACAAAAAAATGAATTTTTCACAACGCAGTTCAACTATAAGCTAAGCAGATGAATTGTCAACTAGAAAAATGTAAATTTTTAACCAGAAATATATTTTTCAAATTTTTAACAGAAAAAAATTGATTTTCAAACAATAAAAGTAAGAAATTTAAAAAAAAAGTTAAATCTTCAACATAAGAGATGACTTTTTAACTCAAATAATAAATTTACAAACAACAACAAAATTTGTTCGAACCTCAACCAAAACAGATTAATTTTCAAGGAAGCCGTTTCATTTTTACCAAAAAAGGTTAAATTTTTACAAAAAGTGTAAAAAATTTCAATTTTCGACCAAAAAGCATGACTTCTTATCAAAATTATTATATGCTCATGAAAATCAATAAAATTCCAAACAAATGATGAAATTTTTCACCAAGTGAAGTGAATTCTAAAGCAAAAATATAATAGCTGAAAAAAATATTTGGATTCATTTTTTTGCCAAATCTACACAAGGCGATAAAGAATTCAAACAAACTAAGATGTTTCTCTAAAGAAGTTCTGGAAAAATGTATCTTGACATTTTTTCCCCATTTTTTCTAACTTTTTATCATTATTTATTATGTTGTTATAACTGATAAATTATGAACTTTCTGGCTTTTCGCCGCACCCAAAAAAATTTGAAAGTTTGCTTATTTTTCGGGACTCGCAAAATTTTTTAAATTTTTTATTGCTTACGAGAAAAATGAAAAATCTCAATTTGATGATTTTTTTTATTTTCCTCATTTTTGGTAGATTTCAAATTTCTGCCAAATAAGAGATTCTACAATGTGCCTTACCTCAAATGTGAACCGTGAAATTGGTTTTCATCTTTCGTTGTTTCCGAAAAAAATGGAAAATCTCAATTTGATGAAAAAAAAATTCTACGGGCCACAAAAATATTTTATCCCGCATACAATTCACAGGAGGTCATGCTTCTTTCTCAAATCGAAAAAAAAATTTTGTTTAATTTCTTCTAAAAAACAACATATTTTGTAGCTGATTTGCAATTATTTCGATAATGCATTATCATTTAATAAAATTCAAATGAAATTTAGGTTGTGTATTAGGGTGGTCCAAAAATGCATTGGAAATAAGTCAAACACAACAAAAATTATTTTTCGAATGGTATTGTTGTTTTCAGTGAATTATTTTTGCTCTTTTCCCAATGCTTTAAAAAATTAATTGATTCACTATAATCTAGATCATGCTTTTACAGTATTTCAAAAAACAGTAATTCAAATACAAATTAACAATTTTCAAATTTATCAATTTATTTTAAACAAAAAAATGTATTTTCTACTATAAAAGATGGCTTTTTAACAAAATACTTGAATTTCCAACAGAGTAAATAAATTTTTAACATAATGGTTGAATTGTCAACCTAAAAATACAAATTCCCAACAAAAAGTGTCATAGTTGATTTTTCGGTTAAAAAAGATTTTAGTTGACTTTTCACGATAAAAATATGAATTTTTAACCATGAAATATATTTCTACGAAAAAAATTGAATTTTCAATCCAAAGAGACAAATTTCCACCCGAAAAAGATGCCTTGTAACAAAATTGTTGAACTCTCTACCCAATAGTTGCATTTTTATCAAAAAAAGATGACATTTCTCTTAAAACAGACGAATTTTTATTTTAAGAGAATAAAAAATTTAAGAAATAGTTTAATCGTCATCCCGAAAAGATTTCAGTTGAAGTTTCTAAATAAAAATATGAATTTTCCAACAAAAAATAAGT
>CAKNXH010002087.1:0-10193 GCA_932178445.1 Andricus quercusramuli | reverse complement strand
TCATCTGTTTCAAGAGAAATTTCATCGTTCTTGCATAAAAATGCAACTGTTTGGCTGCAAATAAAACTATTTTCTTAAAAAGTCATACTTTTCGTTGAAAATTCTGTTTAAAAATTTAACTATTTCGTAGTAAATTTACTTTTTGTTATAATGCATATTTTGGTGTAAAAAAAAAAACTGAAAGCTTTTTTGGATGGAAATTCAACTATGTGGTAGACAATTCAACTATTTCCTTGTAAATTCAATCTTTTTGTTTGAAAAAATTCGTCTTTTTGAATGAAAAATTCAATTTTGTCCGTAGAAACTTATTTTTTGTTAAGAAATTCATATTTCCATCTTAAAAAGTGACCTAGAATATTTTCTGGATGCAAATTCAACTATCTTTTTAAAATTTGTTTCATTTTTAAATAAAAATTCATATTTTTAAGAAAAATTTCATCCTTCTTGAGTAAAAATGCAAATATTCGGTTTAAAATTCAACAATTTTGTTGAAAAGTCATAATTTTTGCTTGAAAATTCTGCTGTTTTGTCGAAAATTTAACTATTCTGTAGAAAATTTACTTCTTGGTTAAATTTAATATTTTGGTGTTGAAAAGAGAACTTAAATCTTTTCTGGATGAGAATTCAACTATCTTTTTGAAATTTGTTTCATTTTTAAATAAAAATTCATATTTTTCAAGAGATATTTCATCCTTCTTGAATAAAAATGTAAATGTTCGGTTTAAAATTCAACAATTTTGTTGAAAAGTCATACTTTTTGCTTGAAAATTCTGCTGTTTTTTCGAAAATTTAACTATTCTGTAGAAAATTTACTTCCTGGTTAAATTTAATATTTTGGTGTTGAAAAGAGGACTGGAATCTTTTCTGGATAAAAATTCAACTATTTTTTTGAAATTTTTTCTGTTTGAATAAAAAATTCATCTGTTTTAAGAGAAATGTCACCATTACTGGATAAAAATGCAACTGTTTGGTTGAGAATAAAACTATTTTGTTAAAAAGTCATACAATCCGCTGAAAATTCTGTTTTATTGAAAATTTAACTATTTCTTAGTAAATTTACTTTTCGTTTAAAATGCATATTTTGTTGTAAAAAAAAAATGAATTTTGATCGTGAAAAGTCAAAAAAACTCTTTTTAAACAGAAAATTCAACTCCTTTTTTTCTATAATTCATCTCCTTGATTTATAAATTCATCCGCTTTGGTAGAAATTTCTTTTTTTTTTCAATAAAAATGCAACTTTTTGGTTAAAAATTATTGTTCATTGCTTGAGTATTCAACTATTTTATTTGCAAGATTTGGTTGAATTACTTTGTTAAAAAATAATTTTTCTTAAGAGTTTTTTTTTGTTTGTTTAAAATTAAGCTTTTAACTGAAAATGTAACTTTTCCATTATTTTAAAATTGATATTTTTTAGTGGGGAATTCTACTTTTTTGGAAAAAAAAAATAATTTTCTTGGTTTAAAATTTCATTTCTGTTGGGTAAAAATACATCAGTTTCGTGGAAATATAATTGTTAGCTGAAGTCATATTTTTTGTTTATAAATTCAATGTTTGTAGATTAAACTCATCTTTTGGCTTGAAGGTTCAACAATTTAAGTAAAAGTTCCTTTCTTTATTGAAAAATCTTTATTTGTTGAAAATTCATCTTTTTTGGGTTTAAAAAACTTTTTTTTGTGCATAAATTTCACGTTTTTTGATTAAAATATAAACTATGTGGTGGTAATATTATAAACTGTCCAGAAATTTTCCAAATCGGCATTTTTATATTTCGGTTATTTTATCATTCCGGGGGATTCATTTTAGGACGACTGAAAAATCCCGCAAATAAAATTCCCGACACTGTAAAATGTACGAATAATGAAATTCCCGGATTGGAAAATTTCCGAATAATAAAATTCCCTGGACGACTGCAAAATCCCGAAAAATAAAATTCTCCACCAAGAAAGATGAATTTTCAACTAAATAGTTAAATTTTCAACTAAAAAAGAAATATAAATTTTCAAACAAATTTTTGTATTTTCAAATATAGAAAAAATGAAACAAAAATGGAATAGTTGAATTTTCAGTTAAAGAAATTAATTTTCAACAAAAAAAAAACTAAATTTTAACAAAACGTTTCAATTTTCAACATAAAAGATGAACTTCCAACTACATTCATAAATCTTCTAAAAAAATGAATTCAGAACAAAAAAAAAGTAATATTTGACATGAAATTTTTATTTTGAATGAAAAATAGTTGAAATTAACCGAAAAAGACAAATTTTTAATAGCTCCCCCAAAACAGCTTAATTATTAACTAAAATTTTCTACTCTGAACAGAAAAATAGAAAATTGCTAACAAAAGAGATGAATTTCCAAACTCAAAAGACGAATTTCCAACAAAAGACTTGAATTTTTAACGAAAAAAGGCGAATTTTCAAAATTACCAACCAAAATAGATAATTTTTTAAATAAATATTTGCATATTTAGCGAAGAAAAGATGAAATTTCTACAATGAGAATTTAATTTTTTAAGCAAAAAGATACATTTTCAATAAAAGTGTTAAATTTCCCACCAAGAAAGGTTTTTCAGGCAACAGGAAAAAACTTAATCAAATTGTTGAATTTTGAAACCAAAAAGAAAAATTCTTTTGAAAAAATTGAAATTATCAACCCAAAAAGACGAACTTTCCTCAAAACAGTTAAATTTTTAAGTCAAGAATAACGAATTTGCCAAAATTAACAGTTAATTTTTGTATCAAAGAGATAAATCCTTAACTGATAAAATTAATTTTTAACAAAGTAATTTTATTTTTGCAAAAATAACGCAATTTCCAACCAAAAAGTTGAATTCTTAAACAAATATACGAATTTTCAACACATTTGTGCACACAATTTTTTAAACTTAGGATCAAAGCATCGACAGCAGGAATTTGGTGATTGTGAATTCTCTTTTGTTAAAGCTCCTTCGGCTTTAACTATTTTATTTTCTATTTTTTTTCTATTTTTATTTTCTTGTTCTGAGCTGAGTTTTTTTTCGTAATTCTAGTATCTTATTTCATTGAAAGAAGATTATTTCATATCAAGAAGTATGTCAGCATGTAATTACAATTCGTACATTGACTCTTTGAGAACAGACTTTTGTTGATCTAACTTTATCTCTGCCAAGGCTATTCCACTGGGCTTTATTCTATTATTATTGCATGTGAAAATCTAGATCACATATTACAAGTTGGCCACCTTTGTAACTTGGCCACCTGTCTAAGTTGGACTGGTTTTTACAGAACCAGAAAACTTGCGTTGACTTTAATAATTTCTGTAAGTTGGCCACCTGCCTAAGTTGGCCACATTTTGATGGAACCGCGGCTGGCCAACATAGACAGATTTTACTGTATTTCGATTGCGAATAATGAACTAAAAAATCCAAATTGAAATCTTTTTTAAAAGCCCAATTTAAAGTACTAAATTGAAAGTATTTATTTTATCACCCTCTATAAAAAGTTGATCAACTTTTTTTATAACAGCTGACTTCTAAACCCAAAAATATTAACTTTAAAAAAAGCTAATTTTCAATCAAAGATGAATATTCAACTAAATCATGGAATTTTTAAGCCAAAAGATGATTTTTTTAGAATTTTTAACGAAAAGATGAATTATCAACGAAAAATGTAATAGTTGGTTAAATTTTCAAGCTAAAAGATATCAGTTTTTACAAACAATACTTTTTCAAATCCGAAAAGATCAACTTTCGTGAAAAAGTCAATTTTCAATTACGAAAGATGAAATTTTTAACAAATACTTGAATTTTTAACGAAAAAATTAATTTCGAACTCTAAATTTAAACTGTAAAGCAAAAATGCGAATTTTGAAACGAAATAATTTCACTGTTAGCCAAACATTTTAAGTTACAACTTATAAAGATGAATTTTTAACCAATTCCTCAAATTTTCAATTCAAGAAGCTTCAACTTCTACTGAATAAAATAAAATTTTCAATCAAATAGTTGAATTTCCAAGTCAAAAAGACGAATTTTGTAGAAGACAGTAGAATTTTCAACCCTCAAATTTCAATTTTTAACGGAATAATTAATTTTTCAACCAGAGAGTGGATTTTTGAGTAAGATAATCAAATTTTCGACTAAATCCTTGAATTTTCAACCAGATAGTTGAATTTTCAAGCTAAAAAATCGACGAAAATTTTGGATGGATAAATTAATTTTTAACATTAAATTTGAACTATGGAGCAAAAAAGACGATTTTTTAGAGATAATAGTTAAACTGTAAACTAAACTTACAAGTAACAACTTAGAAAGGTGAATTTTTAAGCATAAAAAAAACAGAATTTTTTAGATGACAGTTGAATTTTTAAGCCAAAAATTTAAATTTTCCAGGAAATATTTATTATCAACGAAAAATGTAATAGGTGGTATTTTAACCAATAACAAAAACAAGAATTTTCAACAAAATACTTAAATTTTTAACCGAAGAGTTGAATTTTGGAAAAAAATTATTTTTCAACTTGAAATTTAAACTTTAAAGCAAAGAAGACGAATTTTCAAAGGAAATAGTTAAACTGTAAATCGAATGCTTGAATTTTCAATAAAAAAAGCTTGAACTTTCTAGCCTAATGTTAATAAAAATAATAACAAATAGTTCAAACAATTAGTTTTGTTTACTTAAATTGAATGTAACATCATTCTAATTGGAAAGTGGAAAAAAAATGAAAATGTTGAGAAAAACTGCAACTTTTTAGCATTATTCTGAAGAGAAAATTATTATAAAGAATAATAAATTGCTTAAATAAATATTTCTGTAGAGTTGAATAGGAGTTGAAAAATTCGGGAAAATCGCGAATTTTTATGTTTATTCGAGGAGAAAATTGTAATAATTGGTTTTTCAAAGAACAAAAAAAAAAGAATTTTCAACAAAATGCTTAAATTTTTAACCAGAAAGTTGAATTTTCGATAGAAAAATTAATTTTTTTTCTTTGAATTTAAACTTTAAAGCAAAGAAGACGGATTCTCGAAGAAAATAGTTGAACTGTAAATCAAATAGTTGAATTTTTAAAACGAAAAGTTTGAACTTTCACCAAAAACAGTTAAATTTTCAATCCTATAGTTGAATTTTTAATTCAGAAAGACGAATTTTTGGAAAGACAGTTGAATTTTCGACTTTAAAACTTGACTATTCAACAATAGAAAGATAAATTATCAATAAAAATTGGAATTTTCGGTATTTCAATTTGAAAAAAAAGAAAAAATTTTCAACAAAATAGAAAAGAATTTTCAGAAAAATAATCCAATTTGCAAATGAATAATTGAATTTGTAACCAAACACTTTAATTTTCTGCATACAGAGATGAATTTTAAACCAAATTGTCAAATTTTGAATAAAAAAAGCTGAATCTTTTATCAAAAAGAGTTAAATTTTCAATCAAATAGTTGAATTTTCAAGCCAAAAAGACGATTTTTTAGAAAGAAAATTGAATTGTTAAATTGAAAATTGGACTTTTTAACAAAAAAATGAATTATCAATAAAAATTCAAATTGTCTGTATTTCAATTTAAAAAAAGAAGAAATGTTCAACAAAATAGAGAAGTTTTGACCAAAGAGTTGAAATTTTAACAAAAATATCTAATTTTCAGAAAAATAATCCAATTTGCAAATGAATAATTGAATTTTCAACCAAACACTTCAATTTTCTGCATACGGAGATGAATTTTAAACCAAGTTGTCGAATTTTCAATAAAAAAAAAGCTGAAACTTTTATCAAAAAGAGTTAAATTTTCAATCAAACAGTTGAATTTTTAAGTAAAAAAAAACGATTTTTTAGTAAGAAAATTGAATTGTGAATTTGAAAATTTGACTGTTTCACAAAAAAATGAATTATCAATAAAAATTGAAATTTTCTGTATTTCAATTTAAAAAAAGAAGAAATTTTCAACAAAATAGAGAAGTTTTTGACCAGAGAGTTGAATTCTAACAAAATAATCTGATTTTCGAAAAACTAATCAAATTTGCAACCGGAGAATTGAAATTTTAACCAAACACTTCAATTTTCTGCATGCAAAGATGAATTTTCAACCAAACTGTCGAATTTGAATAAAAAAAAGGCTGAAACTTTCACCAAAAAGAGTTAAATTTTCAATCAAATAGGTAAATTTTTATGCCAAAAAGACGAATTATTTAGAAAACAGTTGAATTTTTAACTCAAAAATTAGAATTTTCAAGAAAATGATAAATTATTAACAGAAAATGTAATAGTTGGGATTACAAACAACAACGAAAAAAGAAATGTTGACAAAATACTTACATTTTTAACCAGAGAGTTGAATTCTGTACCAGATAATCAAATATTCGATCAAATAGTTGAATTTCCTACCAAATAGTTGAATTTTTAACAGAATAATTGAATTTTCTACCCACGAAAATTAATTTTCAATCAAATAGTTGAATTTTCAAGTTAAAAAATCGAAGTTTTCACAAACAATTGATTTTTATACCCGAAAAGATAAATTTTCAACAAAAAGTTGATATTCAATTCAGGAAAATGAAGTTTTAACCAAATAGTTGAATTTTCAAAATAAAAATTAATTTGTAACTCCAAATTCAAACAGAAAGTTGAATTCCTAATCCGAAAATTTGAATTTTCAGCAAAAGAGGAATTATCAACGAAAAATGTGATTTTTAATATTTCAATTGAAAAAAAAAAAAATTTAAGCAGAATAGATCATTTTTTACCCAGTGAGTCCGATTTTCAAGAAAATAATCTAATTTTCAGCAAAACAGTTGATTTTTTAACCAAACAGTTGAATTTTCAGCAACAGATTTAATTTTTAACTCAACGGTTGCATTTACATTAAAAAATGTTCTTTAAAGAAAAAAAAGAAAAAATAAAACAAAAAGGTTGAATTTTATACAAAATAGTTGAATTTTCAACTTAAAAAGATGAACTTTCAACCAAATAATATAATTTTCAACTTCAATTTTCAATCAAAAAGAATCAAACTTCCACCAAAAATAGTTAGGTTTTCAATCAAATATTTGTATTTTCACGCCGAAAGACGAAATATTTATGATAAAGTTGAATTATCAGCCTAAAAATTTGAAATTTCAAGAAATAGATTTATTTCAACCAAGAAATATACATTTCAAATCAAAAAGTAGAATTGTGAAGAAAAAAAAGTAAGTTGAATTTAAAAAAAAAATTAAATTCCAGCAAAAAAAAATTAATTTTCAACCAAAAAAGATGACTTAGCAACAGGATAAATGAATTTTTAATGAAGTTGTTGAATTTTTAACCAAGTAGAATAATTTTCAACTACCAAGATAAATTTCCGACCAAATAGTTGAATTTTGAAGCTGAAAAGTCGAAATTTTTAAGAGCAATTGACTCTTATAGCCGAAAAGATGAATATGCAACAAAAAAGCTCATTTTTAATAAAAAAAAAATTAAATTTCAACCAAATAGTTAAATTTTCAACGAAAAATAAATTATTAACCAGACTGAAAAGTTGAATTTTGACAAATAAATTGTTTTTAACAAAAAAAAAATTAATTTTTTAACAAAGAGATGGATTTTCGTAGAAGTCAGAGTTAAATTTTAAACAAACAATTTTAATTTCAACAGAGTAAGATCAAATTTTCACAAAAAAAGTTGTCCATCAAAAAGTTAAGGATGTCAAAAAATACATGAATTTTCATCCAAAATGATCATTCTTCAACAAAAAAGATGTTTTTTCTACCCAAAAGGTGAAATTTCGAACGGTATACATGGATTTTCAAGAAAATAATTAGGTATGTAAACAAATAGAATTTTCAAGCAAATAAGATCGAATCTGAAACAAAAGTATAATAGTAGACTTTTCAATTCAAAAGAAATAACTTTCCACCAAAAAGTGAATTGTTAGCCAAAAACGATCAATTTACAAGCAAACATGAAATAGTTAAAATTTTCAGTTGAAAAAATGCATCTTCAACCAACAAAATTTTTTTTAACAAAATAATTACATTTTCAAAAAAAAAAAAAGACTTTCTACTGATATAATGCATTTTTAACACAGGAGTTCAACTTTTAAACAAGTAGTTAAACTTTTAATCAAGAAAATTTATTTTTTGCCAAAAAAGACAAATTTACAACAATTGAATTAATTTTCATTTAAATTGTTGGGTTTTCAACTAGAAACAATACATTTTCAACCAAAAATAAAATAGTTAAATTTTCACTGGAGAAAAGTAATTTTCAACAACAAAAAACGAATTTTTAATAATAATAATAATAATAATAATAACCTTCATCTCCAACTGTCTGGTCTGCCGCGTAAGGTCATCCGCGGCTAGAGACCTGACTCCAAGGAACAGTGTTGCCCGATGTTCTCACGCGTAAATTTCCCGCTCTTGCTTACCTTCTAGGATAGAAGGAGCAGAAGCGGATGACGTACACGTTCCAGTAGCTTTGGGATTGGTTTCTTTAAGGAATCATGATCGAAGCTTCCGGCTCAGTTGGTTAGACGCTCGGACTTCACCTCAGAGGTCCGGGGTTCGATCCCTGAGCCAGTACCTCTTGAAATTTTTCTATGTACTTTACCGAGGTTCTGGTGGTTCGGAACCCACCTTAAGCTGTAGGTCCCCCCATCATGCACTTGACTGCAACCCAGTCCGTGAATGATGGGGTAAAAACCAGGCTTTGCCCAATATGTCAGGGCACACGCTCTAATCAGGTCACTTGATTGCATTATTTTTTGTGGAGAATGATCAGTGTAAGATCTACTGGAATTTCTCTTTCTCCACCACTCAACGTATCAGTGCTACGAAGCCTGACATTGTCCTCCAAGATCTGAAGAACAAGATCATTTACGTGATTGAATTCTCGGCACCAGCCGATGGTAATATCACGGCAAAGGAGGGAGAAAAACGGGCGAAATATCGAGCACTTCTTTCCGAGCTGAGTAGGCTGTACCAAGGCTACAAAGTCCATCTTATAATTCTTATAATCGGCTGTCTTGGAGGTATGAAAGCTTCATTTATTAGCCAACTCAACAAGATTCCGGCTTGCCAGCGTCAGGCTCATTTTATCGCGAACCGGATGCAAAAGGCTGTTCTCCTGGGATCAATCCATCTGGTCCGTCAACACTGTTCCTCTTAAATTCTACAAAGATTGGTAGCTCTAACAAAGTATCCAGAGGTGAAACCTTCATCTCCAACTGTCTTGTCTGCCACGTAAGGTCATCCACGGCTAGAGACCTGACTCCAAGGAACAGTGTTGCCCGATGTTATCACGCGTAAATTTCCCGCTCTTGCTTACTTTCTAGGACAGAAGGAGCAGAAGCGGATGACGTACACGTTCCAGTAGCTTTGGGATTGGTTTCTTTAAAGAATCATGATCGAAGCTTCCGGAGCCTACAACTTCTCAAAATACATGAGCCTCGGTGGCTCAGTTGGTTAGACGCTCGGACTTCACCTCAGAGGTCCGGGGTTCGATCCCTGAAATTGATCTGAAAATTTTTCTATGTACCTTTACCGAGGTTCTGGTGGTTCGGAACCCACCTTAAGCTGTAGATCCCCCCATCATGCACTTGACTGCAACCCAGTCCGTGAGTGATGGGGTAAAAACCAGGCTCTGTCCAATATGTCGGGGCACACGCTCTTATCAGGTCACTTGATTGCATGATAATAATGCGTCCGTGACTGATAATATATACCGGGAAAACATCCAACTCTAACCAGGAATGCCTTCGACATATTGGGCAATAACCATCTTAAGCCTGAGAGAAAAATGAGCTTCCTCATTTTTTTATAGATAAGATAAGACTAATCAAACAGCTGGCCAGCAAGAACATCTGCAACATACGGTAAGCAGTGAAACATCAACTGCGTCTGCTGAGGATGCTTTGGTTAGCGTTAGCTATTTGCAGCCAACCACTTCAACAGAAATACCGTGGGAGAGCAGCAAGTGGGATACCACAATGAATGAGGAATTGATGCGTCTCTATTATGAAAGTGCGAAGTTTGAAGCATCACGCAAAAAAGGACAAAATTTCAGAACAAAATTTGCCGCAAAGTATCCTCAAATAGAGAAAGTCGCATTGAGAGATCTTATCGCTAAGGTGAAGGACATCAGGACTAATCTACTCATCTCAGAAGATCGAGCAATGGAGATTAAACAGCAGGTTGATTTGGAGTGGAAGAACAACGGCAATGAACAGCAGTTAGAGGA
>CAKNXH010002086.1:57885-88683 GCA_932178445.1 Andricus quercusramuli | reverse complement strand
ACGTGTAAATGATAAAGGTCATCAACTACCCGCAGAAAATACCATCGCAACACCAATATTGGGTACCGGTTATCAACAAGGAAATTTGTTTTCTGTCTGACACTCGACAGAAGAATTATTTCCCAAAAGGATGGTAGATGGGCTGATTTAATCATCGATCCTCGCCAGGAATGAGAGCTCATTTATTTTTAGGTAGCGCGAGGTATCTCCTCTAAAAAATTTCTTCTTTCATGAATAAGATATTTATTTAAAAATTCATTTCATCAATGTTATTATTTTTTTATTGACAAAAGAAGAAGATTAAACTTCAACCAAGAACAGTTGCATTTATGACCAAATAGTTGAATTTTTAAGCCAAGAAGCTGATTTTTTGGATGAAAGTTCCATTTTTAATCAGAAAAGTGGGATTTTTAACAAAAAAGTTAATTTTCAACAAAAAAGTTAATTTTCAACGATAAAAGATGATTCAATTAACAAACAATATGATTTTTTAACGGAAAATTTTAGAGTTAATATTTTAACCAAAAAATATTTTGAGTTAAAATTAAGAAGAGTCGAGGTCAACCAAAGATACTAATTTTCAACTAAGTTGTGGAATTTTCAGTTTCAAAATATAATTTTCAACCAAGAAAATTAATTTTCCACGAAGTAGTTCAACTTTCGAAGAAGAAATGGTATTTTCAAAAAAAAAAAAAAGATTGAATCTAAAAAAAATGCAATATTTGATATTTTAACAAAAAAGATTTTAGTTTAAGTTCCAAAACAGTTTCATCCGACAAAAAAAACGAATTTGACTGTTTTACCAAATAATAATAACTAATGTCCAATAATAAAACTAATATTTATTAATAATGCTTTTTACCAAATAGTGTGATTTTCGGTTAAAAGAATTAATAAAAAAAAATAATTTTTAGCATAATATTAAGTCTCCAAATAAAGAGATGAATCTTCAGCAAAAAACGAAAAATTTTCCAAAAATAGTGGAATTTTCAACAACAAAAAATTTTCTGCCAAAAGGAATGATATTTGGAAAAAAATTTAGTGTTCAAGCTAAGCAATCGAATGTTTTAGAAACCCATTGATTCAATACGCCTTAAGAATAATTTTCAACTGAAAATTATTTTTATTCAAAATTCAAAACAGTTGAATTCAAAATAAAAAGTCGAATTTTGAACTAAGCTGTGGAATTTTCAGTTTCAAAAATTAATTATCTTCCGAGAAAATCAATTCTCAACAAAGTGGTTGAACTTTGATACAACTAGCTAAATTTTGTACCTAAAAAAAAAAAGTTCTCAAAGAAAATACAATATTTAATATTTCAAAAAAAAAATATATTTTTTTAAATAAGATTCAAATTCTGTTGTATTCAACCGAAGAAGATGAATTTTCAAAAAAATGCAAAGACTTTTTAAGATACAGTGTAATTTTTAGTTTGAAAAATTAATTTTCAAACAAAAAGAAAAAGAATTTTCAACAAAACATTTGACTTTTCAACTAAAGAGAAGAGAATTTTCAACAAGATAGTCGAATTTTTAACAACAACAAAATTTTCTACCAGAAGAGATGATATTTCAACAAAGGAATTCATTTTCCTTGTAGAATAGTTATTAATAGTAGAATAGTTGGCAACAAAAAAGTTGATTTTTAACAAAGAAAGATGATTTTTCAACCAATTAGTTGAACTTTCAAGCATAAGATAAGAATTTCCGAAAAAATAATAGTTGCATTTTTAATCAGAAATGTTATTTTTTTATCTAAAGAGTTTATTTTTAATCAAGAACGACGACTCCTCTACCAAACAAGAACAGTTTTTATTCCAATAGGATGCATTTTTTATCCAAAAAATTGAATTTTTTACAAAAAAAAATTAGTTCTTAACAAAATAGTTAAATTTTCAAACAAATAATTAAATTTTCAACAAAACAAGATGTACCCTAATTTCAAGAAATTTTCCAATTATTTTTGATCTTCGTTTTACACCATCTGATACTTTTTTCCGGAATCGTTCAAAGGAAAAATATTGTTTAGGTTTCCAAATTCAAATTAAATAATATTTAAGAAAATGCGTTCAAATTTAAACCCGTTAAAATTAAACAATTAAAAATTAAGAGATTCAAAAACTAAAATTTGTAAAATCAAGCTTCAAAACTGTTTAAAATTGAGTACTAAAAATTGCACGATTTTGAACATAAAAATAATATAAACTTAATATTTCAAACTCAAAACAAAAAAAAAATTAAAATCTTGTACTTTTCTGTATCATCTTATAGACTTTCACATTAAAGTTTTGACAAAGTAATAATAAAAAAATATACGAATGTTTTAAGTCTAGAAATTTATATTTTGTTCTTAAGTGTTTTACTTTTCTACCAAAAATACAAGACAAAATTAGCCATTTGTATTCAATTGTATTTTTTCTGTTAAATTTTATACATTTTGACGAAAATGTAGAAATTTCAACCAAAAAATACAGTTGTCGAAATGTCACACTTTCTTATAAACATTTTTTTCATCAGGATCCTTATTATTTTTCTATTAATTTATCTTCATGTTCTTTTTCATTCTTATAAGAAGAGCCTTTCCAAATGGATTTTTTCCAAGAGTAAAATAATCTTCACATCTATCGCAAATTAATATTACAGATAATAAAAGTAGAATTAATATTGTCGAACGAGTGGTTTGAGCTGAACTCGGGAGGTAGTTTTCTGCAGTTTTCCTCTCCCCTGGCCAAATGTCCAGGCAAATGTGGAATACGTGCTCATGCTTTAGCAGATATGAGGAAAAAATATTTCAATTGCATCAGTTCAAAAAGCTGATGATGTAATTATTAGAAAATTTATGGCTCAAAAATCCAACCTTTCTTTACAAAATAGCCATATTCCTCTTAATATTGAAAGTTGCAGTATTGATGAAAGGAAAAGGAAAATACCATCTTCTTTCGATAAAAAAGTTTTAAAATGAATTTTTAATACCATTTTTTCATCACAAATGGAGAAATCGTCTGACCCCTTTTTCAAAAGAGTCATTTTTTAAAAAATTATAAGATGTAGAATTTGTATACAAGTGGATCGTAATAGCTGCTTCAAATTTTTTTTTTTTCAATCTAATTTTATGGTCTAAATGTATGAGAGAGAACACTATTTGAAAATTACTTTCAAAAATCAAGCTTGTCACTATTTTCCTGATCAGTTTTCATTTTATTTTAGTGCATCGCTTAAAATTACCTAAATTTTAATTTAATTTTGATGACAATTTTTCGAGCTGGAAAAGGGGAAGGATGTGACAGAATTTCCCACCTCCCCTTTGAGCTCGAAAAGTTACCAGTTTAATTTAAAAAATTTTTTATAAACATTTATAAATTATTGATGAACCCAAATTCATTTAACATATTATGATTTTAATGTTGATTATAGAAATTTTTATTTTCACTCTTCTAATATTTGAAATTACTCAACTGTTGAATATGAAAATTAATCAACATTAGTGAAAAAATAAAAATTATGAAAACTCTTCAAGGAATACTTCTTTTATATTTTCACATAGATCCTTATCAATAAATAAACTGAAAGATTCTATGTATTTATTAATTAGTTTTGAATTGTTTAAGCCCTTTTTGTTCACTAGAAAAAAATTGTTTCCATAGATTTTGCGAATTAAGGATATTTCAGGAATGCTATTGTCTATTTAATGTACTTGAAAAGTATAAATTTCCATTCAAATCCTCTTTTTATTGTTTAAATAATTTATCTTTGTTTAAATCCAGCTTTTGAACGGATAAGGCTAAAAAATCGTACTTCCTTGCTATTTTTTAAAACAAAATTCAAAAAATCAACTCAATCTTACTTTTTTCAAGTTTTATTGTTTAAACAATTCTTTTTCGTTTATATCCACATTTTTAACAGATAAGGCTAAAAATCGTACTTTCTTGCTATTTTTTTTTAATAAGTTTCAAAAGATCAACTTAATCTTACTTTTTTAAAGTCACTACTTTTTTAAAATTACCGCGAGTTACCGAAAATTTTCATAAATTTCCGGAAATTTCGGACATTTTTTTAAACAAATTTTGATTAATTTATAGTAAGTTACCATATTTTTCGGTGAATGAGCAAAAATTTTCATAAATTTTCGCAAATTCGTGGGAATTTTTTAAAATGAATTTTGAGTAATTTATAGTAAGTTACCATATTTTCCGGTGAAATTATCATAATTGACCAAAAATTTGCATAAATTTCCGGAAATTTATGGACATTTTTTTTAATGAATTCTGAGTAATTTGTGGTAAGTTACCGAAACATAAAAATCCCGAATTGGAGAATCCCAAAAAATTTCCAATGGAAAATTACGGAACTATAAAATATCTGAACTCAAAAATTCCTGAGTTCTAAAATTTCCGAATTCAAACAATTTAAAATTTGTTTCTATCAAATGTTATTCATATAATAGAAATAAAATAATCCAATATTTTTATAAAAGAATTTTTTTTTGCTTCAAGTTTTCTACAATTATTTCTTAAATTTAAGGTAGCAATAATTTTATGAAAATTGTGCCAAAAATAAATTCAAAAATATTTGCGATTTGAACGAAAAAGAAATTTCTCCCTAAACTTTCTTCAAATCTAATAACATTTTTCGTACAAACTTTGCAGGATATAATTTATATTCTCTCTTTTTTTTTTTTTTTTTTAAATCATCAATTCGATTTCTGAGAACATTTTTAAGGATATAAAAAAATACTATACACATTTTCGAGCCAAATTTTTCATTCAGTAATGTATTTTGTTTAGTTATTGTTATTATAAATTAGAACAATAATTATTGAAAACTGCAAGCACTATATTATTATTATAGTTATATTATTATATATGTTATATATAAGTCAATATATTGACTTATAAATGTTTCTAACGATGAAAAAATATTGAATTGCAGTTTTAAACTATCAAAGAATATTATATTGTATTTTTTAAAAATGAAAAATATTAATTTCCATCCATTCAACGATGAAGAAATAATTACATGTATATTTTTCGATCATTACAAAAAATACAAGTCCACATTTTACATCCTTCAATAGTAAATGCATGACATATTTTTCAATATTTTTTATTTTAAGAATATTTTAAAATAATAGTTCATTGATTTAGAAAATATTCATGTAGAAAATATCCGGCAGAAAATAATGAAAAAATATTCATGTAAAAAATATTTCTTAAAAAAGAAAAAAAAATTTTCTGGCTAATTTTTCAAACAAAAATACAATGAATTATTGATGTAATTTTTTTTACACCAGGAGCTCAATATCTCCTAAGATACTTTTTTTATTACTATCCAAGTGAATCTCTCCCATTATTAATAAAAATTTTAAATGTCCCATTCATCAAATTTTTTTTCAAAAGCTCTAAAATCAATTTATCAGAATAATCTTTTGAATTTCATCATTAATTTTCCACACCGCGTGATTCTCACACTTTATATCTTATGTCTTCCACTTATTTTCCCATAAAAGGTTAAAAGGGTGATTTATTATCCGTCGAGTAGGGAAAATTCATTGCAGCAGAAAAAGATACTTCTCGAGTGTCGTCGGTAACATAGCTGCCAGAAATTTTTTACCCCGAGGAAAAGGAGTTTTCCTTCCTGGTGTACCGACCGAGTTTGAGGAAAATTCTTGTGCATTCTATGAACCTCACATAGATGCTACCACTGATCTTGAATTTTCCAATTTTCATCCCCTTAATCGAAAAAAAAGATACAACAAAATATTTCTACCCCCCCCCCCCACTCTTTCTGTACGTAATTTTTAGTTTTAAACAAAATTTATTTTAAACAAAAAAAAGTCTTTTCTACTATAAGTGATGGCTTTTTAACAAAATACTTGAATTTTCAACAAAATAATGAAAATTTTAACATAATGGTTGAATTTTCAACCTAAAAATGTAAATTTCCAACAAAAAGTGTCATAGTTTGTGTTTCAATAAAAAAAAAAAATGAAATGTATACAAAAAAATGTTTTTTAAAAACAAAAAGAAGAATTTTCAAATAATAAAGATTTTTCACTAGAGAAAGAAAATTTTAGCTGAAACGTTGAACCCTCAAGCGAAAAGACGAATTTCCACTACAAAAATTAAATCTACAAACGAAAAAAATGCGACTTCAGTAAAAAATTATTTTTCCACGAAACTGATGCATTTTTACCCCAAAAAAATAACATTTTAAACCAAGAAAATTATTTTTTACCAAAAAAGAAGAATTTTCAACCAAAAAAGATAAACCTTAAAAAAATGCAAAAGTTACATCTTCAGTCAAAAAATTAATTTGAAAAAAATGACTTTCCACTCAACAGTTACATTTTCAACTAAAGACATAAGCCTTCGATAAAAAAAAACTTTTAACAATGTAATTTAACTTCTACCCAAGAAGTTAAATTTTCAGTTTAAAAAGATTAATTTTCAACAAAATAGTAAAAGTTCCAACCAAAGAGATGAATTTTCAACTAGAAATATAATTCTTAAAAAAAAAATTTCTTAACAAAGTGATTCAACCAAATATTTCAAATAAAATAGTTGAATACTCAAGCAAAGAAAATTCATTTTTAACCAAAAAGTTGCATTTTCATTAAAAAAATAAATTTCTACCGAAGCGGATGAATTTATAAATCAAAAAGATACATTAGAAAAAATAGTTCAATTTTCTGTTAAAAAAGATTTTAGTTGACTTTTCACGGTCAAAATATGAATTTTTAATCAAGAAAAAAGTTTCTACGAAAAAAATTGAATGTTCAATCCAAAAAGACGATTTTTTACCCAAAAAGGATGGCTCTTTAACAAAGTACTTGAATTCCCAACGAAGTAATTAAATTTTTAACATAATGGAAAGATGAAATTTATACAAAAATAAAAAAAATTAAAACCAAAAAGTCGAATTTTCAACAAATAGAAAATTGTCAATAAACAAAGAAAATTTTACCTACATTGTTTAACCTTCAAGCCAAAAGACGAATTTTCTCTACAAAAATTGAATTTACAAACAAAAAATATGACTTCAGCCAAAAAATATTTTCACGAAACTGATGCATTTTTATCTAACAAAAATATAATTTTAAGCCCAAAAAATTATTAGTTTTCTACTAAAAAAGGAGAATTTTCAACTCAAAATGATCAATCTTAAAAAATGGTAGAAATACATTTTCAGTTAAAAAATTGATCTTGAACCAAAAAAAAGAGACTTTTCCACTAAACAGTTAATTTTTCAACCAAAGACGTCTTCAATCACAAAATTAAATTTTTAGCAATAAACAATAAAACCAAGTAGTTAAATTTTTAATTTAAAAAGATTAATTTTCAACAAAATAGTTGAACTTTCAACCAAAGAGATGAATTTTAAACTAAAAATGTAACTCTTTAAAAAAATGATTTCTTAACAAAGAGATTCAACCAAATCTCTTTCAAACAAAAGAGTTGAATACTTAATCAAAGAAGAATAATTTTTAACCAAAAAGTTATATTTTCGTAAAAAAAAGATTTCTACCAAAGCGAATGAATTTAAGAATCAAGAAGATAAATTAAAAAAATAGTTGAATTTTATGGTAAATAAGATTTTAGTTGACTTTTCACGATCAAAATATGAATTTTTAAACATGAAATAAGTTTCTACAAACAAAAATTAATTAAATTTTCAATCCAAAAAGACGAATTTTAACTCAAAAAGGATGACTTTTCAGCAAATTTGTTGAATTCTCTATACAATAAATAGTTGCATTTTTATCTAAAAAGGGTAAAATTTCTCTTAAAAAAGATGAAATTTTATTTGAAAAGAAAAAAAGGTTTTAAAAAATAGTTGAATTTTCATCCAAAGAAGATTCCAGTTGACTTTTCAAAAATCAAAATATGAATTTTTTAACAAAAAAAAAGTTACTACAAACAAAATTGAATTTTTCATCCAAAAAGACGAATTTTTTTTTACCAAAAAGGATGAATTTTTGAAGAACTAGTTGAATTCTCTACCAAATAGTTGAATTTTCATCCAAGAAAAATGAAATTTGTACTGAAACAGATAAATTTATAATAATAAATTTTTATTAAACCAGAAAAGCTTTCAGTTCAATTTTAACACCAAAATATGAATTTTAAAGAAAAAGTAAATTTTGCATGAAATAGTTAAATTTTTAACAAAACAGTAGAATTTTCAACCAAAGTATGATGTTTTAACAAAATAGCTTTATTTTCAACCAAACAGTTGCATTTTTATCCAAGGAAGAATAAATTTCTCTTCTTATATTAAATTAGAATAAATTTAATTTTTTTAAATTTAACCAAAAAGTAAATTTTCTACAAAATATTTGAATTTTCAACAAAACAGCAGAATTTTCAAACAAAAAGTATGACTTTCCAGCAAAATTTGTTGAATTTTGAACCAAATTGCATTTTTATCCAAAAAAGATCTAATTTCTGCCAAAGCAGGTGAATTCTGAAGTCAAAAAGACAAATTTTCAAACAAAAGTTGAATTTTCAACCGAACTGTTGCATTTTTATTCAAGAAGGATGAAATATTTCTTTTAAAACAGATGAATTTTCAATTGAAAAAAAAATTCAAAAAAATAGTTAACTTTTCATCCAGGAAAGATTCCAGTTGACATTTCAAGATCAAAATAGGAATTTTTCAACAACAAATAAGTTTATACAGACAAAATTGGATTTTTCGTACAAAAAGACGAATATTTTTAACCCAAAGGAATTAAATTAAATTGAATTTTTATCCAAGAAAGATGAAATTTGCACTAAAACAGATAAATTCATAATAATACATTTTTAATAATGCAGAAAAGCTTTCAGTTTAATTATAACACCAAAATGGGAATTTTAGAGAAAATGTAAATTTTTCACGAAATAGTTAAATTTTCAACAAAACAGTAGAATTTTCTACCAAAAGTATGACTTTTTAACTAAATAGCTTTATTTTTAACCAAACAGTTGCATTTATATCCAAGGAAGAATAAATTGATATTCTTAGATTAAATTAGAATAAATTTAATTTTTTTTTAATTCAACCAAAAAGTATATTTTCTATAAAATATTTGAATTTTCAAACAAAAAGTATGACTTTCCAGCCAAATTCGTTGAATTTTGAACCAAATTGAAATTTCATCCAAGAAAGATCTAATTTCTGCTAATTCAGGTGAATTCTGAAGTCAAAAAGACAAATTTTCAAACAAAAGTTGAATTTTCAACCGAACTGTTGCATTTGTATTCAAGAAAGATGAAATATTTCTTTTAAAACAGATGAATTTTTAATTGAAAAAAAAATTCAAGAAAATAGTTGAATTTTCATCCAGAAAAGAGTCCAGTTTTGACTTTTCAAAATTGAAATATGAATTTTTTAACAAAAAATAAGTTTCTAGAGACAAAATTGAACTTTTTATCCAAAAAGACAAATTTTTTCAACCAAAAGGGATGCATTTTTAACGTCATATTTGAATTCTCTACCAAATAGTTGAATTTTCATCCAAAAAAGATGAAATTTGTACTGAAACAGACAAATCTTTAATAATGAATTTTTAATAATCCAGAAAAGCTTTCAGTTCATTTTTTAACACTAAAAACTGAATTTTGAACAAAAAGTAAATTTTTTACAAAATAGTTAAATTTTCAAGAAAACAGCAGAATTTTTAAACAAAAAATATGAATTTTCAATAACATTGTTGAATTAGAAACCAGACAGTTGCATTTTTATCCAAGAAAGATGTTATTTCTGCTAAAGCAGGTGAATTTTGAAGTCAGAAAAAAAAATTTTCAAACAAGAGTTGAATTTTCAACCCAAGAGTTGCATTTTTATTCAAGAAAGATGAAATATTTCTTTGAAAACAGATGAAATGAAAAAAAAAACTTTCAAAAAAAAGTTGAATTTTCATCCAAAGAAGATTCCAGTTCACTTTCCAACACCAAAATCAGAATTGTAAACTATAAGTTAATTTTCTGCTAAATAGTCGAAACTTTAAACAAAGAATATGACTTTTCAAGAAGATTGTTGAATTTTCAACCAAAAAGTTGCATTTTTGTATAAGAAAAATTAAATTCTACTAAAAAAGGTGATTTTTTTAATCAAAATGACATATTTTCAAACAAAAAAAGAGTTCAATCTTCATCCAAAAGGATTTTAATAAACTTTTCTACAGAAAAAAAATTGTAAGCAAAAGGAAAATTTTCTGGGAAATAGTTGAATTTTCAACGAAATAGTTGCATCTTTGTGCAAAAAAGGTGCAATATTTCTACTGAAAAAAGATGAACTTTTGAATCAAAAAGACAAATTATCCGAAAAAAAATATTTTTCATGCAAAAAATATAAATTTTAAACAAAAGTTCAATATTATAAGAAAATATTTGAATTTTCAACCCAAAAAGGCAAATTTACAACAAAATATTTAAATTTGCAAACAAAATGATGTCTTTAAGAAAATTGTTAAATTTTCAAGCAAATAATAAAATTTATAACTAAAAAGATAATTTTTAAGGAATTTTTTTTTCGAATTTGCAAAAATTACGTAACTAAATGTCTCGAACCCCCCCCCCCCCCCTCCCTTGGGGTTTTACGTAATTAAAGTACGGTCCCTTACTTAAAGATGGTGAAATCCAATTCGGAAAGAGTTTTCCTTAAGCTAATGAGTTTTCGATCGATTTTTTCTGCTAAAGTGAATTATCCCGGAAAGGGCCGAGCAGTGGTAAAAAATTTTGTTGACCCTTCGGAAATTGAAAATAAACATACTTTTTATGCATTAAAAATAATTATTCATCTGTAAATATAATAATATTAAAAATGTTTTTTGTTTTTTTTTCATATTTCTTTTAGAAAAATTTAGAAAAAAGTAAGTGAAAATAGAGGTTTAAAGATTAGCGGTTCTAAATTCAAGTATATGAGACAGGGATACAAACTTTTTAATTTAAAGAAAACTTTCTCTTGATCCCTTTTGTAGGATCAGGGAAATAATTAAAATTCCTTTGAACAAATCGAGCTCACGATCCTTCCCGATCCTTTCGTAGGTTCTGAGAAGCGAATTTTTGAATTCAAGCAAGAATTTTTTTTATCATCCCCACTGGATCGGATTTTAAAAGGTTCCAAAATAATAGAAAAAAAATTTTTAACATTTTTTGGGAAATTCAAACTGATGTTTTATTTTGAAAAATAGATTTAAAGAGAAATTTTACAAAGATTTCAAAAATTTTGTAATTATTTGATAAAATTTTGAAAAAGAATGTGGTAAATTCTATAGCAAAATTGTTCAATAGTTTTATTTTGAAGAATAGATTTAAAGAGAAATTTGACAAAGATTTCAAAAATTTTTTAATTATTTGATAAAATTTTGAAAAAGAATGTGGTAAATTCTATAGCAAAATTGTTCAATAGTTTTATTTTGAAAAATAGATTTAAAGAGAAATTTGACAAAGAGTTCAAAATTTTTTTAATTATTTGATAAAATTTTGAAAAAGAATGTGGTAAATTCTATAGCAAAATTGTTCAATAGTTTTATTTTGAAAAATAGATTTAAAGAGAAATTTGACAAAGATTTCAAAAATTTTTAAATTATTTCATAAAATTTTGAAAAAGAATGTGGTAAATTCTATAGCAAAATTGTTCAATTAGTAAAAAGTTTCATAAAAATTTCGAATAAGTTGAAGAGACATTTAGACGTTTTGAAAATATTCAAATTTAATTTAAATGTTAAAAACATTTTTAAAAGGTTTTGAAAAACATTAATTTTTGATCATTTGGAAGTACAGCTTATTGAAGATTTTGAAAGATTTCACGATAATAACAATTTTGTTTCAATTCATGGTAAAACTTAGATTGATTTTTTATATTGAAAATTCTAATTTTCGAAGGCAATTTTTTCATTTTTCAGAATTTTAAGAACGATTTCGAGAAATATCGGATAATTTAAAAAAATACATAGAGGGTTTTAAAGGTTTGAAAATGATTAAAAAAATAGTTTGTAATTTGAACAAATTTCCAAAAATCTTAAGCAAGATGTACATTTCCGAAAATTTTGAACCAAATGAAGAAAATGAAAAATGTTACATGACTTTTTACCTTGAAAATTTAATTTTTGAAGAATATTCTCAAATATATCGAACCAATTCAAAAGATTTCGTCAAATTTCGAATATATCTGGAATATTAAAGGGCAATTTTTATAATTTTGGAAGATTTTGCAACATTTTAGGTTAAAAAAATATTTATTATTAATTTATTAGGCTTGCAATTATTTCTTAGACTCTTTCAAGATTAAAAAAAAATTTGTTTAAATGATTCAAAATTTTCCTCAAATTTCTTTTAAATTCTTCAAGAGTGAATATTTGCCTTAAAATCTTCTAGATTCTTTTTGAAAACTTTTAAAATCTTTTAAATTTTTTTAAATGATGGATTATAATAAATTTGAAAAAATAAATTGTCATTTTCAATTTTCTCATGAATCTTGATCAAATTTATGTATTTTCTTGAGAACTTTTCAAATTCTTAAAATGCTCCTGAATATTTATTTTGAAATCTTAAAAAATGTACGTTTCAAATTTTTTGGAATCTTTTCAGGCTTAAAATTATGTTTAGGAATTTTTCTAAACTTCTAAATATCTGTGAAGAAAGAATTAAAAGTTTTTCAAACAAATCTTTCTGACGATCCTCATTTTGGTTCGAAACTTTACGTGAAATCGTAACTTATTTATTTTTTGGTTTCAGGTAACTTATAAATAATTGTTTGTATTATGCAAATTTTTCAAAAAACGTTTTCAAAATCTTTGAAAATTGAAAAATTTATCGGAAATTATTCCAAATTCTTTTTTGATAATTTTATTACAGTTTTGAATTGCTTTAAAATCTTTTTAGATAATCTCTTTAAATTATATATTTTTTTAAATAAATAATATTCATTCAAAATTTCCCATAAATCTTTAGCATAATTATTCTCTTAAAACCTCTTAAAGTGCTTCGAAAGTTTCTGAATATTTTGTTCGAAATCTTCAAAAATCTAATTTAAAAATTTTGGACTCTTTTAAAGTTTGAAATGATTTTTTTACTTTTGCAAAACATTGCATCTTTTAAAATTATTATAATTTATCCTGAAATTTTTTAAAAATCTTTCTAAATTGAAAAAGTTGTCTTAAAATCGTCCAGATTCTTTTTCACTATTCTGTGAATATTTTTAAATGATCGCTTAACATGAATTTTCAAAAATGAATATTATTTTCAATTTTTTTAGGAATATTTTTGAAAAACTTTGTTTTCTCTTGAAACTTTTCAAAATCCCTAAAAGGCTTCAAAATATTTTTTCGATATTTTCAAAAATCTGTGTTTGAAACTTTTTGGAATATTTTTAAGTTTAAAATTATTTTTCAGATTTTTCAAAACTTCTAATATCTCTGAAGCTCAATTGAATATTCTCCAAGATTTTTTATTCTCGCAAAATTGACCAGTTTTATTTTAAAATCGTCTAGAATCTTTTCCAAAGTTTTAGGAAATTATTCATTATGTTTTGATCTTTTTCTATTTTCTTTTAGAGTTAATTTTTCAAAACAAAAAATAATTAAAAATTTTGTTAGGAATCATAAGAACACTTTTTTATGTTCCTCAAACCTTTCAACATTTTCTTAAATATTTTGTTTTTCAAAATTTTGATAAATTATGTATTAGAAGCTAAATAATATAACAAATTTGTACATTTTCTTTACCAAAATTTATTATCTGATGAACATTTTTTTTTAGTTGTAAGCACATTACCTTTTGAAAATAAATAACAAACTTTAATCCTAGAATTCTTCTGATTTTTTTTCAATTATTTCTAATTCTCCGAATTCTTTGTGGATCACTTAAACTCAGTAATATTTAATACTACTCAAATTTTTCTGAACTCAGTTGACTGGTTATTTCATGCTTTTTAATTTATTAATAGCGAACCACTCAAATTTTCTCCTTACTTTAACCAACGGAAAGTATTATGAAAATCTCGCAAATGGTCCATTTGATTCTAAAACTCTTAAATCTCTCAAGCTCGATTTAAGAATCCTGAAAAAGAAATTGCCTCATCTCTCCAAAGCATTTTCTATTTTTTTCTTTTTTTTAATTTTTTCTCAATTCACTCATCGCCTCTGAATTCACTATTTGCATTTTTTTACTATAATTACTCTATCAACCTTCGTGGCATTGTTGACAACCAACAAAACTTTCAGCTCTGTAATTAAAAAGCTGCTCTCTAATTATATTCAAAACCTTTTCAAATATTCGAGTTATATTCAGGAAAATTTCCCACTATTAATTTAATTTGAACGTTTTGTTTTTTAGAAGAAAACTATTTAAATTTCAAAAAGAATCGTGTGCTTCGATTTTTGAGAAAAAAGCTTGTTAATTCTTTATTTAACAAGAAAATTGACATTATGAATTTGAAAAACTGGAGAATTTTTTTTAGTCTGACGGTCCACATAAATTAAAAATAAATTGAGACAAAAAGCCTTTTTTGACTCAGATGGTTATTTTTAGTCAAAACCTTCTACTCATTCCTTGACGTTTCGATAACAATTGCGTACCCTTTTCAAAATGTTTTAAACCTAAATAATAATTAAACATTAAATTACTAATGTTTTAAAAGAAATCGAGAATTAGATTGAATGAAATTTCTTTTTTCGCAGATTAATATAAAAAAAGGTTGTACCTGAGCTATAAAATAGTCTGACATAATCAAACAGACCAAATAGAGACAGATGGTAAAAATTTGTAAAGTAAAAATAAACCACCGAAAAAAACATAAAGCGATGTCAATTTGGAAAAATTCCAGTCAAATAACGAGTCAAATAAAAATCACTAAAAAGATTACAGAAGTCTCAAAAAACGAAGAGACTTCAATCACATAAAGACTACATTTTAAAAATATAAAGAAATTTCTCGTGGTTTTTTGAAGGAATTACAGAAATTAACTACTGACAAATACATGAAGACAGTATACGAAATGAACGTTGATAAACAGAAGAACGAGTTTTCACTGAAACTACTGATAAGGAAACGCGCGAAACTAAAATAAATTTAAAATGTGAGAGAAACTGACATTATTTCATAATACTTTGATAAATTTTGTTAATATTTAGAATTTCTGTCTCTAGATTAACAGAAATATTACGATATTCATTTATCAAAATAGATTCAATAATACGACGTTGATAAGTGTTTTTTTTAGTAGCTAATATTTTAATGTTTAAACTCGAAATCAAAAAAGTGATTAAAATTCCATGAATGTTGTGACAAACCTGTATTTAAATTTCCAACTACACCATCTCTTTTGTGTTCAGCAATTCTAGATTTTAATCTCCTGCCAGTTTCACCTATATAAACCTTATTGCAACATTTACATTTATTCAAATAAAAAACACAAGATAAATTTTCAACAGAATCACTGTCTTTTTTCTTCTGTAAATAATTATTAAAAGTATTATTGTTTTTAAAATAAACATTAATATTGAATTTTTTAAGTAAATTCCTCAAACGTTCAGAGAGACCTTGAACGTAAGGCAAAGTAACTTTAATATCAAATCTTTTATAAGTACGAGACCGTACGCGCGCTGAAGCGCGCGCGTTTTACTCATTTGGATTAATGACAGTTTTGAAAATTCTATCTGATTAAATTTTTTCAATTATTTAAGATTCTTATAAAAGTACATATGCCTAAAAATCATGAAAAAAATAGTGTAATAATAATTAAATACATTCAATATTATTGCTGTGTATATCGTATTCAAACTATAATATATTTAAACAATTCTGTGAACAAATAATTT
This sequence comes from Andricus quercusramuli, assembly GCA_932178445.1. NCBI lineage: Eukaryota > Metazoa > Arthropoda > Insecta > Hymenoptera > Cynipidae > Andricus > Andricus quercusramuli. Next base: position 72,879 of record CAKNXH010002086.1, on the reverse strand, counting down.
TAACCAAATAACTTTGGCGTTTTTCTCCTAAGAAAATCCGTAATGCTTGCCCAGACATAACTCGCAAAAACAATACAATCGGCAAATTGGCAAATACCAATTTTATTGGAAATTGACGACGTTTGAAAGTAAATGGATAAACATCTTCACAGTACACTGTGATACGAGGGATGAATACAATTTCTTCTGCTTTTGGTTGGAAATTCCTTAAAAAAATAAAATATTTGTTTGAAACTTCCTGTACTTTGTTAAAAAATGCATCTATTTTGTAAGGAAATTCATATGATCGGTTGAAAATTGATCGTTTTGATTTGAAACTTGTATTTTTCTTATTTAGAATTAATTTTTTAAGCTGGAAATATAACTGTTCCATTTTTTGTCGATAATTTATCTTTTTTATAAAAATGTACTCTTCTTGGTTAAAAATTATACTATTTCGTTGAAAATTTACTTTAATTTGATTGGAAATTAACATTTTTACTGAAAATTTAAATAGTATCCTGTTTTTAATTGAAAATTTATCTGTTTTGGGTTAAAATTCAACTATTTGTTGAAAGTCCGTCTTTTTTGGTAAAAGAGTACTCTCATTAGTTGAAATTTCACCTTTTTGGTTGAAAATTTAACAGTTTTGTTGACAATTCGTTTGAAAATGTATTTTAGGAACTGAAAATGATCCTAATTTATTTTTGGTTGAAAATTTATCTTTTTAGTTTGAAATTCATGTATTTGGTTGAAAATTGAATTTTTTTAAATTGAAGATTCATCATTTTAGTTGAAAATTCACTTTAACTATTCCATTTTTTGTGGCAAATTTACTTTTTTGATAGAAACGTAATGTTTTTCGTTAAACAATTATCTGTTCAGTAGAAAATTTAATGAATCTATTTTTTAAAGTATTAATTTCTTTGTCTAAAAAGAAAACTATTTGGTTGAAAATTCTTTTTTATTGGTTGATAGAGAAAATTCATGTTTTCGGTTGAAAAATCCACTATATGGTCAAAAATTCATATTTTCGGTTGGAAATTCATCATTGTGATTGAAAATTAATTTCTTCGGTTGAAAATGTGTTTCTTTTTGGATGAAAATTAATTTTTTTAACAGAAGATATAAATATTCCATTTTCGCTTGAAAATTTATATTTTTAGTTGAAAGTTAATTGATTTCGCTGAAAACTCGTTTTTTCTAAATATACTTCTGTAACTGAAAATTGAAATATTATATTTTTGGTTTGTAAATTTATCTTTTTTGGTTTAAAATTGAATTATGTCGTTGAAAAATAATTTTTTTTGTTATCAAAAAAGCACATTTTTTTCTTAGTTGAAAATTATACTATTTCGTTCAAAATTTACTTTAATTTTATTGAAGATTAATTTTTTCGGTGAAAATCGAACTATTTTTTGAAAATCAATGTATTTGGTTCAAAATTAAATTTAAAAAATTGAAGATTCATCATTTTAGTTGAAAAATCACTTGAACTATTCTATTTTTTGTTAAGAATTCATTTCTTTTATTGGAAAAAAAACTATTTAGTTGAGAATTCGTTTTTTTTTTGTTGATAGAAAATTCATCTTTTGGATTGAAAAGTCTACTATTTGGTCAAATTTTAATATTTTTGTTTAAAAATTCATCATTGTGATTAAAAATTAATTTCTTTGGTTGAAAGTTCATTTCTTTTCAGTTGAAAATTAATTTTTCTTTTCAACTGAAGATATAGCGATTCCATTTTCACTTGAAAATTTATATTTCCAGTTAAAAAATTAATTAATTTTACTGAAAAATCGTTTTTTTGAATATTCTTCTCTAACTGCAAATTTTGAATATTATATGTTTGGTTTGTAAATTTATCTTTTTTAGTTTCAGATTGAATTATTTTGTTGAGAATTCATTTTTTTTATTGAAAATTGATTGTCCCAACTAAAAATTTAATTGTTACGTTTTTTGTTAAAAAATAATTTGTTTCAATGAAAAAAAAAATATCTTGTTGAAATTTTTTTTTCTGTAGAACATTTATTTTTCTGACATTTCAACTGTTCTAATTTTGGTTGAAAATTGATTTTTTCAGATGAAATTCGTGTGATGTGTTTAAAATGAGTCTTTTTGATAGAAAATTAAAGTTTTGAGTTGAATTTAAAGCGATGCATTTTCCCGCGAAATTTAAACAATGTAATTAGTAGAAATTAGTAGAAAATACGATTGTTTAAATCCTAATTCAAAATGCTCAAAAATGCTCATTAAATTCTAAAAGCACATAAAGGTCGAGCATATTCTCGAGCATATTCTCATGCTCGTGAGAATTTTTCCGAGGACTTAAACTCTTTAGAACACTACACGTGCGCGTGCTTCTCAACTGTCGCTTTATCCACTGCAGTGTTCCCAATGAAGAATTTTTTAAAGTAGCAGTTCCGTTTTTAATCGATAAAAGCGACGCGTTTCGAAGAAGTTTTACACGTTTTTCAATCGAAACTAAGAACCGAACACGTTTTTTAATAGAAACTAACAAAGCCGACACGTTTCGAAAAATTTTGTGTCCTGCAGTGGGACTCAGATGCTGTTTCGAAGTAGAAAATCGAACAAACCTCTCTTTCTATCTCCATACATTAGAAAAAGAGGTCCGTTCGATTTTCGACACGCTATCGGAATCTCACTGCTGCTCAGCTGTTGTTACAACCGGAAAAGGATCGACATGTAGTACTGGACCATGAAACCATAATTAACAAAAAATAACCATCAATATAAATCATGCAATTATATGACTGATAATCCATACTAATATCATTATTGTTTATTGGTTTATCGTAGTAAATAATAATATTATCCATAAATAAAATTATTTAAAGAAACCAAATTCAAATGAGGACGCGGAATTTCCGAACGGCAAGTATCGATTGTCGAAAATCACAATCGATAACTACACGACGAATCAGAAGTGCGGAAAAGGCGTTACGATATTTCGACTTCGACTCAATCATCTTTTTAGAATAGGAAAATAAAATTATTTAATGAAACCAAATTCAAATGAGGAGCCGGAATTTCCGAACGGCAAGTATCGATTGTCGAAAATCACGATCGATAACTACGCGACGAATCAGAAGTGCGGAAAAGGCGTTACGATATTTCGACTTCGACTCAATCATCTTTTTAGAATAGGATCAATCCATTTATTTTTTTTATTATTATTACTATTGTTGTAAATCTCATGAATGCGTTGAGTAATAATGCCATTAACGAAGTCAATCGGATAATTGTCATATAATAAAGTTGTTTTTAATTGATTTAAATTTTCTTTTCTAAATTGGATATAACTTAATTTAACGCATCTATCGACTACAACTGGAGATAAAGGTGAAACCATGGGGCAACCTGAAACTTGCTTATAAAATTTATTATTAAAGGAGAAAACAATACCATCAAAAACCGTGCTTGTAGCAATTAGAAACTCATTTTTGGTTATTTTTGTTAAATTATGATTTAAATTAAGTTTCTCTTCAAAGCAATCTAAAGCAAGATCTAGTAGGATGCTATCAAACATAGACACTACATCTGAAGAAACTATTGAATGAGTTTTTGGTACATTAATGTTTTTTAAATAATCTTTAAGTTCCCAACTATTTTTTATAAACGAACTAGTCTTAATAGAAACTGGTTTTAAATAGTATAAACAATTTTTACATTTGTTTTACCAAAATTTATTATCTGATGAAGATTTTTTCAAGATGTAAGCATATTAACTTTTTAAAATAAATAACAAACTAATCTTAGAATTCTTCTGACTTTTTGTCAATTATTTCTAGTCCTCCGAATTCTTTGTAGATTGATTCTTTGTGGATTGATACTTATAAAAGATTTTATATTAAACTTACTTTACCTTACGTTCAAGGTCTCTCTGAACGTTTGAGGAATTCACTTAAAAAATTCAATAATAATGTTTATTTTAAAAACATTAATACTTTGAATAATTATTTACAAAAGAAAAAAGATAGTGATTCTGTTGAAAATTTATCTTGTGTTGTTTATTCGATTGAATGTAATTGTTGCAATAAGGTTTATATAGGTGAAACTGGCAGGAGATTAAAAACTAGAATTGCTGAACACAAAAGAGATTGTGTAGTTGGGAATTTATATACAGGTTTGTCACAACATTCATGGAATTTTAGTCACTTTTTTGATTTCGAGTTTAACCATTAAAATATTAGCTTTGGTGTTAAAGCGATGTTGTTTGTCTGAGTAAAATAAGTTTATATAAATAATACATATAGATGGTAAAAAGAAACTGACATACTTCAGACCAAAAGTAGATTTTGATGTTAAAAATCCTTCATTTCTGCCAACGTTTCGAAAACTTTGTCGTTTTCCTCTTCAGGACGTTAAATTTCAAAATTCGTCAAATATTCGTCAATTAATTATAAAAATCATCTTCCTCCTCACATCTCTATAAATATGAAATAATAATTAGTTTTTATAAATATCATTAGAATAGAAAATACATTCTTTTTTAGGTTAGAAATTTAAATTGAGAAATTGACCTTTAAGGAGCTTCATTTTTGGTAAGAAATTTTGTTTAAATTTTGAAAAATTTAAATTTGTTTACAAAAATTATTAAATTGATACTGTTAAAAACATTTTAATACTAAAATTGACTTAGTTAAAGAGTCAAAAACTCCCCAACTGTTTTGCTCCATTTTTGCAAGGAGAAAAATTGAGAAAGATAGTAAGAGAGGAAGAGAATTCTTAGCAAGGATAGAAATTAGCAATGACGTATCAACGATTTATAACATAAGGTACTATAGTTTCTATGTAATTCTAATGAAAATATTAAATTTTTGAAAGAATTCTAATTTTTAAAATTAGACATTATACATTGTTATTGAAATTTAAAATTATTAATAATACTAATTAGTTGAATGTATAGCTATATAATATGATGAAAAATTTTTATTAGAAAAAATCATCAATTTTGAGTTTTAAATATTTTCTTAGATTAGAGAATCCAAAATTATATTATATATTGGACTATAATTATTGAGATCTGAAATTATATTCAAACAATTATTGCTGTTTTTCTTTATAAAAAACATTTCTGCTATTAATCTTTTAAATGCATTAGGTTCATGATGTAAAACAATGACATTATCCCAATCAATCAAATGTCCAGTTTCAACCTGATGTTTTGCTATGACTTTATGGTTTTTTGGATTTTGTCTAAAATTATCATGATGTTCTTTTATTCTTGTAGCAAGTAATCTGCTAGTTTGACCCACATAACATTTTTCACAATTCAAACATTGAATTTTATATACTACATCAGTAAATTCTAAAATTTGTTTTAATATCAAAATCATTTAAAATTCTTTCAATTTCAAAAGATAACTTACCATGATAAGAAATTGATACTATTGGTTTAAAATTTGAACTTCTAACTATTGTTGTATTATTTTGGTTGGATAAAGAGTCTGTAATTGTTTTAATTTTATCATCAATATGTATTCGAACAAATTCTGTTGGGTAATTATTTAAGTATAAAGTTTTTTTAATAAATTCTATATTAGAACTGTGAAATGATTTATCTGATAATTTTAAAGCTGTATCAATAAGATTTTTTACTATCGAAATTTTATGTTGTATTGGATGGTTAGAAAGAAAATTTAAATATCTACCAGAATAAGAATTTTTACGAAACCAATCAGTGATGATATTACCTGTATCAGTTTTTATAACTTTAATATTTAAAAACGAAATAGAATTATTATTTTCAATTTCATGTGTAAATTTAAGCCTTGGATTATATGCTTTGGATTATATGAATCCATCTACTTAAAATACTATTGATAACTAAATCAAGTGGTACATTCGTGAATAATGAAGAAACATCTAATGAAACCATGATATGATCAGATGGAATTGTTTTACTAATTATTTTATTTTTAAATTCAGAAGAATTTTTCACTTGATATTTTGGTACTATAAGTGCTTTTTTAAGAATATTATTAAAAATATTAGCCATTTTATAAGTAGGTGAGTTATTAGTGAAACTACAGGTCGAAGTGGACAATTCTCTTTATGAACTTTAGGTAATCCGTAAATTCTAGGAATGTTAGTATCATGAACTAAAATATCTTTTCTTAATAATTCTTCACCTAAATATCCATTAATTCTCCAAGAATTTAACAATTTAAATGTTTTATTCTTTAATTCTTTTTCTGGGTTTTCATTTAATTTTTCATAAGTTTTGGTATCATTTAATAATTCTAGCATTTTTTTATTATAAGATTCCTTTTTTAGTATTACTGTTATGTTACTTTTATCTGCATGAGTTATTAGTAATTGTTTATTAGCTTTAATAAATGTTTGTGTTTTCTTAACGTTTTCTGCTAAAATTCCATCAACTTCTGTAATTTTATCATTCTGTAAAAAATTATTTGCCGTATTAATTATTCTGTGTCTTAATAAGTCACGATCTTCAATATTTTCAATTAATCTAATATTTGACTCTATATCTTTAACCATATTCAAAATTATATTGTTTTTGTTTGTTAAAAAGGAAGAACTAAATTTATTCCCTTACCTTAAAATGTCATTAACATTGTCTGGAATATCAACATTACTAAAATTTATTATCCAATGATCTTTAGTATCACTGTTATTTGTATCTTTATGCTTATTTATGTTGATAGGTACTTGAACATTAATTTTTAAATTATGAAGTTTTTTACCCAATCTTTGTTTTTCTTTTAAATTATTTTTTGAGGTATTTAATTGCATTTCTAAAATGTTTGTATATATATTGGTAGGTAATGAATTTCTTAAATTTATTTTGATATTGTTGAAATTTTGTTTTAAATATTTTAAATGGATATTTAAGTCTTTTATTTCATCATGAAGCAACCGATGTTCCAAAGATTCTACTATGAAATTAACATGGTTTTTTGCACTGTTACTGAAAAATTGTAAATTTCTAACATTCCTAGTAGCATTAGTAATATTCTTCGGTAATAAATTGTGAAACCTACAATTGACAAGAAATGATTCTCTAGTTTTTAACTTATTAATTCTCTTGTTCAAATTGATGAACTTTTTAACATCTGTAAAAGAATTTGGAAAATTATTTTTTATTTCGTTGAAATACATATTGCTGTGAAAAATGATTATTATAAGAACTCAAATTACTTAATTTAATTACTAACAATTATTTTTTAATTAATAAGTTAAATTCACTTTCGTAATAATTGAAAATTTGATCACATGAATCCTTTGTAATTGACGGTGTTAGAATTCGATGACATGAATCCTTAGTGATGATAAACTTCGAAAAATTTGTCAATAACGATATTATAAAATTATGACAAACACATTATATTAGTTAGACTAGAAATGGTGTTAAAGCGATTAATTGACGAATATTTGACGAATTTTGAAATTTAACGTCCTGAAGAGGAAAACGACAAAGTTTTCGAAACGTTGGCAGAAATAAAGGATTTATAACATCAAAATCTACTTTTGATCTGAAGTATGTCAGTTTCTTTTTACCATCTACATGTATTATTTATATAAAAATATTAGCTACTGAAAAAAACACTTATCAACGTCGTATTATTGAATCTATTTTTATAAATAAATATAGTAATATTTCTGTTAATCTACAGACAGAAATTCTGAATATTAACAAAACTTATCAAAGTATTATAAAATAATGCCAGTTTCTCTCACATTTTAAATTGATTTTAGTTTCACGCGTTTCCTTATCAGTAATTTCAGTGAAAACTCGTTCTTCTGTTTATCAACGTTCATTGCGTATTCTGTCTTCATATATTTGTCAGTTGTTAATTTCTTGTAGTCCTTCCAAAAACCACGAAAATTTTTTTTTATATTTTTAAAATGTAGTCTCTATGTGATTGAAGTCTCTTCGTTTTTTGAGACTTCTGTAACAATCTTTTTAGTGATTTTATTTGACTCATTATTTGACTGGAATTTTTCCAAATTGACGTCGCTTTATGTTTTTTCGATGGTTTATTTTTACTCTCCGAATTGTTACCATCTGTCTCTATTTGGTCTGTTTGATTATGTCAGACTATTTTTATAGCTCAGGTACAACCTTTTTTTATATTAATCTGCGAAAAAAAATTTTATTTAATCTCATTCTCGATTTTTTTAAAAACGTTAGTAATTTAATTTTTAATTATTATTTAGGTTTAAAACCTTCTGAAAAAGGTATGCAATTGTGACCGAAATGTCAAGGAATGAGAAGGAGGTTTTGATTAAAAATAAACATCTGAGTCAAAAAATGCTTTTTGTCTCAATTTATTTTTAATTTATGTGGACCGTAAGACTAAAAGAAATTCTCCAATTTTTCAAATTCATAAAAATTATCGGTCAAAGAAAGGATTGATTTGTACCCATCAAATCATTATACAAAAGTGACATTTTTTGTTTTCAACTGTTTAGAAAAACCATTTACTTGAGATTTTCAGGTTTATAAAAAAATATCTAATATTTTTGCTAGAGATATCTAGAAATAATTTAATGAGGCGAAAATCATTTTAAAACAAATTTTATCACGTTATAAACAAATAATCTGCCAAAAATCACTTTCCGGGATTAGGAATGTTTAGCTCATTAAAATCCAGAGTTTGCAAATTTATATATTTCGATAATTTTTTAAACAATTTTTATTAAAAAAATGCAGGGTTAAGATGTTTGAATTAATTGTATAAACATTTTACACTATTGTTGATACACACTATCGCACATAGAGGCAAAAATGTTTCTGTGGACTAATCAATTGGTCTGCACTATTAATTTTATTTGAACGTTTCGTTTTTTGATAAAAGATTTTTAATTTTGGAAAAGATTCGTATCTTTGGCTTTTTGAGGAAAATTTCGGTTTTTTTTATTAATGTGCAGAGTTCCAGAAAATTAAACGAGAATCCAACAACTAAATTTGGACAACCACCACACAATGCTCCTATTGTAATTAAAAAAAAAAAATGGTTTCTTTGGCAAAAATAAAAAAAAAAGGTGATTGTGATTTGATAAAAATTAAAATTAAAAAAAAGAAAGAAATAAAAAAGACAAGGTTGGTTGCCTCCTCATTTATCTGTCCTCTCTTTTTTTTTGTCCAAAGGAATACAATTTTTTTGTTTTTTAAAAATTACAATAGAAGGATTTTGTGGTGGTTCTCCAAATTTTGTCGTTGGATTCTTGTTTTTATTTTCAGGAATTCTATATATTAACTTGAATATTGGACGTTAAATAGGATTTTGAATTTGATTTTAATCTAATTAAAAATTCTTAAATTTCTATTTTTTTTATTTTACGACAAAGTTTACATTTTTTTATGTTTTTAACTTTTCAAGAAAGCAATTTACTTAAGATTTAGAGATTCATCAAAGAATATTTTCTTTTTTTTCTAAACCTATCTATAAATAATTTACATCAGATGAAAATAATTTTTAAAACAATTTTATTATATGATGAACAAATTAACTGACAAAAGTCATTTTTTGGGATTAGCAATGTTTAATTCAATCATAGTTTCACTATGATTAATTGAAAAAGATGCTATTCAGAAATTGTTTAAACAATTTTCATTAAAAAATTTACAGTTTTGATATTTATCGACGAATAAGCTTTTTTACGAAATTTACAGATTTATATGATTGAAGCCTTGTCGTTAAAAAATGACCATATTGTGAATTTTTGTATACAAATTATTTAAAAAATTAATAATTAGTTGACTCCATAAAAAAAAATTGAGCCTATTCTTTTAAAATAGCCAAACTTTCATTTTCTACATGAATATTGTTCAAATAAATAATAATTGTTATAAATTTGAAAACATTATAACAAAAAGTTCACGCTAAGATATGCTCAATCGATTTCGTAAACAAAACATGAGCCTTTTCGTTGAAAAATAGTCAAACTGGGAATTTGTTTATGAAAACCTCAATATTAGTATTAGTCGATTCTGTCAAAAAATGAGTCTTTTTTTAGAAAAAATTTTAACTATGAACTTGTTTACAAAAATTGTTTGAAAAATTTCCAAAAATCATCTATTCTCAATTCATCGTAATGAAACATTAATTTCTCTCACATTTCATATGAAAACTGTGGTTTTCAATTGGGTAAACATTGCCATTCCTGAAGAATGTTGAAAAAATTGGACTATTTTCAAAAAGATATAAAATATTAAAATAATCGAAATTTTTAATAGTTTTAGGAATATTTTTAAAGCTACATTTCTACAGAGCTTCAGTAATTTATTAGCATAAATTTTAAAGAATTAATTTTAAATTATTTTCATTTAGAGGACATTATTTCTAGATAGATTTTTCATAGATGCGAAAACCTAATTGATGAATTGGAAAATCCTGAAGAAAATGGTACTTTTGAAAACTTAAAAACAAAAAGCAATGTCAAATTCGTTGTCAAATAAGAAATTATCACAATTTCTTTCTCACATTTAATTAGAAAAATCTTTTCAGAATTACAAAAGCTTTCATTCAATGAGAAAGAATCGAATAAATAAAGCTAACATTTTTTTCTTGATAGATTAAAAGCTCTCCAAATTTTGTGAAAAATGAGCACATGATGAAAAAAATTCGACCATTTTTAAGAAGATAATGTGAAAATAGTTCAAATTTAAATGTTTATTGAAATTTTCAATGACGTCCGAAATAATCAACATTTTTAAAAGTTTTTGGGATATCTTTAGAACCAAATTTCCACAAAATTTTAGCAATTCCTCAGCAAAATGCCTTTCTTCTGGCATGTTGCAGGATGTCAAAATTTGAATAAAATAGTTTTAAAAATTTGGATTTTCTTTGTTTTTGAAGAAAAATATTTTTGTAGATCATATGAAATATATAGTTATAAGCTATCAATTTGATCTAACATTTCCTCAAAATATACATATTTACTTATTTTTATTACTTGCCTACCGATATAATATTTTTGAACTTTTCTATACCTTTAAAACAGTATTTCAGAAACAAATTTAAAATTTTCAAATTTATTGATTTATTTTAAACAAAAAATTGTCTTTTCTAAAATCAAAGATGGCTTTTTAACCAAATACTTAATTTTCAACTAAATTATTACGTTTTTAACATGATAGTTGAATTTTCAACCTAAAAATATAAATTCTCAACAAAAATTGTCATAGTTTATATTTCAATCCAAAAACCATGAAATTTATACGAAAAAAATTATATTTTAAAACCAAAAAGAAGAATTTTCAACAAGTAAATATTTTTCCACTAAAGAAAGAAAATTTTTCTTCAATTTTTGAACCTGAAAGCCAAAAAATTAATTTTCTCTACAAAAATTGAATTTATACACAAAAAGACATGACTTCAGCAAAAAATAATTTTTCCACGAAACTGGTGCATTTTTACCTAACAAGAATGAAATTTTGAACCAAGAAAATGATCCTTTTTACGAAAAAAGCATAATTTTCAAATAAAAAAGATCAATTTAAAAAAAATGGAAAAGTGACAAGTTCAGTTGAAAAATTAATTTTAAATAAAAAAAAAGACCTTTCCACTAAACAATTAAATTTTCAACCAAAGACATAAACCTTCAATCGAAGAATCAAATTTTTAACAATGTAGTTTAACTTTTACCCAAGTAGCTTAATTTTCAATTTGGAAAGATTAATTTTCAACAAATTAGTTATTCTTTCAATCAAAGAAATCACAAAGTGATCCAATCAAATCTTTTAAATAAAATAGTTGAATATTCAATTAAAGAAGCATAAATTTAAACCAAAAAGTTGCATTTTCGTTAAAAAAAAAGAAATTTCCGCCAAAGCAGATGAATGTTTATTTGAAAACAAAACAAATTTTTGAAAAATAGTTGAATTTTCACCCAAAAAAGATTCCAGTTGGCCTTCCAAGATCAAAATATGAATTTTTTTTACAAAAAATAAGTTTCTACGAACAAAGTTGAATTTTTCATCAAAAAGACAAATTTTTTCAACCAAAATGCATAAGTTTTCAACGAAATAGTTAAATTCTCTACCGAATAGTTGAATTTTAATCCAAGAAAGATGACAGTTTTACTAAAACAGATGAATGTTTAATAAAAAAAGGACGAATTTTTTTTTAATTTGAACTTTCGTTTAGAAAAGCTTTCAGTTCACTTTTTAACACCAAAACATGAATTTTCAGACCAAAAGTAAATTTTCTGCAATATAATTCAATTTTCAACAAAACAGTAGAATTTTCAACTAAATGTATGAATTTTCAACATAAAACTTTTATTTTTAACCAAACAGCTGCATTTTTATCCAAGAAAGATGAATTTTCTCTTAAAACAGATGGATTTTTAATAGAAAAAAAATTCTTAATCGTTAAATTTCTAACAAAACAGCAGTAATTTCTGCTAAAGCAGGTGAATTTTGAAATCAAAAAGACAAATTTTCAAAGAAGAGTTGAATTTTCAACCCTAAATTTGCATTTTTATTAAAGAATGATTATATATTTATTTGGAAGCAGATGAAATTTAAAAAAAAACTTAAAAAAAATAGCTAAATTTTTATTCAAAGAAGATCCCAGTTCACTTTCTAACACCAAAATAGGAATTGTAAACTATAATTCAGTTTTCTGCTGGATATTTGAATTTTTAATAAAAAAATTTTATTAATAAAAATTGTCTAGGAAATAGTTGAATTTTCAACAAAACAGATGCATTTTTGTCCAAAAAAGATGCCATATTCCTACTAGAAAAGATAAACTTTCAAGTAAAAAAAAAAAAATAAGTTAACTGAAACGTTTTTCATTCGAAAAATATTTCAGTTGACTTATCAGCAACAAAATATGGATTTTGAACAAAAGGTTAATATTATACCAAAAACTTTGAATTTTTAACCCAAAAAGACGAATTTTTAACAAAACGGATGAACTTGAAAAAAAATTATGTCTTTTTAAGAAAATTGTTAAATTTTCAACCAAATAATAAAATTTGTAACTAGTAAGAGAGTCGGGAGAAAGTTTTTGCGAATTTCCAAAAATTACGTAAAAGAAAAATTTCATTTTAATCGAAAATCTTAAAGGATTAAATTTATTTCCAAGCGTTTCGATTCAAAATAGAACTTAAAAATATATTTAAAAATAAGTTTTAAAAAATGATCTTCGTAGAATAAAATACGTGGGTTAATAGATTATAGCCATTTTCAATTATAATTCTATGCACGTGATAATTTTTAATTAGAATAATCGCGAGTTGGAAGCCTTCCTTGCCAAGGAATTTAATGAAATGCTTATCCTCGACCCAGGAGACCAGTAGCCACTGACCTGAAACCCCTTTTCTCAGGATTCACTCCTTATTTCAAAAATTTTTATTTTAAAGCACATCCCTCAATAAAAAAAATCATAAAAATTATTATTTTACTGAATTATTTTTTTCAATTTTTATCATAATTGAACGAAAAATAAGAATTTTTTCACTGAAAAATTAGCTTTAATTTAGCGTTATTTCTATATTTCTTTATTACATACAAAGACGAAAATTGTTTCCTCAAGTCATATTTCGATACCGAAAATTTTTAATTTTCCTAATAAAATTATGGGCCAGCAAAAGCAACTTCACATAAAGGGTCTTTATACTTTGCAGCGTTACATTTTTGTTTCATTTTTAAAGATAACGTCGGAGCTTGAAGCTTTTGGAAACGGTGCATTAAAATCTAATGAAGATCAAAGAGTTCCTTCAGAAAGGAAGTAGCCTGTGAAAGATTTTTAATTCAAATTAACTCTGGCGGAAATTTTAGAATTAAGATTTATTAAACATTTTTTAAATATTTTTTTGTTTTAAAAATTCGATTAAAATTTTATTTTATTTTAATAACTAATGTTTTTTTTGTAACTATATTACTTCTTCAGTTATTTTTAACTTAAGTCCATTTAAGGACTCTTTGTCTATAAATTTCTAATTAGGAAGTCTTCCTAATAATTATAAGACAGTTGCTAACGAGCACAAACTCTGCATTAACGGGGACGTAGTAAACGAAAATGATATATACTCAAGATTCTAGAATTTAATTAGTCGACAAAATAGATCATAGAAATAATTATACAAATGACAATTAAGAACATATTAATTTTTTAGGTATTGTCCTTTTTTTAAAAGGCAATTGTTTATGATATCTTCGAATTCGTTCATTCACTTTGTGCAAATATTTTAGTTTTTAATTTTAATGATTGGCAAAAAAAAATTCAGGAATTTTGGTTAAATATTCTGGCAGATGACTCAGAAAATTAGAAAATTTTTTACTAAACCATTTTTCAAATTGATAAAAATTTTGAAAATTGAATATAGTTCGTAAGGGAATTGATTATTAGTTTTCGGTTAAAGTTACAATATTTAGAAAGGATGAATTTTATAATTTTATAAATCCAATTTTAAATTATACTTTTTTAAAGCAAAATTTTTATAATAGTTGGTTCTATGAGGCCTTGAAATTAAATTATTAAGCTTGAAAAACTTAAATTCGAAAGTGTTTTTTTTTCTTAATTTTTGAATGCTCGATTAGGAAAAAAGTTTAAAATGTTGAAAATTAAAGAACTTAACATTGTAGAAATAAAATTTAACTCCATACTAAAAAAAGAAAAAGTTCCAAATTGTTCTCAAGAATTTTCAAAATTACCTTTAAAATATAAATCTTGGAAATGGAATAAATTGCAATTCTAAATTTTCAAATTTGAAGAATTTCTAGTTGAAAATCTTCAAAATTGTAGAAGTTTGAACTTTAGATCTTTAAAATGGTAGAGTTTCCAATTTTTAAAATTTGCAATACGAAAATATGCATGATTTAAGGTTTACTATTAAAAATTCTTAAATTTAAATAAATAAATAAACGTTTCAATTTCAAAATCATTTAAATTTAAGAATTTTAATTTATAAAACTTTAAATATAAAGAATTTAAAATGGAAAATCTTTAAAATTGAACTATTAAAAAAAATTTTAATTACATAGGGACCGTACTTAAATTACGTAACAGC
>CAKNXH010002086.1:26286-57485 GCA_932178445.1 Andricus quercusramuli | reverse complement strand
ATCGAAAATGGAAAACATAAAAAAAACGCAGAATTATCAAACTAATCGAACTAAAATGGTTTATTTTTTAACAAAATTTTTGAATTTTCAACAATATAGTGCATTTTTTAACCAGGAACATTAATTTTTTATTGAAAAGACGATTATTAAAAAAAAATTTCAACTGAAAAACATACATTTTCAGCCAAATAGTTGAATCTCCTAATAAAAAATATCAATGTTTCACCAAAAATGAAAATGTTAAATTTTTAGTTCCAAAATATATACCTGAAAAACTATGATTTTTGAATAAAATAGTTAAATTTTCAAACAAAGTGATGAATTTTTAACTTAAATAAAGAACCTTCAAACAAAATATTGACTCATTAACAATACTGTATGGAATTTTCTACAAAGTAGATTAATTTTCATCCAAAAGAAACGAATTTTCAACAGAAAATGTAAAGCATAATTAATATTTCAGCCCAACCAATTTTTAATTGAAAAATCAACCAGTCAACAATCAAAAGTCAATCAAAAAGACGAATTTTCAACAAAACCTTCCAACTTTGCAAACAAAGAGGATACTTTTCAACAAAATTGTTTTGTTTTTTTCGAAAAAAAAAGTTTATTCCCAACCAAATTCTTGAATTTTCTAACAAACTAGTTGAATTTTTAACCCAAAAAGACGAATTTTTAAGCATAACCGTTGAAATTTCAACAACAAAAAAAGACTTTTTCACAAAATCGTTGAATTTTCTTCAAAGTAGAATACGTATTAACCAAAGAAATGAATTTTCTACCGAAAAATACAATTTTACCCAAGAAGATTATTTTCCTATAAAGTGGGTTAATTGAATTTTTAACGAAAAATATACATTTTCAAACGAGGAGATTGATTTTCATCAAAAAAGACAAATTTAAAAAACATACTTGAATTTTTAACCAAGCAGTTGAATTTTTTAATAAAAAATATACATTTTTTACCAAAATGAAGCACTTACATTTTCATTGTAAAAAAAAAAATTTACAAAAATATCGAATATTCGGCAAAATAGTCCAATTTTAATTCAAAGAGATGAATTTTCAACTAAAATGAATCTTCGACTGGAATAGTTAAATCTACATTTGAACAATAAATTTTCAACCAAAAAGCAACCAATTTTCAACAAAATAATTGAATTTTCATCAAGAGAAAGGAATTTTTAACTAACACCAAAAAAACTGAAAAATAAATTTTTAACAAGTAGTTCGAATATTAACCAAGTAGTTGAATTTTCAACCAAACAGATTAGTTTTCTACCAAAGAAGACAAATTTTTAACGAAATAGATTAATTTTCAAGCCACTAATTGAATGTTCAACTGAAAAAGATAAACCCATAATCAAAAATGTATAATTTAAATTTTCAATTGAAAAAGTTAATTTTCAACCAATAAAACCAATTTTTCAACAAAATAGTTAAATTTTCAATTAAATTATTTTCTACTGAAATCAAGAATCTTCAACCAGAAAAATGAATTTTCAACAAAGTAGTTCTACTTTCAACCATGTAGTTAAATTTTCAATTAACAAAGACAAATTTTCATCCAAACAACAATTATATTTTTAAATAAAGAAGATACAATTTCAACTAAAAATGAAATGCCTACAATTTCAATCAAAGAATAAATCTTTTACAAAAAATAGAATTTTCAACAAAATAGTCGAATTTGTAATCAAGGAATAAATTTTTAACTAAAATGAAAAATCTTTATCTGGAATACTCAAATGTTTATTCAAAAAAGAATTAATTTTCAATAAAAAAAAAATGATTTTCAACTAAATGGTTAAATTTTCAAGCAAAAAAAAAAAATTATAAATAAACCTTCAATCCAAAAAGACGAATTTTCAACAGAAAAATTGAATTTTCAAACAAAAAATGACTTCTTAAGAAAATTCTGAATTTTTCTATGAATTAGAATAATTTTTCACCATAAAGTTGAATTTTCAACCAAAATCGTGAATTTTCAACGAGGAAGATCAATTTTCTAGCAAAAACGACAAATTTTTGACAGAATAGATGAATTTTAAACCCACTAGTTGAATCATCAACTGCAAAAGGATAAACTTATAATCAAAAATGTATAATTCAAATTTTCAGTTGAAAAAGTTAATTTTCAACCATAAAAACCAATTTTTCAACAAAATAGTTAAATTTTCAACCAAATTATTTTCAACTGAATTAAAGAATCTTCAATCAGAAAAATGAATTTTCAACAATGTAGTTCTACTATCAACCAAGTAGTTAAATTTTCAATTAAAAAAGATAAATTTTCAACCAAATAACAGTCATATTTTTAAATGAAGAAGATAAAAATTCAACCAGAAATTAAATGCCTACAATTTAAATTGATGAATGAATCTTTTACAAAAAATAGAATATTCAACAAAATAGTCAAATTTGTAGTCAAGGAGTAAATTTTTAACTAAAATGAAGAATCTTCAACTGAAATACTTAAATTTTCATACAAAAAATAATTAATTTTCAATAAAAAAAAACGATTTTCAACGAGACTTTTAACAACGTAGTTCTACTTTCAGACAATTAGTTAAATTTTTCATTAAAAACGATAAATTTTCATCCAAATAACAGTTATATTTTTAAACAAAGAAGATGAAATTTCAACCAGAAATCAAATGCCTACAATTTGAATTGAAGAATAAATCTTTTACAAAAAAGAGAATATTCATCAAAATAGTCAAATTTGAAATCAAGGAATGGATTTTCAACTGAAATGAAGAATCTTCAACTGGAATACTTAAATTTTCATTCGAAAAATTATTAATTTTCAATAAAAAGAAACGATGTTCAACTAGATGGATAACTTTTCAAGCAAATAAATAAACTAATAATAAGTTTTCAATCCAAAAAGACGAATTTTCAACAAAACAATTGAGTTTTCAAACAAAAAATGACTTTTTAACAAAATTCTGAACTTTTCTACGAATTAGAATAATTTTTCACCATAAAGTTGAATTTTCAACAAAAATCGTGAATTTTCAACAAAGAAGATTAATTTTCTACCAAAAACGACAAATTTTTGACAAAATAGATGAATTTTCAACCCACTAGTTGAATTATCAACTGAAGAAGATAAGCTCATGATCAAAAATGTATCAGTTGAATTTTCAACCAAAAAAACCGAACTTTCAAAAAAATAGTTAAATTTTCAACCCAATTATTTTCAACTGAATTAAAGAATCTTCAACGACAAAAATTAATTTTCAACAAAGTAGTTCTAATTTCAACCAAGTGGTTAAATTTTCAATTAAAAACATAAATTTTCAATTAAAAACATAAATTCACATCCAAATAACAGTTATATTTTTAAATGAAGAAGATAAAATTTCAACCAGAAATGAAATGCCTACAATTTCAATTGAGGAATAAATCTTTCACACAAAATAGGATATTCAACCAAATAGTCGAATTTGAAATTAAGGAATGAATTTTCAACTAAAATGAAGAATCTTCAACTGGAATACTTAAATTTTCATTCGAAAAAGAAATAATTTAAAAAAAAAAGAAACGATTTTCAACGAGATGGTTAATTTTTTAAGCAAAAAATAAATTAATAATAAATTTTCGATCCAACAAGGCGAATTTTTAACAGAACGATTGAATTTTCAAACAAAAAATGACTTTTCAACAAAATTCTGAATTTTTCTACGAAATAGAATAATTTTTCACCATAGAGTTGAATTTTCAACAAAAATCTTGAATTTTCAACGAGGAAGATTAATTTTCTACCAAAAACGACAAATTTTTGACAAAATAGATGAATTTTCAACCCACTAGTTGAATTATCAACTGAAAAAGATGAACTCATAATGAAAAATGTATAATTTAAATTTTTAGTTAAAAAAGTTAATTTTCAACCAATAAAACCGAAATTTCAACAAAATAGTTAAATTTTCAACCAAATTATTTCCAACTGAATTAAAGAATCTTCAACCAGAAAAATCAATTTTTAACAAAGTAGTTCTACTATCAACCAAGTAGTTAAATTTTCAATTAAAAAAGATAAATTTTCAACCAAATAACAGTCATATTTTTAAATGAAGAAGATAAAATTTCAGCCAGAAATGAAACGCCTGCAATTTCAAATAAATAATAAATCTTTTTCAAAAAAAAGAATATTCAACAAAATAGTCAAATTTGTAATCAAGGAATGAATTTTCATCTAAAATGAAGAATCTCCAACTGGAATACTAAATTTTTATTCGAAAAAGAAATAATTTTCAATCAAAGGAAACGATTTTAAACTAAATGGTTAAATTTTTGAGCAAATAAATAAATTATTAATAAATTTTCAATTCAAAAAGACGAATTTTCAACAGAACAATTGAATTTTCAAATAAAACATGACTTTTTAACAAAATTCTTAAATTCCCTACAAATTGCATTAATTTTTCACCATAAAGTTGAATTTTCCACCAAAATCGTGAATTTTCAACGAGGAAGATTAATTTTCTACCAAAACTGCGAATTTTTGACAAAATAGATGAATTTTCAACCCACTAGTTGAATTATCCACTAAAAAAGATAAACTCATAATCAAAAATGTATAAGTTAAATTTTCAGTTGAAAAAGTTAATTTTCAACCAATAACACCGAATTTTCGCAAAGAAATAGTTAAATTTTCAACACAATTATTTTCAACTGAAATAAAGAAACTTCAACCAAAAAAATGAATTTTTGAAAAAGTAGTTCTACTTTCAACCAAGCAGTTAAATTTTCAATTAAAAAAGATAAATTTTCATCCAAATAACAGTTATATTTTTAAATGAAGAAGATCAAATTTCAACCAGGAATGAAATGCCTACATTTTAAATTGATGAATGAATCTTTTACAAAAAATAGAATATTCAACAAAATAGTCAAATTTGTAATCAAGGAATAAATTTTTAACTAGAATGAAAAATCTTTACACTGGAATACTTAAATTTTTATTCGAAAAAGAAATAATTTTCAATAAAAAGAAACGATTTTCAACTAGATGCTTAAATTTTAAATCAAATACATAAATTATTAATAAATTAGTTCAATTTTTTAATCCAAAGAGAAGAATTTTCAACAGAACAATTGAATTTTCAAACAAAAAATGACTTTTTAAGAAAATTCTTCAATTTCCTACTAATTAGATTAATTATTATTCACCATGAATTTGAATTTTCAACGATAATCGTGAATTTTCAACGAGGAAGATCAATTTTCTACCAAAAACGACAAATTTTTGACGAAATAGATGAATTTTCAAGCCACTAGTGGAATTATCAACTGAAAAAGATAAACTCATAATCAAAAATGTATAAGTTAAATTTTCAGTTGATAAAGTTAATTTTCAACCAATAACACCGAATTGTCAACAAAATAGTTAAATTTTCAACCAAATTATTTTTAACTGAAATTAAACTGAAAAATAAATTTCCAATTAAAAAAGATAAATTTGCATCCAAATAACAGTTATATTCTTAAATGAAGAAGATAAAATTTCAACCAGGAATGAAATGCCTACAATTTCAATTGAGGAATATATCTTTTAGAAAAAATAGAATATTCAACAAAATAGTCCAATTTGTAATCAGGGAATGGATTTTCAACTCAAATGAAGAATCTTCAATTCTTCAATTTTCAATCCAAAAAGACCTTCAATTCAAATCAAAAGATCTTCAATTTTCAATCCAAAAAGACGAATTTTCAACAGAACAATTGAATTTGCAAACAAAAAATAACTTTTCAACAAAATTCTTGAATTTCCTACAAATAAGATTAATTTTTCACCATGTAGTTGAATTTTCAACGAGGAAGATTAATTTTCTACTGAAAAAGGCGAATTTTTATCAAAACACATGAATTTCAACTAAAAAAGGTATAGATCACAAGTTATATTCTTGGATCTTGGATCTTGGATCCCCCTCGTTTACAAGTAATAAATAAATATAAATAAATTGTGTAAAAAATAAGAAAAAATTGAAACTGTAGTATTAATTTTTAATTATTAGGCAAGGGACCTTCATTAAATGGACCCTGCTGGTTTAAATTAAAGAACCGCAATCCTGTCCAGCTCGGTTCGTTTAATAATTGCTCATCATAATAACGGTGCCGAAACGAATTTTCATTCTAATCTTTCCTGATTGAATAAGGACAATTTCACTTTTTAATTTGGCAGACGGAAGGTAGTAATCTGGTGATGACGGTAAGACGAGGGTTGTAGTGCCAAGAGAATTTCTAAGGTATTATAGAAACTCCCCAGCTTCACTCAGCATGATAGGTCGATTTACTTAAATCAGCGTATTCGTCCAACTGGGTCGCAATCCGCTGGAAATTAAATGAGACGAGATGTGATTGAGACGGTGAAACATTTCATATGTTTACGTTTCTCAATGTAAATCCCCTGTCGGCACATAAGACCATTATAATTTATTTTTCGAAAAATAGGCAGGAATTTTATAATGATTTGAAGAGTAGGCAAGAGTGGTCCTAAGTCGGCACAGTGAGAGTTTTTGTCGAAAGCAGATGGTAAACAGGGTTGAATCCCTTTTTAATGTCTTTGGCCAGATACCACGATCCTTGATCTACGATTCTAAAGTGAATAAGTCGATTTTTGATATTTATCAAAATGGTCGTCCTGAGTCGGCACCCCCTGGTCATGAGTTTTAGGAGAAAATTGACAAATTTAGTCCATTTACAATGAAAAAACATGTAGAATATTTTCAAACTTATTTGTAGGATGGACACCAACCAGAGACAAGTAACATTCAGTCAAAACAGAAACAAACTGAAAAAAACGCGAAGAGACGTGTGACATGGAATTTAAACACAATAGGATCAAATTAAACACAAATTACAACAAAAGCAACAGAAAAGTCTGTTTGGTGCCGACTCAGGACCAACTGTTTGGTGCCGGCTCAGGACCAACTGTTTGGTGCCGACTCAGGACGAACTGTTTGGTGCCGACTCAGGACCACTACGAATGTTTACACATTTTATGCTATTACGCACTGGAAAAAAATCCAAATGAAAAATCGACTTTATCAGGCGAAAGCACACAGAAAACTGAAACCAATGCACTTAATCGATTGAACTTTTCAAAATATTTGAACTCCTGTAGCTGCTTCACAAGACTGGCATACGACAAAGTGGTTGAGCCGACACGTGCGCCATTTTTTTTTAAACTTGAGGGTGCCGGCTTAACCCACAGTGCCGACTTAGGATGACTCTCCCCTACCAATCAATCCTTTCTTCGATCGTTAATGTTTATGAACTTAAAATTGTGGATTTTTCATGCCATTTTGGATAGAAATTCAAATAGTTAAAGCATTTTCAAAATTTTTGAGACCATTTTTTCCAGAATTTGAAATTTCTATGCACGATTTTTCGTAGTATTCAAAAAGAGAAACAATTTATTTCCGTGACTTTTTTTGATTAAAAAAAAATTACCAGAGTTACAGCATTTACAAAATTCAAACAAACGGAAATAAAATTTTTTCTGAAAAATCGAAATTTCAAAGATCGCACAAAAAATAATGAAAAATCAAAATGTTGATAGGACCCGTAGTTTTTGTATTAATTCGTAAAAAACAGCATTCAAAATAAAAAAATTAAATTATTCATTAAACGATACAAGCTACGAAAAAAAAATAAGAAGACGAAAGTTGCTCATCCTAAAAAGAGCTACACATTTGTTATTCATAATTTTTTTGATAGGACGTGTATTAATAGGCAGGAGTTGTTCACCCAGAAAGGATCTTTCAAATTTGTAGATAAAACAAGTAGATTTCCTTTTAATCGTAAAAAACGAAATTAAGAATAAAAAATTAAACTCTTAAAGAAACGATACAGGAGGCGAAAAAATGAAAAGACAAAAGTTGTTCAACCAGAAAAAAATGACAATAAAAAATACAATACAATTGAAAATACACAAATTGAATCTATGGAAATACGACAAAAAATGCCATGAAATGTTTAATGAGAAAATTGTTTTTTTCTTATAGGATGCGCACTTTTTCAATTATAAAAACAGGACAATGAGAATACGTATATTTCAATACCAACGCACAGATTATGAATTGTAATAATAGACATTTATTGAAATGATACTTTTTCCAGGGTGGTTGAGAATAAAATTTAATCCAAAATAAGAGAAAATATTGAAGAAATCATGATAAATGAAATTTGCACTTTATATTGTAATATCTTAATAAGCAATCACAGGATGAGGTACATAAATAAACGTCATATACATTTGATATAAAACTGTTGAACATACTGAAGAAAAGTTCACATTTTGGACAAAATCGAGTGCAAAGAATGAGATACTTGATGAGTATGTGATCGTTAGAGCCGAAGGAGCTTTAACGAAAGAGAATTCACAATCGCCAAATTACAGGTGCGGAATCTAATAATTCTACAGCTCTTTTCTCAACATCGTATAAAACTAAATCAGAAATAGCTGGGAATAAAGGTGAACCCATAGAGAAAACCGAAATTTGTTTATAAAATTTATTTTTAAAGGAGAAAACTACACCATTGGAAACCGTTTTGGTAGCAATGACCAATTCATTTTTTATTATTTTCTCAAGTTGTGATTTAAAATAAATTTTTGTTCGATGCAATCTAAAACAAGATCTGGTGAAATACTATCAAATATGGTCACCTTATCTAAAGAAATTATTGAATGAGTTTTGGTACATTATTTCACAAACCAGCTAGTGTTGGTAGAAACTGGTTTCAGAATATAAGAAATATACTTAGATGAATTGTAAGTGCGTAGTAACAATCAGTCTTCAATTTAAATTAGCTTTGTGAACTTTAGGGAGAACATAAGCTTTTGATATGATACTATTGTGAGTTTTTAAACGATTTGCACATTGGTCATCAATTAATCTTTAATTTTTCCATTTAATAGCTGCAGCATTACATTTCTTTTCAATGTTTGGAACTATACTGGTTTCAATATTCTTATATTGTTGATTATATATTCTTTATTATTATTATTCATTATTATGATATTCTTATATTGTTAAATTTTTTAAATATCATTCTTATGAATGTTTCCAACTGTAATATTAGAATCCTCTCTATTAGCAGCAACCGTAAAGTTACCTTCATCAGCCTTCGCACAAATTTAATTTTTATGTTTCTTTCTAAAATTTGAGCTAACTGAACAGATTGCTCTAAATTTCTAAATTTATTATTATTATTGTGATTTAAAACTGTTTGAGTGACAGTTTTACGATTGTTAAATTTTAAGTCTTCTTATTCAATCTTTTTGATGGAATTTTCAATATTAGCAAACTAACTATTGATAGGAACTTTATTCACATTTGAACGAATTTCCAATTTGTTACCAGAAGCTAAAATTTTCGCAAACACATCAGGGCTTTTCAATAAATCGAACTTTTTTATACAATCTTCTTTTTTTTTGATATTTTAAATTTCGGAGACTTAACTCTTGTTATTCAAAAAACTTATTGATTGATGCATCAGATATAACTCTTGAAAAACGATATTTTTAGTAATTTATAAACAGGCTTAATTTTTGAATATTTTTTACAATGCTTGCAATGTCTAAACGCAGAAAGTAAGTTTTTTTTTATTGTCTTTTTTCATTGTCTCTCAAAGATGTAAGAGAAACGAACCAAAGTGAACAAAGCGTTGCTGACTTGTTGTCACGATTATCTTGATTTGCTTGAAAAAAAGAAATCATTCATTTTCATAAATTTGACTAACCCTGGTTGAAAAATTGTTACAAAAAACTAAAACGACTTTTTTCTATTATTGGGACGAATTTTGTACTTTTTCAAACATTCCTGTATTTTATTGCAGTTTTAATTTCTTACAGGAATTTACAAAAAAGTACAACCACTAGAATCTACAGGAATCCACAGGTTTTGCAGCCGAAAAGTTTTTCTTTTTCGACCTGGGATGATAAATATTTAGGATATCGCAATGAGATGATTTTATATTAAGATGTAAGCATGATCGCTATTACAAAAAATCTTCTTTTTTTTTAACTTTAGAGGAATTGTATGATAAAAGAATCGTCATTGAATAAAAAAACGTTACCTCTCAAATTTTTGCTTCAAATATAATAGCAATAAATTTGGCACCATGTATGTCATTTAAAATTAGGTAATTGCAATGTTCTCAAGATTTTTCATCCTAGGTCGAAAAAGAACAACTTTTTCACTAGAACTGGAAATTGAACAATTGAGAAAGAATTGGACAAGATCATTCAACTGAAAAGATAATTGAAATAAAAATTTGAACACTCAAATTGCAATAGATTTGACTTCTTAACTTTTAAAATTAAAGCTTGAACATTTTTTTATTCATACGCTTAATAATTCACGCGTATAGAATGGAAGCTTTCATCACTTTTCAATTGCACATTTTCAACTGAAACTTGTTGAAATGCAAAATAAAACTTTGTTAACTTTTATCAATTATACAGTTCGAAGATTCCAAAAAAAGAGAAATCTACGCCATCATGTTCAATACTATAAATTGAAGAATGAATACAAAAATCCGTAAATTTACAAAATTATATAATTGTCAACAGTTTCGAGCTAAAAACATCAATTTATAAATTAAAATTTGTTTTGATTTTTAAAAAAATATTCTGTTAAAAATTTGCACAAAAAAAACAGTCGAAAATTTTCCAGGAATCCAATGAAAATGTTCTTATTATCTTGACACTCGAATTTTTCCTACAATTCTTCGAAAGTCCTGTAAGATTGAAAAAAATGCTTTGAAATCTTCCAGATTCTTATGTGACAATTTCAAAAATATTCTTCAATATTCTTTTTAAATTAATTTAAAAAAAACAATTATTTTTAGTATCCCTAGGAATTTTCATAGCATTTTTTTATTGTTTTGAAACCTTCCAAAATGATTTTAGACTTCTAAATTCTTTTGTTCGAAATCTTTATAAATTTATATTTTGTTTAGAATTTTTTTGAATATTTTAAAATTTTAAATTATTTTGGAATCTTTTCAAAACTTCTAAATATATCTTGAACTTCCTCGAGTTTTTTTCCAAATTAATAATTATTATTTGTAATCAGAAGGGGTCCAAGTAATGAAGGATAATTTCAGGCAATCCACTTGTAATTATATGTAATCGTTTTGTAATTATGGATAATTTAATTGTAATCTGGAGTAATCTGCTTATAATACAGTTTATTCCTAAGTAATCCACGTGTACTTGTGGATAATATATATAATCTTAGGTAGTCAAGTTGTAATACGGAGTAACCCTAGAAAATTCAGTTGTAATCTGCTTGTAATCCTTGGTAATCTACTGGTTATCTGGAGGAATCCACTTGTAATCTGGATTTAAACAAATAATTCATTGTAATCCTAGAAAATCAACTTCCAATCCTAGGTAATCGACTTCTGATCCTATGAAATCCTCTTCTCATCCTAGATAACTTACTTGTAATCTGTAGTAATCCAGTTGTGATACAGTGTACCTCTAAGCAATCGACGTTCAATTTTCGATGATCATCTTATAACCCTAGATGATTTACTCATAATCCTTGGTAACCCACTGGTATTCCTAGAAAATCCACTTTTAATGCTATGTAATCCACTTATTATTCTAGGTAATCCACTTGTAATGTCAGGAAATATACTTGTATTTGGGGATAATTCAGTTATGATCCTATTGAATCCACTTTCATTTCCAGCTAATCAGCTTGTAATCAATGATAATTCACTTTAGATCCTCGGTAATCCAGGGTGATTCAAAGCAATTGTGTGTTTAAATGTTGAGCAAAATGCTTTGAAGAAATGCAATTCTAGGTAAATACTTGTAATCCTGGGCAATCTACTTGTAATCCTAGACAATCAACTTGTAATCCTAGACAATCCACTTGTACTCCTAGACAATCCATTTGTAATCCTTGCCTACTTACTTGTATTCTTAGAAAATCCACTTGTAATCCTGGCAATCCATTTGTAATTCTAAGCAATCCATTTGTAATCCTAGGTAACCCACTTGCTATATTAGATAATCCAATTGTAATCCTAGACAATGCACTAGTGATCCTCGGTAATCCAACTGTAATCCTAGGTAACTACTTGTCATACTAGATAATTATCTGATAATCCTAGACAATCAGATTGTAATCGTGGGTAATTCACTTGTAATCCTGTTTAATCCACTTGTCATTCTAGGTCATCCACGTGTAATCCTAGGTAATTCACTTATAGTCCCAGATAATTCTCTTATAATCCTAGGCAATCCACTTAGTATACAGATAATCAAATTGTAATCCTAGGCAATCATCTTATAATCCTCTGTAATCCAACTGTAATCCTTGGGTAATCCATTCGTTATACTTGATGATTCTCTCATAATCCTAGACAATCTACATGTAATCTTAAGTAATACACTTTGAATCCTAATTAATACACTTGTAATCCTAAGTAATACACTTGTAATCCTGAATAATCCACATGTAATCCTAGGTAATCTACTTTTAATCCTAGGCAATGCACTTATTGTCCTAGATAATTCTCTTATAATCCTAGGTAATCAACTTTTTATACGGGATAATCAAATTGTAATCCTAAATAATTATTTTGTAATCCTCGATAATCTACCTCTAATCTATGTAATTAATTTGTCATACTAGATAGTTTTCTGATAATCTAAGACAGTCCACATGTAATCCTCAGTTATGAACTTGTAATCCTGAGTAATACACTTGTAATCCTGAATAATCCACATTTAATCCTAGGTAATCTACTTTTAATCCTAGGCAATGCACTTGTCTTCCCAGATAATTCTCTTATAATCCTAGGTAATCAAATTCTTATACGGGATAATCAAATTGTAATTCTAGATAATCAAATTGTAATCCTAGATAATTATCTTGTAATCCTCGATAATTTACCTCTAAACCTATGTAATTAATTTTATACTAGATAATTCTCTCATAACCTAAGACAATCCACATGTAATCCTCAGTAATGAACTTGTCATCCTAAGTAATACACTTGTAATCCTGAATAATCCACGTGTAATCCTAGTTAATCTACTTTTAATCCTAGGCAATGCACTTATCGTCCCAGATAATTCTCTTATAATCCTAGATAATCAACTTGTTATACGGGATAATCAAATTGTAATCCTGGATAATCAAATTGTAATCCTAGATAATCTAATTGTAATCCTAGATAATCATCTTCTAATCCTCGATAATCCACCTGTAAACCTATGTAATTAATTTGTTATACCAGATGATTCTCTTATAATCTAAGACAATCCACATGTAATCCTCAGTAATAAATTTGTAATCCTAAGTAATACACTTGTAATCCCGTATAATCCACGTGCAATCCTAGGTTATGTACTTATAGTCCCAGTTAATTTTCTCATACTCCTAGGAAATCAACTTGTTATAAAGGATAATCAAATTGTAATCCAAGACAATCATCTTATTATCCTCGGTAATCCACCTGTAATCCTTGGTAATCCACCTATAATCCTTGGTAATCCAATTGTTATACCAGATAATTCTCTTATTTTAAGTAATTTTTTCTGAAAAAAGATCTTCTTCCGCCCGGCTGGGAATCGAACCTCAGAACTTCCGATTGCCGGTCGAGTGCTTTCCCATTAAGCTACTATAGAGAGTGAGAGAAAAAACTTTTTTCAGAAAATGCACGCATTATTTTGCTAGATGGTTCAACTTAAATTCTTCAAGGAATCTGTATTATCATCAGAGAATAACAGCAATTTTTAACGTCTTTTCAGACTAGATGGAGATATGAATTACAGTTAGTCTGAAAAGACGTTAAAAATTTATGTTATTCTCTGATGATAATACAGATTCCTTAAAAAATTTAATTTGAATCATCTAGCAAAATAATGCTTTATTTTGTGGATAAAACTTCTCTCGATCTCTCTAGTAGCTTAACGGGAAAGCACCCGACCGGCAATCGAAAGTTCTGAGGTTCGATTCCCAGCGGAGGTAAAGAAGATTTTTTTTCAGAAAAAATTACTTGAAATAATAATTTGTAATTTATATCTCCATCTAGTCTGAAAAGACGTTAAAAATTTCTGTCATCAAGAGTAATCCTATGTAATCCGAGGTAATATTAGGTAATCCGAGGTAATAGTAGGTAATCCGAGGTAATATTAGGTAATCCGAGGTAATTCTGTATATAGAGGTAATCGAGGGTAATCCGATATAATCTGGGGTGATCCTACGCAGTTTGACCGAATTTTCAGAATTTGTATCTTTTTCAGGGTTTTCCTGTTAGGGGGGGGGGGAAGTGATTTTGTTGTTTTATTTTTCTATCAAAGAAAGAGAGAATATTTGCTATCCAGCAATTATCTTCGCTTTCAGTCCAGGAAAAAGTTGAAAGAAAATATTTCCCTCTTTCTACCAAAGAAAATTATTTCTTCCAACAGAGAAAACTTTTCCGAAATTAAAGATGCTTCCTTCTAACTCTGAAAAAAGTCACACAGAAAAATTTCTTCGTAAATCGTAACATTAAGCTTTTTTTGGTATTTCTTTTTTTGAATTTTGAACAATATTCTTTTGAAAAAATACAATTTATACTTTATGTAACATTTTAAACTAATCAAGAAACGCTTTGACTTTTCGACAAAAATTAAAATTTTTCAGTAATGATGTTCGGAGTTTGGTCAATATTTCAATATGAATATATTCCATATTTCCTTGTTATTTTTCATCTGAGAGATTTGTATCATCATATTGACATATGGTAAAAATATAGATTGAAAAATGTATTCCGCCTTCTCCAAACAAAGATTTTTATGGCGATAAAAGGTCCACAGAGATCAGAACAGTACTCGGAAGAGGTAGCTTTTCTTGAAGATTTATAGGATTTTTCTGTAAGGAGAACTGTTCCTTTGATTCACTTTTATTTTTTGTTTCACTTTACTGTCCTGCTCACAATTAACTTTTTACGCAATCAAATAATAGCAATTACTTGTGATTTTAAACTTGCTTTTTTTAAACTTGTTACTTTTTTTTACATGTGCAAATATTCAAAAAGTTTATTTATAATAAGTCTTTCTATATTTTGTCAAAACCTTATTAATTAACATTCTAACTGAAGCGTAACTAATTTTTTTAATTATTAAAAAAAATTGTATTAAAAAATGTTATTTTGAAACAATCTTTTTACCATAATGCGTCTTTGATTTTTTAAGATTTTTTATGCAACAAACCCATTTTCGATAATAGTTGTCTCTTTTCAATCTTCTATTGAAAAATAAGTAAACTAACAAATTAACAAACAATTATTATTAGTAGAACAATAATAAATACTCTTAATTCTCTAAAATATAAGTGATGATTTGAAATGATTGATGACAAATTGAATAATTTTGTAACAATGTTCTAAGTGTTCAAATATATTACATGAATAATAAGGCATCAAATTACAATGTTGATTATTAGCCTAAAACTGTTGTGACAATGTTCGAATATCTCGGATAATTATATTCTTGTGTCCCATTAGGATTTGATTAATCGTCTAATCCCTAAGGCAAACTTTAGGGATGTCCGCCCTCAACTCTACATAATTTCCCAAGTTACAATATCTATGATTATACTCCTCTTGAAATTAATTAGCAATTAGCCAGGGTGATCCAAATTTTGTTTTCGATTTTTCATGCAATTTTCATGAAGAAAAAAGTTTATTTTCAAATATTATAAAATTATCAAAACAGACAGACAGACTAACAGACAGACCAACAGACATACAATAGTATGTCTGTTGGCATGGCAGACAAACAGACATTTTGTAAAAACCTGTTGTTTAGGTTCCGGAGGTCTCAAAACGTGGACATTCGACAAAAATATTCTCATCGCGCGCTGCGCGCGCGGTTCGCAAATTTGAGCGCGCCTAGGGCGCGCGACTGTTGGTTTGTCGCGCTTCGCGCTACGCGCTCGTTCTTTGTATTTTCCCCAAATTTTTGAACACAGCTTTTAAAATTAAAGTTCAAAGTATCGACGACTGTAATTTAGTGATTGTGAATTCTCTTTTGTTAAAGCCCCTTCGGCTTTAACGAATACATTCTCATTACGTACCTCGTGCTTCGCACTCGATTTTTTTCAAAATGCGAAATTTTCTACATTATATGTTCAACATTATTATATCAAATGTATATTCTGTACGTCGATCTGTGATTGCTTATTAGATATTGCAAAATAAAGTACGAATTGTATTTATCATGATAACATTAACATATTTTGCATTTAATTTTATTCTCAGCTACCGTGAAAATTTTATATCACTTCAATAAATGTAAATTATTACAATTTATAATATGCATTGATATTGAAAACAGACATATTTTCCTTGTCTTGTTTTTATAATTTAAAAAAGTGCGCATCCTGCAAAAAAAAAGTTTTATTATGCATTTTATTGCAACTTGTGTCGTTTTTCCATAAATTCAATTGCTTTATTTTCGATGTTATTTTCACGATTTGAACCAAAAATATTCGACCTAACCTAAAGTGGTTCTAAGAAAATTTGTAAATGTAATTCAGGCGAAAAATTTTGTTAGATAAAATCTTATTGTATCGTTTATCGTTTTTCCAAAAAGTTAATTTCTTCATTTTGAATGTATTTTCATAACAAAAGTTTATAACAAATTTGTGGATCTTTTTTGGCTTAACAACTTTTGTCTATTCATCTTTTTTCATACCTTGTGTCGTTTTTCCACAATTTTTTTTTTTTTTTTACTGTTAATGTTATTTTTCACGATTGAAACAAAAATTACGCTATCAGAGAATGATCAATGAAAAATGTGTAGCTCTTTTCTGAGTGAACTTTTGTCCATTAATTATTTCGTGGCTTGTGTCGTTTGTCCAAAAATTTAATTAATTGTTTTCTTATATCAGTTTTTTGAAATTGAAACAAAAACTACGCGTTCAATCAAAAAGTGATTCATAACAAATATGTAGATCTTTTTTGAATGCACAATTTTTGTCGAATCATCTTTTTCCGTATCTTGTATATTTTGACCGCAAAATGGAATTTTTGATTTTTCATCATTTTTTTATGCAATGAAAATTTGAGTTTTCGATTTTTCAAGAAAATTAGAAAAAGTCTTCTATATTTTTGTTTCTTTAGAAATAAATATTTCCTCCCATTGACTTTTTTTATATCGTGCCTTGTTTAGCTTAAAATGTTATTTTTCGTTGGTTTTTTGGAATTTCGTAGAAGCTATAACTCCGGTTATTTTTCTTCTATGAAAAAAAGTCATGAGAATATTTTTTTTTTGCCTTTGTGAGTTCTCAAAAATTTTCAAAATGTGCTCATTTTTAAATTTTCATCCAAAATGGCTAGCTAATGGACTTGACCTTCATTTTAAGATACTTGAAAAGTATACAAAAACCTAATCCAGTAGGTTAATTCTTTTGAAATTTATCGTGCTAACAAAATAAAAATCTGCAGACAGACAGACAGCCTAACAGACAGAGAGACTAACAAACAGACATACTAACAGACAGACATTTTTGTAAAAACCTATTTTTTGGGTTCAGGGGGTCTCAAAACGTCGATATTTGACCAAAATTGGGGGGGGGGGGGGGTCAATTTAACACAAATCTAATACCTTCTCATTATAGGATAAGAATGTAATAAATCCATGTTTTTGTTCGAAAAAAAAATATTTAGAGGTTTAACACGTATTTCTCATAAGAAAAAAAGACATTCTTGTGATTTTTTTCAGAATTGTCAATATGAGGCGAATCGAGTTCAAACTCAAGATTACTCTTTTGAAATAGCCATAGAATACAAATAAAATAATATTTTTCAAATATCACCCCCATGAGTCTGTTTATAGGGATCCAAAAAAAACATCATATGTGAAAAAATGGGTTTTGTGAGTTTTTGGCGTTCATTTTTTTCATTTTTTTGCGTTTTCAAAAATGAAAAATGTTTCTAATACATGAAATACTACTTTAAACTGATAATTAGATTTTTTAATAAATTGTTTAAACAATTTATTATTGTTTTCAGTCTTGGAATAGGGACAGGAAATCGCGTCTTTTTCTTCTTTAAAATTTTCCACTTTTTGTCCAAATTTCAATTAAAGTATGGTAATAGTTCATTAACCTTATCAAACATAATTTCTTAAACAATTTGTTATTATTTTTAATAATATTACCTTAATAATGCTGGTTAATTGTGATTTTTTTCTGAAATTTTCAACTATTTGTCCACTTTTCAATTAAATTGAAGTCATCATTGATTCAAGTTTTAAAAAAACGATTGTTTAAATAATTTATTATTAACTATATTCTCTTTGCTCGATGTTAGAAAAATACGTTTTTTTCTGAAATTTTCCACTTTTTGTCCAATTTTCAATTTGAGCGAGGTAATAGTTAATTAATGTTGACAAAAATAATTTCCTAAACAATTTATTATTATTTTTCATAATATGCTCTATAAATAATGCTAGAAAATGCGGTTTCATCTGAAATTTCCAACTATTTGTCTATTTTTACTTGAAATGAAACAATAATTAATTGAAATTAGCAAAAATAACCGTTTGAACAAGTGATTATTGTTAATAACTATATTCATACATAATATTGGCAGACAGATGTGGGTTTTTTTCTGAATTTTTAAACTATTTTTCCACGTTTTACTTAGTGAGGTAACAATTAATGCAAGTTAATAAAAATAGTTTTAGAAACAAACAAATTATTATTCATAAATATCTTCTTTCACATAAGTGCTAAAAAGTTGCTGTTTTTCCGAAATGTTTAACTTTGCTTTGCCTTTTTAGTTATGAACAATTAATAAATGAAAATCAGAGAGAATCATATTTTGAACAATCTATTAATTGTTTGTGAAGAAAACCTCACAGTTGTGAAAAATATTAAATTGTTCAAACAACTAAGTTTGTTCGGGAGAAACCGCAACTATCTAGTAATTATGAAGAAGAAGATAGTTATTAACAATAATAATTTGTTTGAATATTTTTTTTTTGCTAAATTGTATTAATTATTCACTCACTCATTCATTTTTTATTTTTTCGAGAAATAGTAAGAATTTCATAACATTTAAATTGCAATTTAAAATTATTTCAATCAACAAATTTATTTTTGAATAAAACTAAAACTTAAGTAGAATAAATTTGAATACATTTAGATTGAATTCAAATGAAATTCGAATTAAACTTAAATTAAATTAAAAATAAATCCATCAAATAGAATTCAAATTGAATTGATTTAGCCTTTTAATTTAAGTTAACTAAAATTTTCACTGTAACAAGTGAAAAAAAGATAAATAGTTGAAAATTTCAGAAAAAAAGCAACTTTGTAGCAGTATTCAAATGGAATATTATTAAAAATAATTATTAATTATTTTACAAATCAATTTTGTTAACTTAAATTGATTATAACCTCATTTATTTCAGCCACAAATAGCTGAAGTGAAAGTTTGAAACCTAAATTTTGATTCTCACTTCAATAAAACAATAGGACTCAAATTTTGATAAAATTGTTTTCAAAAAACTTGAAATTTGACCCAAAAAAAAATGTGTTAGACCGAATAACTTGATTTTTTGTTTGGAACAAAAATGTGAAATTTTTTATCAAATGACGTATCGTTACAAATAAGTAAGATATTTAACTTTTCCTTATTGATTCTGATAAAGGATTTCTAATTCTTCCGAAATCCACATGAAAAGTAGAACAACGTAGAAAATTAACAATCTGACAATAATTTTACTGAAAATCAAAATTCTCATATTTTTCCCAAAAAATATCTGCCATAGATATTATTTGTTTCACTTGTTTTCCTTTAAAGTATCTACAAAAAGATCGTTTACCACTTTCCGATATTTCTTAAAAAAATATCCAAAAAGTCATTAATTCTCGAAAAATTTGTTTTTAACAAAAATTTAATCAATTTTCTCTTCACAGTTAAAAAAAGGAGAAACCAAATTGAACAAAATTGCTAATTTGCTTCACTTCAGACGAACTTATAAAATATTCAGTGCTTTATTACTTTCTTCGCGACCTTTCCTGCATATTGATTTATCGAATTCAGAACTGAAATTTCTTGCCTGATAAACAAGATTTTCCCTAATTTTAGATCAATGTATTTATTATTCAAAGCTCGAGATTATTTTAATCTAGAGCAAGAAGAAATCGTTAACTTTAACGAAATTACCTTTAGAATTTGTCACGTTATCAAAATGATTTAATATTTGGATATATCATTCTAGGGTAAAAATAAAGCTGCCCGTATTTTACATATAAATACGATTTTTTTTTGATTTTTTACAATCTTCAAATATTACCTGAAATTTTTAAAAATGACACAAAGGCGTCCGTTTTTTTAAATTCTTGAAAGCAGATTTTCTCAGAAACCCTGCTTTAAAGTTTGCTATAACAGCTGGCAATATGTACGATATATTTCGCAAGTTTGGCTCTTGGTACTCCACTGCTTCACATTAAAAAAAATATTTTGGATAAATAGAATTTTTGATTTTTTATTGGAAATAATAATATTTTATTTTTTCTTATATTTTGTTTGAATTTTCAACCTGTAAAAGAAAGGCATTTTATCCATTTTACAGAAGCCTAATCATTTTTGGGACTATGAAAAGTTTGGTTTCTTCGAATAGAATTTTTTTCTTGTAATCGATGCCTTTTTTCTACCCTTCTTTATTTCCCAAAAAAATGCAAATATTTCAGTTTTTGAAAATAATTTTTTTCAATGTGAAACAGTAGTTTATCAAAAAAGAAATTTGTGATAAATGCAATATATATTACCAGATATTTCTGATAAAAAATTTTTTTTTAATTTTTTAACCCTTGTTTTCCAGGAACTTACCTTTTTTCTCGTTTTTTTACTTAAACTTTGTCAAAAGCTTTTTTTTTTGTTGACAAGTCTACCCTTACATTTTTGTTCCTGAATTCAACTCGCTTGGTTGAAAACTATAATATTTACTTTCATATTTAATTACTTTCTTGATAATGCAACTATTTCGTTAAAAAGTTATCTTTTTGATCTAAAATTCAATGACTTTGTGGAAGATTGAACTACTTTCCAAAAAATGCATTGGTTTCTTTAAAAATTCAATTCTTCGGTCGAAAATGTAACTGTGTTGATTAAAATCAGTTTAATTTTTGGCTGAAAACTAATTCTTTTAGCTGAAAATTTAACCATTCCTTTTTTAATTAAAAAAATTGTAGTTTTCGGTTCAAAATTTAACTATTTATTTGGAAATTCAAGAACTTGGTTCAAAATTTATGTATTTTATTCTCTTTTTTTATTGTTATTTAATTTCCTTCCCCGAAAATGTAACTATTATTTTTTTCATAACAAATTTATATTTTAAATTAAAAATTGATGTATTTTGTTGAAAATTCGTTCCTGTTGATGAGGGATTTATTATAGTAAATTAAACTGTTGGGTTGGGAATTAACTTTTCTTGTTGAAAATGCATAGTTTTAGTTAAAAATTCAACTACTCTGGTGGATAATTCAACTATTTATTCAAAATTTAAACTATTTTGTTGAAAATTTGCTTCTTTTTTGTTTAAAATTAATTTTTTTAACTGGAAATGTAGCTATTCCATTTTTGGCTTAAAATATTTCCTTTATAAATTGAAACTTCGTCTACTTAGGTAGAAAATTCATAATTTAGACTTCAACTATAAAATTATATAAATATAAAATATAAAATTCAACTATTTGTTCCAAAATTAAATTATTTTGTTGGGAATTTGTTTCATCTTCTTTTAAATTATTTTTTCAACTGAAAATATAGCTATTCCATTTTTGGCTTACAATTTTTCCTTTATAAATTGAAACTTCGTCTACTTGGGTAGAAAATTGATTTTTGTTGTTGTTGAAAATTCATAATTTAGTTCGAGGATTCAACTATTCAATTGAAAATTCAGGTACTTTGTTCAAAATTCATCTATATATATATTTTTTTTTACGAATTAATTTTTTTCACTAAAAATCTATTACATTTTCTGTCGAAAATTTGATATTTTTATTCGAAAATTGATGTATTTTGTTAAAAATGTATCTTTTTTTATAGAAAATTCAAATTGTTATTTGAAAATTCATTCTTTTTCGTAAAAAATGCAACGGCTTGGTTGAGAATTAATCTTTTCTTGGCTGAGGATTCAACTATTCCGTTGAAAATTTGTCTTTTCTGGTTGAATTTAACTGTTTCGGATTCAAAATGAAAAACTATTTTTGTTTAGATATTAACCATTACCTGATTCTTTCAGAATTCAATTTTTTTTTTTTTTTTTTCTGATGAAAATTCAACTGTTTAGTACAAAATCCAAATATTTGGTTGAGAGTGAACTTTTTTGTTCAAAATCCGTATTTTTGGTTGAAAATTCAACCAATGTGGTAGAAAATTAAACTATTTTGTTGGGAAATCTTTTTTTTTTTGTACAAATTAAATTTTTTTGTCTGGAAATGTAGGTATTCTATTCTATTGCATCTATAAGTTAAAAATTCAACTATTGTTACCAAAATAATGTATTTTTTTAAAATTTGTCTACTTTGAAGAATATCAATCTTATTTTATTAAAAATTCATCATCCTATTTGAGGATTCATTTATTTTGTTAAAAAATCGTCTTTTTTTTTGTTGAACTCTTCTAGTTTAAAATTCGCTTTTTTTAACAATTAGTTTTAAACTGGAAATTGAACGATTTCATTTTTCGTTACAAATGAATATTTTTTAGTTGAAAATTCAACTATTTCGTTAAGAACTTATCTTCCTTAATTAAAAATGAAGTTTCTCATTAAATATTCTTCTTTAGTGTTTTAGAAGTAACCTTTTTTTTAATTTGTCTTCTTATATTGAAAACGTAACCAGTATATTAAAAATTCATTTCATTGTTTGAGGACCTAACTATTTTGATGAAAGTTCGTATTTTTTTGTTGAATCCAACTGGTTGATAATTCCTTTTTTTATCGTTAAAAATTAATTTTTTTAACTGAAAATTCAACTATCCCACTTTTGTTGAAAACTTCTCTTTCTATTTGAAAGTTCAACTATTTGGTTGAAAATTCATGTATTTTATTGGAAATTCGTTATTTTGGATAGAAATTTCATCTTTAGTGTTAAAAAAGTCATCTTTCGTGATTGAAAATTCAACTCTTTTGCCTGAAAATTTAGTTTTCAACGCAAATTCGACTATAGTATGAAAAATTCATCTTTTCATCTTGAGAATTCATCTATTTGGTTGAACATGCAACATACGTACAAAAAAAGCTCTCCCTTAAAAAAAAATTGATGAATGAAGTGCAGACGACTTTTGTCCCTTAACTGATACCCCACTGACGTTCATTTTAATTTAATTCTGAAAAGTCTATGAATCTTGTTCTACTTTGAAATTGAATAGAGCAAGGATCAGTGAATAATAACTGTTCGTTCTTGAATAGGTTTAACGTCCGTTCTGTGAGCAGCTTTTAAATCGCATTGGCGCTAACGAAATGCGAGAATAATGAATATAAGCCAGCTCGATTTCTCTTCAAACTCTAGAGAGATGAGGATTCCTTATCAGGCGCGTATCCAATTACTTCTCCTACTTCCCCTTCCTAATTTTCCCTAACTTCACCTGCTTCTTCTATCCTCATTTTCCATAATTTCCCTTAATTCCCCTACTTCTCCTCTGATTATTTCCCCTTAGTCCTCCCTCCTTATTTCCCCTTGTTTCCCCTACTTCCAATCAACTAATTTCCCGTAACTTTCCCTACTTCTCAACCCCTCACTTTCCCTCATTTCATCTAATACTCCTCCTCTCTCATCACATACCCTGTGTCCCCTCAATTCCCCTCCCCTTGTTTCCCCTTACTTTTCTTACTATCCCTTCGGTCCTTTACCCTCATTTCTTCTCACTTTTTATACTTCC
Source organism: Andricus quercusramuli (assembly GCA_932178445.1). Taxonomy (NCBI): domain Eukaryota; kingdom Metazoa; phylum Arthropoda; class Insecta; order Hymenoptera; family Cynipidae; genus Andricus; species Andricus quercusramuli. Next base: position 33,563 of record CAKNXH010002086.1, on the reverse strand, counting down.
GCGCGCCTCATTTTTCCTCATTTTCCCTCCACCAAATACTCACACTCCCCTCGTTTTTCATGCTTCCCCTACTTCTCTTGCCACATTTCCCTATTTTCTCTACTTTTTCTCTTACTTCTTCTCCCCTTGTTCTCCTTCATTTCATTTGATATTTTTCCCCTCATTTCCTCTCACTTGCTTTGAATCCCATCCCCTTATTTCCACTGAATTCTCCTACTTTCTCTCCACTTATTTCCTGGACTTTTTGTTTTCCTCTCATTCACACCCCTCATTTTTCATCACTTCAACTACTTCTATTCCCTTATTTCCCTTTTTGCTCTACTTTTTCTCTTCTTATTTTCTCCCACTTCTCCTACCCTTGTTCTCATTTATTTCACCTGATATTTCTCCCCTTATTTCCTCTCACTTCCTCCAGATCCCATCCCCTTATTTTCACTGAATTCTCCTACTCTCTCTTCCCTTATTTCCTTGACTAGTTGTTTTCCTCTCCATTAATCTCATTTCCTATACCCCCAACTTCCAGTCTTTCCCTACTTCCTCTCCACCGATTTCACCTTAATCCTTCTTCTTAGCCTTTTCTCATTACCCTCTACTTTCTCTACTGCCCTTCCTCATTCACCCTCACTTTCCCTACTACCTCACACTCATCTTCCATCATTCCCCTCCTTTCCCATCATTCTGCCTTACTTACTTTTTTCGAACTTAGGGTTTTTTTTCTTGTCTGGAAAAAGCTTAAGTTCTTTCCTCTAAATATCTTTAGGTAAAAAAAATTAACGTTCTTCCTAATTTTTTTGAAAGAGCTTAACATATTTCAAAGATTTCCAAAGATTTGAAACGATTTTATAATCTAAGAAATTTTAAAAGATTTCAAATATTTAATAAGGATATAATGGAATTTTAAGAGATTGAAGAAAATTTTACGGGATTGCAAAGAATTTTCTGAACTTCATAGGGATTTTCATAGGTTTCGGAGGATTTGAAACTCACTTTCGTTTCTAATCGATTCCCATGTTTGCCCTTGTTTACACTTATATAACCTACTTTCCCTCCCTAATTCCTCTGCACTTCCCCACCTCTCATATCCCTTTATTTTTACTACATTCCTTCCCATAGTTCTTCCTCGGTTCTCCTAGTTCGCTTCTATTAATTTCCCCTAATTTCTCCGCGTTTCCACTACTTCCCCGTCCCTTATTTACCCTTCTGTGCACTCCTTCCCCTCCCCGCACCTTAAACCCTCACTGTGCATAATTCTCCTTCAGTTATTTGCCCGCTTCCGCTATTTTCCTTCCACTCAATCATCATACTTTCCCTCCATTAATTTCTCCTACCTCTAACCCTCGACTCATTCTTTCTCTCTATTCCACTGCTGCTTCACCCTACTTTTCCTTTATTAATTTCCCCTCGCTTCACCCAGTTCTCCTCTCCTCGTTTCCCCTCATTTTTCCATTTTCCACCACTTCTCCCCCCCCCCCCCTCGTAAACCTTCACTGTGTCTACTTCCCATCCGCTTTACTTCCCCACACTTCCTCAAGTCCCATTTTCCTTATTCCCCGCAACCCCTAATTTCTTATCACTTTTACTACTTTTCCTCCACTTACTTCCCACACTTCCCTTACTTCCCTTCCACTTATTCATCATACTTCCTGTCTGCTCATCCGCCCTCTCTTTTGCTTCACTGATTCACACTACTTCCCTTCGAGTAATTTTCCCGAACTCATCCGAGTTCCCCTCTCATTACTTCCGCTCATTTCCCTTTTTTCCGATACCTTTGCCCCCCTCATTACCCCTCACGTAATCCGCTTCCCCTCCACCTTACTCCTTCATACTTCTTCAACTCCTCTTCCCCTTACTCCCACACCCCTTGATTTCTTATCACTGTTCCTACTTTCCCCCCATTTACTTCCTGCACTTACCATACTTCTCTTCCACTTATTCATCATACTTCCTCTCGACTCGTTTGCCCTCTCTTTTGCTTCGCTGACTTACGCTACTCCCCTTCGACTCATTTTCCCTATGATATCCTAGTTCGCTTCTCCTGATTTCCCCTAATTTCCACTTTTTTTACTACTTTTGCTTCCCACATTACCCTTCACTACACCCACTTTCTCTTCACCTCACTTTTCCTCACTTCTTCAACTTTCCTTCCCCTTATTACCCGCACCCCCTAATTTATCATCACTTTTCCTACTCTACCTCCACCCACTTCCCCATCTTCCCCTACTTTTCTTTCACACAATCATCATACATACATCATACATACATTCATCATACATCCCTCTACTCATTTCGCTTCTCATAGTTCATCTCTCCTTATTTCTCCACAGTTCCTCTCATGTTCTCTTATTTACACTACTTCCCCTTCCCTAATTATCCCTCACTGTGCCTACTGTCCTTTCCCTTACTTCCCCTTTCTTCCCTAAATTCCCTTCACCTTGTTTCCCGCACCAACTAATTTCCCATCACTTTTCCTCTCTCTCTCTCTCTCCCCACTCATTTCCGCAACTTCTCCTACTTCCCTTCCACTTACTTACCATACTTCCCCTCCACTCACCCCCCACCCCTCATTTCATCTTTCTTTTCGTCAGATCATTTACTGTACTTTCCCTTCCCTCGTTTCCCCTCACTTCCTCTCCTTGGTGAAAAGGACGATAGAAGATAAAAATTGATCATTTTAAGTATTTAAGGATTATTATAAATAATCTTTTGTAATCTTCCAAATATAATTATTTTTTGTGATATTTCTCCATTTTCCAGTAAAAAATAAGAAGGTGAAGGTGAGAAAAGAATCCGTGTGGGGGGGGGGGGGGTGCCAGTTTCTTCACGCGGTAGACCCTTCCAATTAAATATTAAATTCATCTCGCCTGTCTTCTTACCTTGAAAATCGGAAATCTGCTGGAGGTAAATGAGACAAGAAATCGAAGAGAAGAGTGAGAATTTAAAATACCCTGTGGCTATGTCGTTCATCTTCTTCGTTAAAATTCCTTGTGCAAACTGTATCGATTGAGAGAGTGTTCTTCCTCTCAAGATATATAGAGTCGCAACTAACTTAAAATTGAAAAAAGTAAATCAATCTTATATTTGATTTAAAAATTAAAGCAAGATTGTTGTAAAATAAAAATAGGGAGAGAAGAGGGTCATAAAACTAATTCTAATAAATTATTAAGAAACAAATGAAATTTTTGAATTAAAATGTAAAATTGATATTGATATAAAACTTGGGAATTTTATAGTATCTTTTACCTGGAATGGTAGAAAAAAAAAGAAACAAATTTGTCATAATTGACGAAAATTGGTAGTTTAGCTTCAAAATTGAAATATAATATTTTTGTACAATTCATAGGCGATAGGGTGGTCCAAAAATTGTCTTTGGATTTTTGGTAATTGAACCCACCCCACCCTATCCCCTTGTTTGTTTTTCCGGAAAAAGAATCTCCATATTTTTTTTTTTTTATTCGATCAACATTAACGCGATGTTCAAAGAATAATCCCCACCTAATTTTATTCTGACTTTGTTAATTTTTTACTTTTGTTTTTTTCACTTGCGTAAACAAATAAAAATTGTTTATACAATTGCAAACTGTGTTTCACAAAAAATATCACACTTCACAATCTTGAAGTGGCATTCATTAACTGCGTTACTGAAACCAGAACGTAGTAAATTTTTATATTTTACCCGAAAAATTGTTTAAACAAATTAAATTTTTTTAAATAATCACCAAATATCGCTAGAGAAAATATATATTCAAAATTTGTTAATTGTGTCATGGATTTCCAAAAATAATATCTGTTTACGATTTAGATGGAAAAAATTGTTTAAACATATGAAAATTGTTCAAATAATTGACAAATATATTAAGCAAGAAATTTCATCCCTGACAATCATCAAACTTGTTATTTATTTAGAAAAATAATAACTCTTTACGTATCACAGTGGAAAAAAATTTCCTTAATAAGAAATAATTGTTAAAACAATTTAAAATTAGTTGAAAAGTACGTGGAAACTTTTCACTTATCGGATAAAAATAATACATGTTGAACTAAATTACAAAAAATGAATTTGACATCAAATAAACAATTAAAGCATTGCATTTTTGTTCCAAAATAAGAATTTCCGACTTTAAAATTTAATGATTTTTCCTTGACAATAGCAATTTCAGACGAGAAAAACCCTAAGAGAAAATAAAAAAAATTGTCAAAAATTAAAATCATCTTTCAAAGCGAATGTTATTTGTTAAAAAAAAAAATCTCTGGTAAAAAATGTTAAGATAACCTGACATTGTCTAAAATTGGAAATCTTATTTGAAATCTATACCCATTTCTAGTGAGAAACGCAAGCATAACCTAAAATTGTTCAACAATTTTTTTTCGAAATAAAATTATGAAAAAAACACTAACAAGGTAACAACAAATTGATCCAAATTGTAAATATTCAATAAAATTTAATTATTTGCCTTCAAAATAACTGATTCTCGGATTTTTTTAACTGAAAACCGACTTCGGGTGTAAAAACGTCAACATAACCTTAAATTGTTTGAAAAGTTGTGACTTTTCTTCGGAATATTGTAATCAAAATTTTTCAAAATTGAAAACACCAATTTCCAGAGAAAGACACTAACATGAGTCAAAATTTTTTAATAATTTTAAATTATGTTTAAATTACAATAAATTTTGTTTGGAAATTCCAATTTCATAGTTTAAACAACAACTTAACCTAAAATTGTCAAAATCTTATTGATATTCTCAAAAAACTAACGATTTTTAACTAGAAGTGTCAATTCCAATAAAATTTTTGAATCTCATTTAGAATGTTGAGCTTTTTTAGTAAAATTGCTGATCTACAGTGTGAAAACGCCAACATAACCTAAAATGGTTGAAAAGTTGTAAATCTTCTTCAGATTTTTAAAATACAATTTTTTCAAATTAAAGATTCTAATTTTTGAAGAAAAGCACTAACATAATCCAAAATTGTTCAAATATTTTATCATCTAATAATAATAGTAATAATTTTAATTCAAAATATCAATAATTTCTGAAGAAGAACATGAACATGAAATAACAGAAAATTGTTCAGTATTGTAAATCTTTTTTGAAATCTAATGCTTTTCGTTTAAATGGCCAATTTTTTTATAAAAAACGTTAATATAACCTGAAATTGCTAAAAAATTTCAAATCTTGTCAATTTGAAGTAAAAAACGCCAACACTAAAAAAACTGAAAAAAGCAAATTGTAGAAAAAATGTTAAGCTTTGAAATTTTTTTAATAGGGGACGGTGGGGAGTTGTGGGCCGTGGGGAGTCGTGGGCCACCTTAATCTCCGCCATATTGTGGGTGGTAGGACTGTTTTAACCACTGCCAAAAAACTCTCTTTGTGTGAGCTGACTTTAAGAACTTGACTCATAGTCTCAACACGCGTAGTTAGTATTTTGACATTGTTGATTGAAGAAATCAAAATAAAAGTTTTTGTACAACTCAAGTGGTTGATATTCGAAGTCCTGTTCTACAGCAGATTTCAAAGGCACGTTATTGCAAAATATTCCTTGAGCAATTGGCTTTAAATTCAATCAAACAATTTCGGGAAAACATTCATTGGGTGTATCGCAATTCGGTCATTTCGTAAATGTCGGCTGTGGGGAGTTGTAGTCCACCATTAGCGGGGAGTCGTGGGCCAAACCTTCTTAATGCGTATTTCAATTTTTTAAGTGAAACTTCTTTTCCCTTGTTTTGAAAAGACTTTTGCATTATCTGCAAGGGCACAATGCCAAAGATTTTAAATCGGAACAACACAGTTCACTGCAACATGTGCGATCGTGCTGTGCACTTGAAATGTGCCAACATGAGGACCGGATATTACACTTGCCTACATTTTGAATCAGAATAATTTTTTTTTAATCTTTTTAAAATCATTAATTCTTATTTACTGCAACTTCAATAGACATAAACTACTGGAATACGCCATTTTCTTTTATTTTTTGTCATGGCCCACAACTCCCCACCAAAATCACAAATATCGATTTTTATAAGATTTACGTCATCCTAAATATTTCTCGCGCATTAACGAATTTTATTAATTGTGGTCTCCAGTTGATGTATTGACAAGCTTAGTACAAAAACCAGTTCATACATTGACAATTTATCGATGTTCAGAGATGTTATGTCTTGAAACCAAAGCGGGGCCCACAACTCCCCACTCTTCCCTACCTATTTCCTGCGAAAACCACTAACGCAACCTGAAAATTTTAGCAATTTTAAGTCTCTTTTACTTTTTCATGATTTTATTTTACAATTATTCTTTAAAAAATACTAATTGATAGCGCAAAACAACTAACAAGACCCATAAAAAATATTTTCAATAACTCATGGCTATTGATTATTGCAAAAAATTTTGGAAAAGAAAACTAACAAGCTAATATTATTCATCGAATTGTTTGATTAGGGAATTCATGGAATTCACGGAATTCATGGAATTTACGGAATTCATGGAATTTACGGAATTCATGGAATTCACGGAATTCATGGAATTCACGGAATTCATGGAATTCACGGAATTCATGGAATTCACGGAATTCATGGAATTCACGGAATTCATGGAATTCACGGAATTCATGGAATTCACGGAATTCGTGGAATTCACGGAATTCGTGGAATTCATGGAATTCGTGGAATTCATGGAATTCACGGCATTCCTGGAATTCATGGAATTCATGGAATTCATGGAATTCACGGAATTCATGGAATTCACGGAATTCATGGAATTCATGGAATTCATGGAATTCATGGAATTCATGGAATTGACGGAATTTACGGAATTCATGGAATTCGTGGTATTCACGGAATTCATGGGATTCACCGAATTCATGGAATTCACAGACTTCATGGAATTCACAGACTTCATGGAATTTACTAAATTAATGAAATTCGCGGAATTCACGGAATTCAAGAAATTTGTGGAATTCGAAGAATTCATGGAATTCTAGGAATGCATCGAATTCTAGGAATGCATCGAATTCCAGGAATGCATCGAATTCTAGGAATGCATCGAATTCTAGGAATGCATCGAATTCGAGGAATTCACGGAACTCATGAAATTCATAGAATTCACGGAATTCATGAAATTCATAGAATTCACGGAATTCATGGAATTCATGGAATTCACGGAATTCATGGAATTCATGGAATTCACGGAATTCACGGAATTCATGGGATTCACGGAATTCATGGAATTCACAGACTGCATGGAATGTACTAAATTAATGAAATTCGCGGAATTCATGGAATTCA
>CAKNXH010002086.1:12997-26276 GCA_932178445.1 Andricus quercusramuli | reverse complement strand
CATGGAATGTACTAAATTAATGAAATTCGCGGAATTCATGGAATTCAAGAAATTTGTGGAATTCGAAGAATTCATGGAATTCAAGAAATTTGTGGAATTCGAAGAATTCATGGAAGTCAAGAAATTTGTGGAATTCGAAGAATTCATGGAATTCTAGGAATGCATCGAATTCGAGAAATTCATGGAACTCATGGAATTCATAGAATTCACGGAATTCTTTGAATTCTCAGAATTCGCTAATTATCCTGGCAGTTGATGCGACTATAAACATTAAATTAATTGAAAAATTGTTCAATTCAAAAAATGACTTATAAACAAAATTGTACGTATTATTTCTGAATAAAATAATTTCCGCCAGAACATGACAAATATAATTGTAGAGTACCCTCGCCTTCTAAAAGTTGCAATAATTAATTAACCTTTTTTGAGAAATTTTCTAAATTGAGTTAAAGATTCAGTAATGCTAAACTATTTTGGACAGGATAAATAGGGATAATAAAATATGACCTATTTTTCGGATGAAATTTACCTTTGTAATTATGAATTAAATACCTATCCTACATGTAATATGTGAGAATGAATCTTTGTGTGTAACCAAAATTACTAAATTTAATTAGCCGTAAAGTTTGCAAGGAATTAGCGTAGCGGCTGGGTAGAATTAGCGTAGAACCATAAACCAAATAATTGTGTTCACTCAATTTGTAGTTTCTCTACTACAATTGAAATTTATAACATTAATTTTAAGACTTTGAAAATTTTGTAATTCAATTATTTATAGTTTCGTTGGGGTGCGTGACCGTTGTACTTTTTTTTACAGAAAGGTAAGTAGGGGAAGTATGGGGTGGAAAATAATTAAATTAAGGGAAGAGAGAGAGAAGAAAACTTAGTGATGGGAAAAGTAGGAGAAGTGAGGGGAAGGAGAGTAGGAGAAGTGAGGGGAGAAAAATTAATGTAAGTGATGGAAATTGTGGTGGGTGAAAATAAAGCAAACAAGGGGAATATGGGTTGGGTTTTTAGGGAAGGCAGGGATGTGAGAAGAGGGAAAGTAGTGGAAGTGAGTGGTGGCAATGAAGATAAGTCATAGGAGAGAACGAAATAGGAAGTTAGGGAAAGGGAAGTAGGAAGGTAAGGGTTGTAAGGGAAGGAGTTGGAGGAAGAGATGTGAAGTGTGAGGATGGAAATTAGGAGAGGCGTAGTTATGAATGAAAAAAAATAGCGCAAGTGAAGGGAGGAAAGTAGGGAAAAAAGTAGAATGGTAGTAGAGGATAGAGGTCTCTAAAATTAAGACAAGGAAAAGTACGGAAAGTCAGGGGGAGGAAAAGTAGGGGTCAACCAGGGAGGAAAAGTAGCAGAAATAAGGAGATTTAAATAGATATGAAAACTAACATGCAAAGGAGAAAATGTTTTCAATTGGAAAGAAGCCAGAAAACTCGTTATTCAGACCTTTAACGATTTTGTTTTCATTTTAATTTTTACTATAAAAAATTGTTCTCAACTGAAAAATAAATAAATTTTTGTTTGAACTGAAATTTATAACATAATTTTCAAAACTTTAAAAATGTCGTATTCCACATATTTATAGTTTCGGTGTGTTGTGTGACCGTCGTATTTTTTTTTACGGAAGGGTAAGTAGGGGAAGTTGGGAGTAAAAAAATAGGGAAAATGAGGGAAGAGAAAGTGGAAAAAGTAGAGATGGGTAAGGTAGACGAGGAAAAGTAGGAGAAGTGAGGGTTGGGATTGTAGGAGAAGTAAATGTAAAGTAAAGACAGTAAATGAAGTGAGGAGAGGAAAATTAATGTAAGTGATAGAAAATTGAGGTGAGGAGAAATAGTGAAAGCAAGGGGAGTAAGGGGAAAGTTTTTAGTTGAGGCAAGGGCATGAGAAGAGGAAAAGTAGTGGAAGTAATTGGTGGGGATGAAGATGAGTCATGACAGGGACCGTGAGAGGCAGTAGGGGAAAGGTAAGTTGGAATGTGAGGTTTGTAAGGGAAGTAGGAAGGTGAGGGTTGTATGGGAAGAAGTTAGAGGAAGGAAAGTGAGGGGTGGAGATGGGGATTAGGAGACGCATAGTTAGGGACGGAAAAGAAATATTAGAAGTAAAGGGAGGGAAGTAGAGGGAGTGAAGGGAGGTAAGAAGGTAAAGTGAGTAAAATGGTAGTGGAGGCTAGAGATCTGAAAAATTAAGACAAGGAAACGTACGTGAAGTCAGGGGAGGAAAAGTAGGGGTTAACAAGGGAGGAAAAGTAGCGGAAATGAGAGGAGAAGAGTATTGGAAGTGAGGGGAAGGGACGTGAGTGGTGGGAGTGAGGAACGATTGGATGGAAGTGAAGGCGATGATAAAATATGATCAAATAGAATAGTATTTGATGGGATAGGATAGGATAGAAGAGTGATGAGAATGGGAAGACATAGGGAAGTAGGAAGGTGAGGATTGTGAGGGAAGTGGGAAGGTGAGGGTTGTAAGGAAAGTAGGAAGGTGGAGGTTGTAAGGGAAGTAGGAAGGTGAGGGTTGTAAGGGAAGGAGTGAGAGGAAGGGAAGTAAGGCGTGGGGATGGAAATTAGGAGAGATAGCAGAGGATGGAGATCTGAAAAATTAAGACAAGGAAAAGTACGGGAAGTCAGGGGAAGAAAAGTAGGTGTTAACAAGGGAGGAAAAGTAGCGGAAATGAGGGGAGGAAAATTATGGGAAGTGAGGTGAGGACGTGAGAGGTGGGAGTGAGAAAGGAGTGGAGGGGAGTGAAAGGGGATGATAAAATATGATCGAAAAGGATAGCATTTGACAAGACAGGATAGGATGGAAGAGTGGTGAAAGTGGGAAGACACAGGAAGAGAAATGAGATTTAAGCGACTCATTTAACTCTTTATCGCCCACAAAATCCTTTTTTATAGGCGCATATTGCATACTCCAACTATTTTTTTTTTTAATTATCAAATGTAAAGACATTATCGATGAGTCGTGAAAAATGGATTTTTGTAACAGCTAACAGACTTTCATGGGACATCATAAATTATGCATCCAAGCATCTGACGGAGGGGAACTGACAAAGTCGTACCTAATCCTACAGGGGGAGAAGATTGGCAGTGAATATTTTTCCGATAATCTTTTTCCCCTAATTTTGACTCAATCGTTATTTGAAGATACAAAAGATATTTATGAAGACAAAAAGAATCGAGTTAAAAATTAAAATCTGAAAAATAGAAAATAATTGCCTAGAGATTTTTGAAACATTTTTTATGATTTCGCTGAAACCTGTCTGCATTTTCCATTCAAAATAAATAGAACGCTGAGAATATCAATAACTGCGGTTGATGAAATCTATTTCTGTCTGCAAAACTACAAACTTGTTTTAAAAATGTATGTATGGGATGCAATGTCCTTTGATCGTAAATGTGAAATGGATTGAAAAATAAAACTTCGATGCTGTAATTAATTTTTTATCTCCCTGTTGAAAAACTTTAAAAATACATTCTATTCATTAATTTTTTTTATAACGAAATGAAAATTTTGTTAAATTATTCTCACGCACTAGGAATTATTCATAGATACATTTCTAAAAACATCATTGTTGATACAATTAAAAAAATAACAAAAAAGAAAAGGATCTCATTTCTCTCAAGAACGCCCAAAATGAGCATTTTTTTATAATTCCTTTATAAAATAAAAAAAATAATGCATAGCAAACTTGTTTTTAGGAAAGATCATTGGCAATATAATTTGAGCAAGGGCAAGAGAAGAAGCCATTTTTTTTCGCCTAAAATCACCTTATATGTGAATTTGTTCATATAATTTGTTTATGGAATAAACGACTAATAATGTACGGTGACATTTTTTTCAAAAAACGTCAGTGAAAATATAATGTCATCAAGGTATTTTAATCTTGAAATACTTTTAACATATAATGTTTTACAAACGGAATAAAAAAGTATTTCAGATACAGATTTGAAATTTTCAAATTTATTAATTTATTTTGAACAAAACAAAATGTATTTTCTACTATAAAAGATGGCTTTTCTAACAAAATACTTGAATTTTCAACAAAATGATTAAATTTTTAACATAATAGTTGGATTTTCTTTTAAAAAAGATTTTAGTTGACTCTTCGCGATCAAAATATGAATTTCTAACCAATAAACTCCTCTTAACCTCTTAACAAAATTGTTGAATTCTCTAGACAATAGTTGCATTTTTCTCCAAAAAGATGGAATTTCTCTTAGAACAGATAAATTTGTATTCAAAAAGAGAAGAAATCTTTTAAAAATAGTTGAATTTTCATCCAGAAAATATTATAGTTGACTTTTCGAAATCAAAATATGAATTTATAAAAAAAAGTTTCTACGAACAAAATTGAATTTTTCATCCAAAAAGACGAATATTTCAACCAAAAGGGATGAATTTTTAACGAAATAGTTGAATTCTCTACCAGATACTTGGATCTTTATTCAAGGAAGGTGAAATTTGTACTAAAAGAGATAAGTTTTTGATAAAAAAAGGGACAATTTTTTTTAAAAGTTGAACATTCATCAAGAAAAGATTTCAGTTCATTTTTTAACACCGAAATATAAATTTTAAACAAGAAGTAAATTTTCTACGAAATACTTAAATTTTCAACAAAACAGTAGAATTTCCAACAAAAATTATAACTTCTTAATAGAATAGTTTTATTTTCAACCAAACAGTTGCATTTTTATCCAAGAAAGATGAAATTTCTCATAAAACAGATGAATCTTAAATTAAAAAAAAAAATTTTTTTAATTAAATTTCATCCAGAAGAGATTTTTGTTCTCTTCTTAACATCAAAATATTAAATTTAACCAAAAAGTGAATTTTCTAGAAAACAAATGAATTTTCTAAAAAATAGCAGAATTTACAACCAAAAAGTTTGACTTTCCAAAAAAATTCTTGACTTGTAAGCCAAACAGTTGCATTTTTATGCAAGAAAGATGAAATATTTCTTCTAAAACAGATAAATTAAAAAAAAAATCCAAAAAATATTAAAATTTTTATCCATAGAAGATTTCAGTTCACTTTCCAACACCAAAATAAGAATTGCAAACTATAAGTTAATTTTCTGCTAATTAGTTGAAATTTCAATCAAAAAGTATGACTTTTTATCAAGATTATTAGATTTTCAACCAAACAGTTGTATTTTTGTCCACAAAAAATGAAAATTATACTAAAGCAGGTGAATTTTTAAATAAAAAATTGAAAAAGAAAAACTTCTACCAAAGCGGATGAATTTTTAAATTAAAAATATAAACAAAACAAAAAACAGTTTAATTTTCTGTTAAAAAAGATTTTAGTTGACTGTTCACGATCGAAATAATAATTTTTAAGCGAGAAATAAGTTTCTAAGAAAAAAATTGAATTTTCAATCCAGACAGACGAATTTTTACCCACATGATGACTTTTTAACAAAATTGTTGAATTCTCTACCCATAAGTTGCATTTTTATCCAAAAAAGATGAAATATTTTTTAAAACAGATGAATTTTCATTAAAAAGGAAAACAAATTTTTTTTCAATAGTTGAATTTTCATTCGAAAAAGATTCCAGTTGACTTTTCAAGATTAAAATATAAATTTTTTAACAAAAATAAGTTTCTTCGAACAAAATTGAATTTTCCTTCCAATAGTTGCATTTTTATCCAAAAAAGATGAAATTTTCCTTGAAAAAGGTGAATTTTTATTAAAGAAGAAAACAAATTGCAAAATATAGTTGAATTTTCATCTAGAAAAGATTCCAGTTTTCAACCGAAAGAGATGCATTTTTGAAGAAATAATTGAATTCTCTATCAAATAGTTGAATTTTTATCCGAGAAAAATGAAATTCGTACTACAACAGATGAATTTTTAATAAAAATAGGAGAATTTTTTTTTTAAGTTGAACTTTCATTCAGAAAAGGTTTTAGTTCATTTCTTAACACAAACATATGAATTCTGAACAAAAATTAAATTTAGACGAAATATTTAAATTTTCAACAAAACAGTCAAATTTTCGAACAAAAGTAAGAATTTTCAACAAAATAGTTTCACTTTCAACCAAACAGTTGCATTTTTATTCAAGATAGATGAAATTTCTCATAAAACAGATGAATTTTTGATAATACAAAAAAAGTTTTTAAAAAATATTTAAATTTCTATCTAAAGAAGATTCCAGTTCACTTTCCAACGACAAAATAAGAATTGTAAGCTATAGGTTAATTTTCTCCAAAATATTTGAATTTTCAACCAAAGAGTATGACTTTTCAACAAGATTGTTAAATCTTCAACCAAGGATTTTAAATAAAAAATACGAATATTCACAAAAAAACTTGAATTTTCATCCAAAAGGATATCAATAGACTTTTCTACAGAAAAATTATATTTTTAAACAAAAAGTGAATTTTCTAGGAAATAGTTGAATTCTCTACAAAAGAGTTGCATTTTTGTTCAAGAAAAATGCAATATTTCTACTAAGAAAAAAATTTTTAAATTGAAAAGACAAATTTTCAGAAAAAGTATTTTTCATCCAAAAAAGATTTCAGTTAACTTATCAGAAACAAAATATTAATTTTAAACAAAACCTTGTTCGAAAAGAGTTGAATTGTTCACCCAAAAGGACGAATTTTTAACAAAAAAGTTACATTTGCAAAAAAAAAAGATGTCTTTTCAAGAATATTGTTTAATTTTCAACCAAATAATGAAATTTATAACTAAAAAGATAACTTTCAGGAGAAAGTTTTTGCGAATTTGCAAAAATTACGTACATGCGGGAAGGACCCCCTCCCCCTACGGTAAAAAATTGTCACCACTTCTCCTTTCCCCTCACTTCTTTTCCTTGAGAAAAAGTACAACGGATGGACGGACACCCGCCCGATAATATCAGGGTTTCTTCCTGGGGCTGCGAAACCCTAAAAAGGAAGATTCGGAAATTTTAAAATAAAAATAATGTCAACTTTGTAGCTAGATATAAATTTTGAAGATGGAAAAAATTATCAAAAATCCAAACACACGAATCTTTTTTAAATTTAAAAAGCTTTCATTTAAAAAAGAAACATCCAAATTGTAGGGTGAAAATGTAGGGGAGAGTGGGGAGTTGTGGGCAGTGGGGAGTCGTGGACCACCCCAATCTACGCCAATTTGTGGGTGGTAGGATTGCTTTAAGCACTGCCAAAAGACTCTCTTCGTATGAGCTCACTTTTGTGAACTCGACCCATAGTCTCAACAGGCGTAGTTAGTACTTTGACATTGTTGATTGAAGAAATCAAAATAAAAGTTTGTGTACAACTCCAGTTGTTGATATCCGAAGTCCCGTTGTGCAGCATATTTCAAAGGTAAGTTAGTGCAAAATATTCCTTGAGCAATTGGCTTTAAATTCAAGCAAAGAATTTCGGTAAAACATTCATTGTGTGTATGGCAATTCGGTCATTTCGTGAATGTCGGCTGTGGGGAGTTGTGGTCCACCGTTAGCGGGGAGTCGTGGTCCACCGTTAGCGGGGAGTCGTGGGCCAATCGTTCTTAATGCGTATTTCAATTTTTGAAGTGAACCTTCTTTTCTCTTGTTCTGAAAAGTGATGTTAGAGTGAATTTAGAATGTCAATTGTGTTGAAACAATGAATGTCATTCGGAACAACACAGTTCACTGCAACATGTGCGATCGTGCGGCGCACTTGAAATGTGCCAACATGAGGACCGGATATTACATGTGCATACATTGTGAATCAGAATAATTTTTTGCTAATCTTTCTAAAATCATTAATTTTTATTTACTGCAACTTTAATAAACATAAACTACTGGAATATGCCATTTTCTTTTATTTTTTGGCATGGCCCACAACTCCCCACCAAAATCACAAATATCGATTTTGATCAGATTTACGTCATCCTAAATATTTCTCGCGCATTAACGAATTTTATTAATTGTGGTCTCCAGTTGATACCCTGAGAAGTTTACTACAAATACCACTTCATGCATTGACAATTTATCGATGTTCAAAGAAGTTATGTCTTGAAAACAAAGTGCGGCCCACAACTCCCCACTCTCCCCTATCTGTCCAAAGAAACTTTTTTTGTCCTACTTTAAAAAACGCTAATGGGATGAAATTCGACCTCATCCGAAGTGTCGTCCTGAAATAAAAGAACTGGCGCGTCGCGGCGCGCACACTGGAAGGAAGTTTGAACTCTCAATTCTGAGTCTCGCACCTCGGGGCAACATTTTAGTGCGTGGGACGATAAAAGATGTCTCCTAACAACTTTGGTTTTTTCTTATACTCTTCAATTGTTTCGGGCGTCTGCGCCTCGTAGGGCCGAGCGCGTGTGAGGAAGCGAGATAGAGTCTCCGAATCGGGTGGAGTAACCGGGGCGGTAAAGTCTGCAGTCACCTCCGAGCCGTCGAGCCGTCGCGATGCGGGCGCCCAGTCCGACATCTTGAACAACACCAGTATCACATTACCATATCAAAAAACCACCCCCTCCCTCCGGTAAAAATTTAATTCCTGAAGCTTTTTTAAATAATTCCGAAATTTAAAAAAAATTCAAATTGAAACCTAATTTAAATTTGAAATCAAGACCGGATACGTCCCTTGCTCATATGATTCGCGCAGGTCACCACGTGACCAACAAAATCCGGTAAACTAAAAATTGTGAAAAAAATTATCCTAAAAATGTAACATAAACTTATTGCTGCCGTATGAATCAAATTCCGAGAAGGTTGCTTCCAGGTTTTATGAATAAAAAGTTCTTTGAAGAAATTTTTTAGAAGTTTCTGGTTTAAAAAAAAAAGTTTCGAGTGGCTGCAGATGGCGCGCATGAAGGATTTTCTACTTGTGCAGAGACAAAAGAACCGAAAAGTGCATCGGAAAAATCAAGGTATTAAGAAAAATTAGAAAAAGATAGGAAATAGAAGAGGCAAAAGAAATTAAGTTACTTTATCAGAAAAAGGATTAAAAATCAACAAACAAGAATTAAAAAAGGAGGAAGAGGATCAAAAAATGTCAAAAGGGGATAAATTATGAATCAAAAGGAGATTACTGGGATTTGAGTATTGACTTAGGACCGGATCCTCTCCAAACATTCGATTACACCGCAAGACAAATCCGATTAGCAAGAGCAACAAGGGCATGTTTGAATTCGAAAGCTCCTTCCGAGAAGGGAAATTCAAGAAAGGTAATTTTCTACTTGAAATTTCAAGAAGTTGAGGGCGCTCGGCTCATGGTCGCCATATTGAAATCATCTCGGCAGATATTTATTTTTTTATGATTTCAGTTTGAAAGAAGAAAATTTCTTTATCCAAAAGAAAACAGAAAGTCAAAGAAATTGCAGCAAATAAAGTGGTGTAAAAAAATTCCACTTTGTATTTTTATTTGCTTCCTTGCAAAGAAAGTCAAAATAAATACGAATAGGTCAATCAAAATGTCTCGAATCAAGGAGTCTTTTCTATTCTTTCATGAACTTTAATTTATGTTGAGAAAAAAATTGTCTGTTTGAAACAGAATTTTCAAATTATATAAATTACAAATTCCGTACTCTTCAATATGATGTATTAGCATAGGTCAATCTGTTTGTCTCCAATCAAGGTACCTTCACCGTTCTTGCGTCAATGTTGAATTATGTTAATTAAAAAAGTTGCACAATATCAAACCAATTTTTCAAATATTATAAATGACGATAACTTTCTTACTCTTCAATACAATGTATTAATAGTAGGTCAATCAATTTTTCTCAAATCAATCTTACGTTTTTGCATCAACTTTGAAATATATTGATGAAAAAAATTTCAAATGAAAAAGCCAATTTTAAAACGTTATAAAGTTCTAGAAAAAGTGCAGTAACTTTAAATTTCATAAAACTTATCTGCAACAATCTTCAAGTTATCGTCACAAAAAATTCAATCTCGGGTGTTTCCACTTTGTATTTGCAATTTTATGGTGCTCATTTGATGAGTACTTTTCTCCCTCATTAGGATTGATTAGAAAATATATTTGCTTCCTTAAAGAGGAATTCAAAATAAAAAATAGAAAGAGGTCAATCAAAATGTCTCTAACCAAAGAGTGTTTTCTATTTATGCATGGACTTTATATATTATTATTAAAAAAAGTTTTTCTGTTTGAGAAAGATTCTTTAAATTATATAAATGACGATAATATTCGCACTCTCCAATACACTGTATAATTAGTAGGTCAATCAATTTGTCTCAAATCAAACAATCTTACATTCTTGCATTAAAATTGAATTCGGTTAATAAAAATGTTTTAACAGATAAAACCGATTCTTCAAATATTATGAATAACGATAACTTCCTTACTCTTCATTAAAATATTGTAATTATAGGTCAATCGACTCATTTCGAATTGAGTCATCGAATATTTTCTCTTCTTGCATCAACCTTAAATTATGTGAATAAGAAAAGCTTTTCTGTTTAAAACAGATTTTTTAAATGATATAAACCATAACTTCCGTGCTCTTAAATATGATGCATTAAAAGTAGGTCAATCAATTTGTCTCAAAACAAAAAATCTCCGTTCTGACATCAATTTTGAATTATATTATAGAAAAAACTTTAATAGTAACCAATTTTTCAAATAGCATGAATGACCATGACTCCCTTACTCTTCAATACAATATAATAATAGGTCAATCAAGGAATCTTTCCCATTCTTGCATCAATTTTGAATTATGTTTATGAAAACAATTAATACGCTATTATTGTTCAATTATTGTAAATATTCTTCAAAATTTAATGATGTTTTCATCATAATTTTATCACCACTTTATATTTATAAATTTACTGTGCTCATTTGATGAGCACTTTGGTTTCTCATTATTATTATTATTATTATTATTATTATTATTCTCATTATTAGCACACATATTTGCTTTCTCGTGGAGGAAGTTAAAATAAGGAAAAAATTGATCAATTAAAATGCCTCGAATCGAAATTTTTTTTTCTATTCTTGCATGCACCTGAAATTATGTTAATGAACAAAGTTTTACTAGAAAAAACCGATCTGTCAAATGACTAGAAACTTAGAAAGATTCGTATCAAGCCAATGAATCTTTTTTATCCTTGCATCAAGTGTAACCCTAAATTGCAGCGCTGGGTCGAAAAGACCCCAAGTGTGACCACTTTGTACGTTTTTCTAGATTTTTCGAAATTTCAAAACACTTTAAAAAAAATTATAATAATTATTAAAGCCTAGAGGTGTGGAAATCTAGGGTTGAATTATGCGGATGAGAAATTTTTTACTATAGAAATCGATTTTTTAAATAATATAAATGATCATCACTTCTTTACTCTTTGATGAAATTGATTAATTTCATAGGTCAATCGATTCCTCCCAAATCAAGAAATCTTTTTTATTTCTGCAATAACAATAAATTATGTTATTAAAAAAAGTTTTACTAATTTTTTTTTATAAAGACTTCTTCAAGCTGTGTTCACAAAAAAGTGCGACATCCACACACACACACACGCCCATACGTCATACATACATCCGGACGATTTTTTATAAGGACTGATGAGACTTTGTGGAAAAAAACACTACTTTTTTTTTAGCAGGACAAAAAAACTAAAAAATATATCCAGTTTCCACAGGACTCTTTCAGAAGAAATGTACAGAATTTTGAAAAAATCAAAAGGGAGTTTTCCGGTACTTTGTTCCCAAAAAATATTTGGGGTTTGCAAAAAATGAAAAATGAAGTGAATGGAATTTTTGTTGATACTTTTATCCTAAACAGTCCAGTTCAAAATAGAAATTGAAAAATTAGGTGGCAAATTTTTGATATCTGTGTTTTACAAAAGTTCCATAAGCAATTGCAAAAATTTCGAAAAAAAATGTAAATATAATATTTAAAATATGAATATTTTAAAATGTAACAGAGAGACTGTATTCCACTAGAGAGATAATAAAGGTGAATAATTATTTATTGATTGAAAATTAATAAATATTTTTTTGTCTATGGATTGACGGTTTTTGTTCTACTTAGTCTGAACCAAAAATGGTTACATAACAATTTTCAGTTTAGACTAAATTTGCCTATTTTTTCGAGAAAAAAATGATCTGCAACATGATTGATATAAATGCAAAAAAATTTTATTTTGGTAAGCAGTGGAAATAATATATTTACATGTTAAAACCATAGAAAAATATTTCTCCCACAAACCTGATTTTTAACGCGACAATATTAAGAAATTTAATTTAAATTAAAAATACAGGAAGCCAAGAAATTCCAAAAAATAGTATAAGTGGTATAAATAAAAAAAAATGATGCAAAATGAAAAAGATTATTAGATTTTATATTATTATTTATATATTATTATATTATTAGAATTATATTAATAGCTAATAAATATAAATAATTAATTATTGATAAAAATGCAACTGTTTCGTTTGATATTTAACAATTTTGTTGATAAGTCGTACTTTATGGTTGAAAATACTGCTGTTTTGTTGAAAATTCAACTATTTTGTAGAAAATTTAATTTCTAGTTAAATTTAATATTCTGATTCTGAAAAGAGATCTAAAATCTTTTCAGGATAAAAATTGAACTATTTTCAAAAATTTTTTTTTCAATCAAAAACTCATCTGTTTTAAGAGAAATTTTATTTTTTCTGGATAAAAATGCAACTGTTTTGTTGAAAATAAAACTATTTTGTTACAAAAATTATACTTTTGGTTGAATTTTGATTCTTATCTTGTACGGAAAAAAGACAAACTGAATGTTGAAGATTACATGATGTTTGTTAACATTCTTTTTAATCAACAAAATTTATTAAATTTTAAATTCATCAAATGTTTAATAAGTAATAGGAACATACTTCTTATAAAATAGAACAGTTAATTATTCATTGCCGTTCGAAAGTGAAGGTCATAACAAGTTTTTATTTTTCTAAACAAACTTTTTCTAAAACCTTATAAAATTAATTTGAAATTATTCAAGATTTTAATAATAATAAAAAGTTGTTTAAAAAACATTTTTTTTTTCAATTGTTCTGAAACCATAAAAGATAACCTTGAAATCCCATAGCGTTTTTTTGAAAATTCAACTATTTCGTAGAAAATTTACTTCTTGTTTAAAATTATTATTTTGGTATTAAAAAATGAACTGAAAGCTTTTGGTTGAAAAAATTCGTCTTTTTGGATGAAAAATTCAATTTCGTTCGTAGAAACTTATTTTTTGTTAAGAAATTCATATTTTGGTCTTGAAAAGTCAACTGAAATCTTTTCTGAATGAAAATTCAACTATTTAAAAAAAAATTTTTTTCTTTTTAAATAAAAATTCATCTGTTTCAAAAAAAATTT
>CAKNXH010002086.1:0-12597 GCA_932178445.1 Andricus quercusramuli | reverse complement strand
AAATAAAAATTAAGAGGACAGATATTTCTTGGCTCTCGACGTTTATGGTAGCTACGCTTCAGATAACTATAGTGTACGTAAACAAGAAGGATGCATCGAATATCGAAGCACCTGTAGTCAAAATTAATTAACGTTGTCAGGAAGTAATTATTGTTATCGACTATCTGAATCACGTCATAGGAACACTTTACTTCAGACCAACAGCATGTAACCTGACAACATTCAAATTGGGTCAAACACAATGTCCACTCATAAAATCAAATGGTTCACATTGTTTATAATTTTTTATTCGTACAATGAAAAATGACCATAAGACTAATAAACTAGTGAATAAATAAATAAACTATTAATAAACTATTGCCAACGGCGATACCACGTTGAAAACACCAGTTCTCGTAAGATCACTGAAGTTAAGCAGCGTTGGACGCGGTTAGTACTTGGATGGGTGACCGTTCGGGAATACTGCGTGCTGTTGGCCCGTCGTGGGTTATGTTACGAAGTTATGTTACGAACGCACATTTCACCCGAAAAACCCGCAATAAACTCGCCTTCGACCCGCAATCAAATCATATTTAGGAATTTCACAATAATCATTAGTTAAACAACAATTAAAAAACTTTTACTTTTAATTAATATTTTATTTCAATTAAATAAATTTTTTTATTATATTGAAAAAGCTTTTCAGGTTTTCAAGTTGATTGTGAATTTATTTGCGTGTTTGCTGGTTTTACGGGTTGAATTCGGGTTTTCGGTAAAATGTGGGTCCTGCGGGTTGTTGCGGGTTTGGGGGGAAAATTAATCTTTCGGGTTGAAAAATCACCTTTTGGGTTGAACTTTTTTGTTGAAAATTCATTTTTTCCGTCATTTTAGTTGAAAATTCATCTCTCTTGTTGAAAATTTAACTATTTTGTTAAAAATTCTTTTCTTTTAGAATTAATTTTTTTAACTAACTATGTAACTATTACATTTTTAGTTGAAAACGTATTTTTTAAATTCATAATTGATCTTTTCCAATCTGTAAATTTATGTATTTTTTCAAAATATTTTTTTTTGAAAAAAAAAATAACCCTCTCGGTTGAAAATTCATATTTTTTAATTAAAAATGCAACTGTTTGGTAAAAATTAATCAGGTTTTGTCGGTGACTCAACAATTTGAAAGAAAATTTAAATATTTAGTTGAAAATTAATTTTTTTGTTTAAAATTAAACTATTTTGATAAAAATTGAACTTTTTGGTAGAAAACTAACTTTTTTGGTAAAACACCATATTTTTGTATTAAATATTCGACCATTTTTGAGATAATTCTTTCTTTTACCATTAAAATTCAATAATTTGTTTGAAAAGTAATTTAATTGATTGAAAACTTGTATTTGTTTGTAGATCATTAATTTTTTTGCTGGAAAATGTATATTTTGCTTTAAAATTTAACTATTTGATTAAAACATCATCGTTATTGCTTAACTATAATTATTATTGAACTATTTTTTTGAAAATTAAGGTTTTGTTGAGAATTGATTTTTTTAAATTAACAATGCAACTATTACATTTTTTGTTGCAAAATTATATTTTTTATTAAAAGTTGATCTTTTCTAGTTGAAAATTCACGTATTTTATTAAAAATTCGTCTTTTTGATCGAAAATTCCTCCTTTTTTATTCAAAATTCAACTGTTTGGATCTAAATTAATTTGGTTTGGTTGTGGGTTCAAAAATTTAGTAGAAAATTATACTTTTTGGCAGAAAATTAAATTTTTTGAAAAACTATCATATTTTTGGGTTCAAAATTCAACATTTTTGTAGATAATTGATCCTTTTGGCTGGAAAATTAATTTTTTTGGTTGAAAATTTAACTATTCGGCTTCCAAATTTCTATTTTTTTAGTTGAAAATTCAACTACTTGGTTGAAAGTTGAACCAGTTTCGTAGAAATTCATAATTTTTTAAGATTCACCTCGTTGTTTGAATATTTAACTAATATTTTTAGAAAATTAATCTTCCCGGTTAGAAAATCATCTTTTGAGTTGAACTCTTTTCCTGAAAATTCATTAGTTAAGATTCGTCATTTTAGTTAGAAATTCATCTCTTTTGCTAAAAATTTAACTATTTTTCTGAAATTTGTTTCTTTAGTGGAAAATTGATTTTTTTTCAAAAAAAAAATGTAACTATTCGATTGAAAATTAATTTATGTGGTGAAAATTCATATTTTTGTTTAAATTTGATTTTTGATTTTGATTGATTTTTTTCTAATTTGATTAAAAATTAAAGTTTTTTTCACGAAAATTTAACTTTTTTGGTAGAAAATTGACTTTTTCTGAAGAAATCATATTTTTGGCTTTAAAATTCAACAGTTTTATTGAAAATTCATGTATTTTGTTTGAAAATTCTTGTTTTTTTGGTAGACAATGATTATTTTTGCTGAAAAAATCATCTTTTTGGATGCAAATTTTACTATTTGCTCAAAGAATTAAAAATTGATGAATATTAGCCTTTTAAACTGAAAATTTTCCCATCTTAAACAAATTCAAAAAAACAATCGCTGATATTAAAATTTTTTATCCCATTTTACGGCATATTATTTATTTTTGTGTCTTCTCATTCCAAATTTTATTGTAAATTTTTCCGCTTTTTCAGCAAATTGGAAAGGAAAACTCATTATTTTTTCTATTTTTTTATCCTCGATGGAGGATTTTTAAATAATTTTCAATGTTGGAAGGAGATAAAGATTTTTTGAAATTTGTTTTTCTGGTTCGAAAGGGAAAATTTTCAGTTTTTATATTTATTTTCATTATATTATTTTTTTCAGTTGGAAGCAGAATTCTTCAATTTTTAAATATTTGTTCTTGTTCAAAGGAGGAAAAATATTTTTCCTTTGATTTGTAACCTTAATTTTGGATAATTTGTTGTGGAAGGAGGGAATCTAATTTTTTTTTTAAATTTAAGATTTAAGATTCCTATTTAAGGTTTTCTCTTCAAATCCTAAAAAAAAAAAATGATCCCTCCTTTCATAAGAAAGAAAAAGCTAAAAAATTAAAGACTCCTTTAATAGGTCTTATTGCGGTCTATACCGTCTTTTGTGATCTTAAAAAACCATGATTAAAAAAATTTTGTTTGCCAACTTGTTCGATTTGAATTAAAGTTTTTTTCAAGACATATTGTAAAATAAAGGTACTAACAATTTAAACCAATCGAATTTAAACTTAGTCTAGATGTATATAATAATTATTTTTATTTTATCTTGTATGGAAAAAGAAAAACTGAACGTTGAAGGTTATCTAAATTTTGTCAACATTATTTTTATTGAAAAAAATTATTATGTTTTAAATTCATCAATAGTTTGATAAGAAATAAAAATATATTCTTCAGAAAATAGGATAGTTAATTATTCATTGCTGTTTAAAATTGAAGGTAATATTAAGTTTCATTTCTCTAAAAAAAACTTTTTCTAAAACCTTATTAAATTAGATTGAAATTATTCAAGATTTTATTATTAATAAAAACTTGTTTCAAAAATATTGCTTTGAAAATTGTTTAAAATATAAGATAACCTTAAAATCCCATAGAAAAATGTCCTAGAGATGATTTTACTATTTGTATTACATTTTTTCTTTGTAATACTTTTAAGCTGTATAGCTTTGACTATTATAGTGAGATTAGGTCTCAATGATTACGCTTAATCTCATTATAACTTTCAAAGCTATACAGCTTATTGAAGTATTATGAATCAAAAATGTAAGGAATAGTAAAATCATATCTAGGAGCTTTTCCTATGGGATTTTAAGCTTATCTTTTATCTTAATGAGATTAAGCCCTAATCTCGTGATAACTTCAAAAGATTTATAGCTTATCAAACTATCTCAAAGCAAAAATGTAATACTAAATAGTAAAATAAAAATGATTACATTTTTAAAAACAGAATCCAAAAATTTTTTTGGTAAAGATTATTTAGGATCACAAAAAACGTTATAGGTATTATAGGTTATATAATTATTGAAAATTTCCTACTATATCAGGAAAGAGTAAAAAAAAATCCTCCCTTCAAGGCAAGAAAAGTATTGAAGCTTCAATATTCGCTTTTCCAGCAAATGATAATATAAAACAATGATTCGCCCTTCCAATTTTTAAACAAATCACAGAAGAGAATATTTCCTCCTTCCAACACTGAAAAATTTTCAAAAATAAAAGAATTATATTTTTTTGACTTAGAAGAGGAGGTGATTCTTTAACTATTTTTTTGAAATTCGTTTCTTTAGTGGGTAATTAATATTCTTGAATAACAATCTAACTATACGATTGAAAAGTATTTTTTGTGTTGGAAATTCCTATTTTTGTTTAAATTGAACTAATTGGTTATGAATTAAACTTTTTTTTTTACGAAAAAGTAACTTTTTTTCAAAATTTATTATAGAGGAAGAGAATCTTCAATTTCAAATCATTAAAGATTTTTCTCATTCAACCCAGAAAAATATTTAGAAAAACATTTTCTCCTTCCAAAGAAAAAGATTTGATCAATTTTCGATACTGGAAGGAGATGATGATTTTTTAATGATTTTTCATGTGCTGAAAGGGAGAATGTGTAATTTTTGAAATTTTTCATAACATGAAAGCAGCGTTGATTTTTTGTTGATCTTTTCCTGGAGAGAATAACATTTTGATTATTTTCTTCCTAATGGGAAAGATGTGTCTTCAATCAAGAAGAAAATGTTGCCTCCGAAGAAGGAACTCATTTTTTTCTGAGGGGGTGGAGTTTATATTTTATATAATTTTTTTTGCAGGAAAGAAATCTTCAATTACAAAAAAATTTATTATTTCTTTATTCTTTAATCATTCAACATTTGTGAATGTGGGCAGGAGGGAACCATTTTTGGATATTTTTTTGAGGAAGGAAGGAAAAATGTTTAATTTTAATTTTGTTCTGTTATAGAAGAAGAGGTGATTTTCTTTAGATTAAAGAGGAAATTTTGGAAACAATTGTCTTCGTTATAAGGAGCGAATAACTTTTTGATCTTTTTTTTCTGGTCTCTTGGTTCAATTTTTCAATATTGTTTTTGTCTTGAAAGGAGGAAATGATTTTTTCCGAGGGGAGCTTATATTTTAGATAATTTTTGTTGTAGACAGGAAATCTTCGATTCCGAAAAATTTATTATTTCCTTATACAATAAAAAAAAAAATATAAGTCAAAAAATTACTATTGAAGATTTGAGATTCCACTCCACCTCAGAACAAAATCGACAGAAAAAAAATTCATCCTTGCGACACTAAAAAAATTATTCAAGTTTGAATATTCCTTCTTCCAGAACACAATTATATAGAAATATAAAGATTTTTCATTTTACACCCAAAAAAAAATCACAAGTGAAAATAATTTTTTAGAGATTGTTCAATTTTTATATTTTTTCTGTTACAGAAGAAGAGTAGATTCCTTCGAATTTAAAAGAGGAAATTTTTTTAACAATTGTTTTCGTTATAAGGAGAGAATGACTTTTTGATTATTTTTTTCAGTTTTTTGGAAGGAGGTTTCTTCAATTTTTCAAGATTTGTTTGTGCTGGACGAAGAAAATAATTTTTTTTCTGAGGGGGATGGAACTCAAATTTTTGAAATTTTGTTATAGAAGAAGGAAATCTTCAATTTCAAATGATTATAAATTTCCTGATTCAACCCAAAAAATACCATAAACAAATTTCCTTCTTCGTACACAAAAAATATTTTTAAATATTAAAGATTGCCTTCCACCTTAAAAAAAAAAAAAATTCTTCTTTGAAAATTAAAAATTTTTCAAAAATTAAAGATTCCCTATTCTCATTAAACCCGGACAAAAATTACAAGTTGGAAGGTTTGAAGGATTACTTGTTGCTATTGGAAAGAGCAAATTATGTTTTTGGTGTTTTTTTATCAGAAATTTTTCAAAAATTGAAGATTCCCTGCATTCAACAGAGAAAAAATTACCTGAAAGAATACAAAAAAAAAGTTTCTTGTACCAAAAACAAAAAAAAATTGAAGATTGCCTTCCACCTCAGGAAAAAAAAATATTCCTCCTTCCACCACTGAAAATTTTTCATCAATTAAATATTTCCTCTCTTCACCATTTGAAAATTATACAAGTTTGGAAATTCCTTCTTGTAGCATATAATAATTCAAAATAATGCAGATTCCCTATTCCAAACAAAGGAAAAAATTTCGAGTTTGGAAGGTTTAAAGCAACAATTGGTGATGTTGGAAGAAGGTAATTATTTTTTTAGTGATTTTCTCTGGATCTTTAATTTCAAATAATTAAAGATTTCTTCTTTCAACACAGCAAAATACAAAAGAAAACATTCGTTTTGGAACAAAAGAATTATTCAGGAGGAAAAATTCCATTTCATCTCAGCAAAAAATTAACAAAAAAATGTTTCTGCTTCCAAGACAAAAAAATATTGAAGCCTGAATTTTGCCTTTTCCAGCACATAATAATATAAACAATTTCCCCTTTCCAACCCAGAAAAAATGGCAGAAAAAAATTATTTTCCCCCTCCAGTACTAGAAGGTTTTTAAAAATTTAAAATTTCCTGCATTTGACAGAAAGAAAATTACCCAAAAGAATAATATATATTTTATAATAATATAAAATAATGAAGATTCCCCATTCCAACCCAGAAAAAAATTACAAGCTGGGAGGTTTGAGCATTTGTTGATATTGGAAAGAGCGAATTATGTCTGTTTTTTTTTTATTAGGAGGAACTTAAATTTTAGAAAATTTGTTATAGAAGAGGAGAATATTCAATTTCAAATAATTACAGATTTCTTAATTTATTCTAGCAAAATACAAAAAAAAAATTTTCCTTTCAAAGAATAAATAATGGTTAAGGATAAAAAATTTAATTCCACCTCAGCAAAAAATCAAAGAAAAAATGTTCCTGCTTCCAAGACAAAAAAAATATTTAAGCCTGAATTTTGCCTTTTCCAGCACATAATAATATAAAAAAGTCCCCCCTTCCAACCCAGGAAAAATCACAAGAGAAAAAATTTGCCCCCCTGCAGTACTAAAAATTTTTCAAAAATTGAACCCAAAACAAACAAAAAAATTAAAGATTGAAGATTTCCTTCCATCCGAGCAAATAATAATAAATAAAATATTCCTTCTTTCAACGCTGAAAATTTTTCAAAAATTAAAGATTTCCTCTCTTCACCACGTAAAAATTATTCAAGTTGAAATAGTTCCTTTTGCTTTTAATAAATTTTAATAACTTTTAATAACTTTTGATAATATAAAGTAATGAATATTCCCTATTCCAAAAAAAAAAAAAAAAATACGAGTTGGAAGGTTTGAAGCAACATTTGTTGATGTTGGAAGGACGGAATTATTTTTTTTTGTGATTTTCTTTGGATGAGGTTATTGAAGATTTTTTTATTCACCCAGAAAAAAAACATTCCTCACAATCCAAAAAAATTATTTTAAAGGAAGAAATCCATTTCACCTAAAAAAAACAGCAAAAAATATATTCCTCTTTCCAGGACAAAAAAATATATTGCAGCTTGAATATTCCCTTCTCCAGCACATAATAATTTGAAAAAATAAAGATTCCCCCTTCCAATAAAAAAAAATCACATAACAAAATCAGTTCCTCCTTTCAGTACTACAGATTTTTCAAAACAGAAAAAATTAATAAATTTTTTCAAGACAGAAAATCGTTGCACATTTTTAAAATTATTTTCTGCAGTTCAGAAAATAAAACATTCTTAGATTTTTTAGATTTTTAGATCATTATGCAAGTCTCCATAACAAGAACTCAAAACTTTTTTCATAATTTTTTAGCAAGAGTTCAAAAGACACTGAAATATTTGAAAATTCTTGCAATTTTTTTTTAAACAATATAATTTGAAAAATTTAGAGAATTTTTTATATTTTGTACATTTTGTCATTTTACATGAACTTCTTTAATTCTGAAGATAATTCTGGACAATGGAGGAACAGATTGGAAATATCAAATAATCTGCCATCGCTTTTCTCGATAATCCTCCTTTGATTCCGCTCTCACAAAGTTATTCCATATCGCAAATCGAATCGACCTTTTCTATCAGAATTTTTCTAGTCCAAATTTATTTCATTTTTTCTATTAATCCTTCAGCTTCATTCCACTAATTGTTAATACCAATACAAAATTAGAGGTATCAACTTGGATTTTCAAAACGAGTTTTATCATTAATATGTGTATGTTGCTATATTGATATGCGTAATTTTGAATCAAATTTGCAAGTTTATATATTCGAGGGACGTGACGTGCCTTTTGGATGGAATTTGACCGTGATTTGCGCCTTATTGTCCAGGGAAATCTGTTTCAACGTAGAATAGATGGGCAATTTTTCCGGATAAATTGAAGCTTGATTGAGGGACGCTGATTATTGATTATTGATTTTGCTACCATAGTTGGAAATTAATGAATACCTACAAGATCAAATTATACCAACACTGTTTATATTAAGAAACATTGGGGCCACCCATAAAAAGCAATAAAAAAATCCAACTTTTTTTGGTTAAATTTTTTTTTTTTTGTTAAAAATTCTACTATTATTTAATTTTCTGATCATAAACATTGTCGATTTACTGGTCAAATAATTTTCTGGTGAAACGAGAAAAAATCTGCCTCAGCCCGGATTTGAACCTGGAACGCCACTATCCATGAGTGGAGCGTTAACCAATTACCCTACCGGGGCTGCAGCAGATAATTTCTCGTTTCACCAGAAAATTATTTGACCAGTAAATCGAAAATGTGTATCATCAGCCTGTGAATTTCTAGTAACTCATTCTAGTCTGAATGAATTTTACCGAATCTGAATAATTTAATGAATGATGTTATTTTGTCGACCAGGGTAATTAACTAAATAATTTTCTAATTTTAAACATCTTCGATTTACTGGTCAAATAATTTTCTGGTGGAAAAAAAATCTGCCTCAGCCCGGATTTGAACCGGGAACGCCACTATCCATGAGTGGAGCGTTAACCAATTACGCCACCAATTCACAGGTTAATAAGACGCAGACTCACGTCGTCCTCTGGATACAGGAGAAACGAGAAATTTTCTGCTGCAGCCCTGGTAGCGCAATTGGTTAACGCTCCACTCATAGTGGCGTTCCCGGTTCAAATCCGGGCTGAGGCAGATTTTTTTCTCCTTCCACCAGAAAATTATTTGACCAGTAAATTGACAATTTTTAATATCAGAAAATTAGTTAATTACTTACCCTGGTCTACGAAATAACATCATTCATTAAATATTCCAGTATTATATTTTTGGTTTAAAAATTCGTCTCTTTTGGTTAAAAATCTATTATTTCGTTAAAAATTTATTTTCTTCGTTGCAAAGTCAACAATTTTGTTAGAAATCTCCCTTTATGATTAAGATTCAATTAATTTGTGGAAAATTGAAATAATTTCTTGAAAATCAATTTTTATAAATAATTTTATGAAAGATTCATTTATTTGGCGGAAAATCGAATTATTTCGTTGAAAATTAATTTTTAAACCCGAAAATTCAAGATTCCATTTTTTGTTGAAAATTGACATGTTTTCGTTAAGAGTAAAAACTATTTGGTTGAAAATTAGTCTTTTTTGGTAGAAAATTAATTTTCTTGGTTAAAAATTCATCCTGCTGGGCTGAAAATGTAACTATTTTGTTGGAAATTAATTTATCTTGGCAGAGTTGCGTTTGGCAAAAATCATTTTTTTGTTTAAAAAGTAAACTACTTGGTTGTAAGTTAACTTTTTGTTGGAAATTCAAGTGTTTTGCAGAAATTTCGTCGTTTTTACCGTGAAATTAAACAATCTGTTAGAAAACTAAACTATTTGATTGAAAATGGACTTTTTATTTTTAATTTTCATTTTTAGTTAAAAATCCAACTATTTGGTCAAAAAGTACAAAAATTCAAAAACTTAGTTGAAAATTTGAGTTTTTTTTAAATCATATTTTTGAGGTGAAAATTCAACTGTGTTATAGAAAATTGAATTTTTTGAAAAATTGATATTTTCTGGTAGAACGTTGATTTTTTATCTTCAAAGCTGAATAATTTTATTGAAAATTCGTATTTTCTGGTAGAGCGTTGAATTTTTTGGTGAAAAATTCATCCTTTTGTTTGGAAATTCGTATTTTTTATAGAACATTGATTTTTTGGTCAGTAATTAATATTTTCTAGTAGAAAATTTATTTTTTGCGTGGAAAATTGGTATTTTCTGGTAGAATATTGATTCTTTTGGTGGAAAATTATTACTTTTTTTTTTTAAAATTCGTATTTTTGGTAGAACATTAATTCATTTGGTGAAAAATTCTTTTTTTTTGTTTTGAAATTCGTATTTTTTGGTAGAAAATTAATTTTTTTGTGTAAAAAATTCGTATTTTCTGGTAAAATATTGATTTTTTAGCGGAAAATTCATCTTTTTGGTCTAAAATTCAACTGTATACATTGAAAATTCAACTACTTGATTGAAACTTGACATACTATGTCAAAATCTATTTTTGAAGTGTTCTCGTATTTGGCTGATAACTTAAATATTTTGTTGAAAATTCGTTTTTGTTTAGTTGAAAATGAAGTTTCTTATTTCAAAAATTAATTTTTCCATTTTTGGTTCAAAATTTATCCTTCATAAGTTGAAAAATCAATTGTTTGTCAGAAAATTAATATATTTTGTTAAAAATTCGTATTTTTGGGTAGAAAATTAACCTTGTTTCTTTAAAAATCATCTTTTTGGTTGAAGATTCAATTTTTTGGTGAAAATTTTGTTTTTGTTTTATGGTTGAATTCGACTAGTTAAAAATTCTTTTTTGTTGAATTACTTTTTCAAACTGAAAATTTTGCGATTCCATTTGTTGACAGAAAATTGATCTTTTTTGGTTGAAAATTCAATTATTTGGTTGAAAATTGATCTATTTCGACTTGAAAATTCAACCGTTCGGTAGAAAATTAAACTATTTTGTTTATAATTAACTTTTTATTGAAAATTCCTATTTTGAATGAGAATTGAACAGTCTCGTAGATAATTTTTTTTTAGCTGTAAAATTCAACAATTTCTGGAAAATTCATGTAATTTGTTGAAGATTCGTACTTTGTGGTATAAAATAAATTTTTTGGTTTGGAACGTCATCGTTTTGGTTGAAAATTCAACTATATATTTGAAAATTAATCTTTTTTTTTCAGTAAAAATTCAATTAATTGATTAAAACTTGACCTACTCTGTTGAAAATTTATTTTCTAAAGATTTCCTTCAGTCGAAAATTCAACTATTTGGTGAAAAAATCACCTTTTTTGGTTGAATTTAACTGGTTGAGAATTTTTTGTTGTTGTTACATATTAATTTTTTAAACTAAAAATTCAACGATTCCATTTCTGGCAGAAAACTTATTTTTTTGTTTGCTCAAAATACAACGATTTATTTGAAAATTAATCTATTTTGGCTTGAAAATTCAAAAGTTTGGTAGAAAATTAAACTATTTGGTTAAAAGTGAAATTTTTACTAAAAATTCCTACTTTTGGTGAAAAATTCAACAGTTGTGTAGATAATTTTATGACTAAAATTAATTTTTTTTAACAACTTAATTATTTGGTTGAAAACTATTATTTTTTCGTTGAAAATTCAACTACTTAATTGTGACCTGACTTATTTAATGAAAAATTGATTTCTTTTCAAGATTCTCCTGTTTGGTTGAAAATTTATATATTTAAAAAAAAGATAATCTTTTTTGGTTGTATTTAGCTGGTCACATTTTTTTCCAATAAGTATTTGAATCAAAAATGCAACAATTACTTTCTGGGTTGGAAACTGATGTTTTCCAGTTAAAAATTCAATTCATCTATCTTCATTAAAATTAAATTTTCTGTTGGAAATTCATCTTTTCGGTTCAAAAGTCAAATGATTTTTAAAACGTTTGACTTTTCAGCTGGAAAACTTAACTTTTTTGTTAAAAAATGGTATTTTTGGGTGAATATCTCATCTTCATTGTCACAAATTCGTCTATTTGGTTGAAAATTCGATTATTTTGTTAAAAATTATTATTTTTTTGTTGAATTGAGCTGGTTGAAAATTTCATTTTATTTTTGTTGAATAGTAATTTTTTTAACTGAAATTTTAACTATAAATTTTTGGGTTAAACACCTATTTCGTTCATTTGAGATTTCCACAAGTTGGTTGAAAATTAATTTTTTTTTCTGAAAAATTCAACAGTTTGGTAGAAAATTAAACTATTTGGCTCAAAATGAACTTTTTATTGAAAATTCTTATTCTCTGTTGAAACTTCAACAATTTTGTGGATAATTTGTCTTTTCTAGCTTCAAAATTCAAGAATTTTGTTGAAAATTAATGTATTTTGTAATAAAAAGTTATTATTTTTGTGAAAAACTCATCTTCTTGGTTAAAACTTGAACTATTTGGTTGGAAATTTATCTTTTTTAAGTAAAAATTTTTTTTAAGGATTGTTTCCTTCGGCTGAAAATTTAACTATTTTGTAAAAAAAATCGTCTTTTTTGTTGAATTCAACTGTTCAAATTGTTGTTGTATTGAAAATTAATTTTGTTAAACTGAAAATGTAACAATTTGTTATAGGCCAAAGGTCCTATAGTTGGCAACCACTGTCGAGAAT
>CAKNXH010002085.1:189953-246580 GCA_932178445.1 Andricus quercusramuli | reverse complement strand
CGAAAATAATTATAAGCTTATAATAATTTGCAGTGGTTCGTGATTGATCAATGTTGAGGTGCCTTTTATCAGGTCATTTCTTGGCCAGCTTTCTCTTCATGTCAGGTCCAGGTTTCCTATTACAAGGCAGTTTTCTTTACGCGTACTTTGATGTGAACATGAACAAGTTAAATTTATTTGGCTCATTCCCAAGACGAACCCGAGCCTGCGATTCGAAATTCGAAAATACAATTTTTCTCGTGACGTCTTTGCAAAATCCAAGCAAAATAGTACAATTCTTCGTGGGCTCAAACAATTAATGATTTCAAACAAATTAATGTTAAAATAATTGAGCTCGTGATTTAAAAAGTCTTCAGTTTAAAAAATAATTTAAAATCGTGTATTTTGTAATGTTTCTAACTTCAAATTGATAAAAATGATATAATTTTCAATGTCAACAAATCAATTGGTTAATTCTTAAATTCATAGCATTAAAAAAGATAGCGTGGATTTATATTTTCTAACCAGAAATTCTGGAACTGTTCAACTCATAGAAGTTCCGAATTTTGCAGTTTATTGGCATTTAATTAAAGTTGTTCAATTTAGAAGTGTCAAAAGCTTTCGTTTTATACATATCAATTATTGAGCATTCGTATTAAAAATAACTGATTTGAAATTATGCAAAGTTTCAAGTTTGAAAGTATAAAATTGAAATCCCGCTTTGATTACTTTAATTCACACTTCACTTTTTACTACTTGAAACAAAAAAATTTTAGCTTTAAAAGTTCGAATTTTTTAATTTCAATAACCCTGGAAAATGTATGCAAACCGGGAAAAACCGAAATTGTAGTAGAAACATTGTAAGCAAATCAAATTTTTAACCTGTGCTCATCTCTGGAGCCTAATATATCCAATTAATTAACAGCAAATTCCAACCAGAAGTCTATAGCAAAATATTCTTGAAAAATGTGGTAAGAATTTTTAATATCTCAAATATTTGATAAAACGTTACTATTTTCGTCATCCCTGAATTTTCATTTTTTACACTAAAAACGTAAAATTGATAATACAGATGAGCTCACGTCAGAAATTGTATCGATTTTATGTTTTTTTTTTGTTTTTTTTTTATCTGACAGTCGCAATTGAACTTATTTTCAATGTTCGTTTTATCAGGTGCAATTATTCATTTAACATATTTTGTATAATTTTCATTCTATTCTCCAGGCTTCAGATAGTACTTAAGTGCTTAAATGTACTTATATGTTATATAAATCTCGATATCAGTTTCACCGAATTTAGTAACTACATTTCGTTCCTTGAAGCTTACTCTAATGAAATGTAAATATCTGATAAGAATGAGCTTGATGTGTATACTTTATGAGATATCGCCTATAAGATATATGTATTATAAAATGCAATTGAGCAATAGAACATTCTTCAGTTACATTTTCAATGAAATTCTTTATTATTACATTAATTACTGTTCCTTCTAATTAGAAAATATGAGGATTGTGTATACTCTCGTCTTACCCTTGGCAGTTATACTCAATTTTATTGGTAAATATAATAATATATTATATCGATAATTTTCAGCAAGCGCTCAAAACTTAATTAGAGTTTGTCCGAAATAAGTACGCAATTAATCTGAATTTACTCCGGGAGAATCCAGCATGTGCGTGTTGAAAAAATGGAATTCAATGAGTTCTTTCGTATATGTGCACATTAGGGTGGCTCAAAAATGCATGATAAATTTTTTTTTCATTCTAGAGGGTAACGATCCCCCCATTTTGCTCCAAATCCGAAAAAAGAAAATCACTAATTTTTGTTTTTTCGTTTTTTTTTATTTTAACTGCTGCCGGTTTTGACTTGAAGTTTCCCATGTAAAATGCATGTGGAAAAAACACTTTTTCCAGTTTTTGAAATAATTTTTTAGGGTTTGAAAAAATGTGACGGGAAAGTATGGAGGCTTATACAGAATTATCCAGCGAAGAATTTCAGGTAACGGACATATGGGTTTGACAAACCTACCACACCCCCACGAGTCCCTGAAAACTACCCTTAAAACCAAAAATATCAATTCTCCATAAAAACGACCTTTTGGGCAGTGTATTCTCATACTTTTTTACCTAAAATTATTTATATTGGTTTAGTGCAATATTTATCAACATTGATCAATAACTTTTCAATTATTTAAACAAATGGAATTTGTTTAAATAATTTTTTTTCGGAAATCGTTTTTTTTTCATAAAAATTATTACTATTGGTCTACTGGAACATTTCTTAAAAACAATTTATTAATTTACAAATATTTAAACAAATGGAATTTGTTTAATAATTTTTTTTCGAAAATTCGTTTTTTTTACAAAAATTATTGCTATTGGTCTAGTGGAATATTTATTAACAATAATTTATTAATTTCCAATTATTTAAACAATTTGAATTCGTGTTAATAATTGGTTTTTCAATTTTATTTTCTTCATGCAAATCATTATTGTTGGTCTAGGGGAACATTTAACAACATTGATTAATTAATTTTTAAATATTTACAAAAATTCCATTTGTTTAAAAAATGTTTTTTCCAAAAATTCGTTGAATTGGCAGTTTATTGTCGTTACTAATTTTTTATAGAATTGGAAAATATTTTGTAATAGATTTATGTTATTAAAGATAATAAACTGCCAGTTCAACGAAGTTTCAGACAAAAAATCCTTATTTTTCAAACAAAAAATGTTCAAGAAAAATTAATTAAACAAGTGGAATTTGTTTGAAACTTTGCAAATTAATTAACAAATGTTGATAAACATTCCACTGAAGAAATAATAATAAACTTCAATAACACAAATTTGAAAAGAAAATTATTTGAACAAATTCCATTTGTTCGAATAATCGAAAATTAAAAAGTTATTCTTAATAAATAGTCCACGAGACCAATAGTACTCTTAAAATTAAAGGTCGACGCATTGACAACTGTAATTTAGTGATTGTGAATTCTCTTTTGCTAAAGGTCCTTCGGTTTTAACGAACACATTCTCATCACGTATCTCGTGCTTCACACTCTATTTTGTCGAAAATGCGAACTTTTCTACATTCCGTTCAACTCTATTTCTAAAATATATATTATATTTATTTCTGTACCTCGGTTTGAGGCTGCTTATTCAGATGTTACAAAATAAAGGGCAAATTTTATTTTTCATGATTACTTCAATATTTGCAAATCGTTACCAAACCTTTCATTGCAACTTGTGTAATTTTTCATGAATTTAATTTGTTTATTCTCAATGTTATTTTTTAAGAATAAAACTAAAAATATGCATCCTAGCGTAAGTTGGTTCTAAACAAATTTGTAGATATAATTTAGTCGAAAATTGTTGTGAAATAACATATCATAGTAGCTTGTGTGAAAATTTCCAAAAAAGTTAATTTTTAACTAATATTTAATTTTTAAAATTTTATTTTTGACGATTAGGAAAAAAACTACGCATCCTATCTAAAAATTATTGATGACAAATTGAGATATGTTCTTACTTTTTTTTTGGAAGAGCAACTTTTGTCTATTCTTTTTTTCATAGCTTTTGTCGTATGTCGAAAAACTTAATTTTTTTTTATTTCCAATGTTTTTTTTTACAAATCAAACAATAACTGCGCATCCTATCAAAAAATGATCAATTGAAAATTTGTAGTTTTTTTTTGTGTGAATAAATTTCATCTAATATTTTTTTCGTAGCTGGTTTTGTTTGTCCAAAAATTGAATTTTTTCATTTTCATTATTTTTTACGTACAAAACAAAAGCAAAACGGAATTTTTGATTTTTCATTATTTTTTTGTGCGATCAAAATTTGAATTTTTGATTTTTCGAGAAAATTCAAAAAGTTGTTATGATAATCCTATATGGCTTTCAAAAAGCAACGTTTTTCATCTGTAGACTTTTTTTCATATCGTGCGCTGTTTGGCTTGAAATTTTAATTTTCGTTTGTTTATTTGGATTTTGAAAATGCTATAACTCCGAGTACTATGAACAACCGTACATGGATTTTTCAAATCTTGAGAAAAGTGGTCTCAAAAATTTTGAAAATGCTCTAACTTTTTGAATTTTCATCGAAAATAGCTGGGCAACAAGCTCGTTCTTTCTTTTCAGGTCTTAAAAAAGTGTGCAAAGCACAATCCAATCTGATTGATCTTTCGAAAGTCCTCGTGCGAGATTTGATGGAAACCGACTAAGTCAAATTTGACCAAAAACCAATACCTTCTCATCAGGATGAGAACGTAAAAAACTGAAGTTTTAACCAAATAGTTGAACTTTCAATGAAAGAGAAGTACTTCCAATCAAAAAGAACTGAATTGCATTTCAAACCAAAAAAGATTAAATTTCTATTAGAAGAGGTGAATTTTCAAACCAAATAGACGGCTTTTTACCAAAAGAGTTTAATTGTCAACCAAGACAGATTTTCACATCAAGAAAAAAACGTAAACCAAATTGTTTAATCCCCAACAAAAATGTTCATTTTCAACCAAAAAGTTGGATTCTTAACCCCGAAAAAAATGAATTTTTAACAACACAGTTGAATTTTCAACTACACACTCAGAGAAATGTCCTCTTGTGACAAAAGGATGTTTCTTGACGTAAATGGAATTTCCTCTTAAATTTAAGGTTGAGAGGATTTTCATTTGTCTCAACAGGAAAACATTTGCAGCAAAAAATTTCTTTTTGCGACCAACTTCACCTACTCTTACAGCCAAACAATTATGTTTGCGTAAAAAATATATTCACCTCGTTCAAAACAAAACAGGCAAGAGGACCATGCTTCTGTTTCATGACAACTTTTTCTCTGAGTGCAAAGAATATCTGAATTCCAACAAATTTCAAAAGTCATCTTTGGCAACATAAGCCAGAATAGAGAATAAATTAAGCGCCTATTAAGTAGCTAATTTCTTTTAGTCGATGAGAAGACGCTATTTCGGTCATGTCAGTGAAAAGTTACTTTTTCTTCTGGAAAAGAGTTTGAGATATGACTTGAGGAGTAATTTGACAATCTCTTTTGGCTTCCTACATATAATCCTGCGAATTCCGTTGACTAAATGATATTAGATGCTTCTTCCAGAAAAAAATATGCCAAAAGAGAGTAAACAAGGAAAATGTAATCGTGTGTTTCTTGTTGCAGAGTTGAGCTTGGAGTTCGAGTGTTTGCCTAATGGCGAACCTATTCATGTGGTTCCTCGTTCAAGACCTCCCTATGTTCCTGACAGAAATCATTCTCCTGAAAGGCCTCTTCCTCAAGACAGACATCATTCTGCGGGTTCTCTGATAAAGGCTCCTTCTGCTGTCGAGCCTCCTCTTCTTGGCAGGTCCAGGCCTCCTCCTGCCAGGTACTCTTCTTTACGCGTACTTGGATATAAAGTTGAACAAGTTAGATTTATTCGGCTAATTCCCAACACGAATCCAAACTTGCGATTCGAAATTCGAAAATACACTTTTCCTCGTGATAAATCAATGCATGTGAAAGGAAAATGGAGGGCTCGCGAACCCTTGCCAACCGACGAAAGAATGGTATTATCATCTTCCAATGGTGACGTCTTTGCAATATTCGAGAAAAATAATACAATTCTTCGTGGAATATATACAATGAGATGTCACTATGGCAAGCCAGCTGAAAAACGGGTGAAAATAAACATGGATAGTGGCGCGATTGACGATATGACACAAGAGGAAATAAACGCAACTCCCTTAAGCAGGAAACAAAGAGTTTCAAGGAATTTTAAATTAGTAACTGTAGACGACTTTCAGCGAGACCATTAATTGAATTTGAAAAAATGTAAAACTAAAATATATTCTTATTTATTATTTGGTGCAGGATCGAAATGTTACAATTAATTCTGAATTACAATAAAAAATTAATGTTTTATCGTTCGCAAGGCTTCAATCTTTCCTCAATCTCTCTTTTTTAGAAACAGATAAAAGAAAGTTGATTTCATTCTCTGACGCAAATGTTTCAGAAA
The DNA here is from genome assembly GCA_932178445.1 of Andricus quercusramuli. NCBI lineage: Eukaryota > Metazoa > Arthropoda > Insecta > Hymenoptera > Cynipidae > Andricus > Andricus quercusramuli. Next base: position 240,607 of record CAKNXH010002085.1, on the reverse strand, counting down.
AAAATAATTATAGACTTATAATAATTTGCCGTGGCCCGTGCTTGACAAAAAATAAGTAAGTATGCCTTCTGTTAATGACCGCTGGCAAGCGAGGGGCGGGGCGTCTTTTCAAAAGAATGTATGTATATAAAATCCATTTCATTTTCTCAACGACAGATAAGGTATCGTTAATAATTATTATAACTATTGTATTATTTATGATATATAGTATTTACAAAAACTGAGAAATGAATGAGGTCATACGAAAAACGCATATGCAACTTTGAGACATTTGGTAATTCAAAATCTTCAAAATCCTTTGAGAGTTTTTGAATTCCTTCATATCCTATGAAATGTTTGGAACCACCAGGAATTCCTTTAACTTTTATATTTACTGAGTCCATTTTTGCCTGATTGTTTTAGAATTATTCTTCCGTAAAAAAGGATTAGCCGCGAAACTAAAAGTGCCATTTATAGAAAGAGAAAATTTTTGAAATTTACGTCCGATGTCAAACAAAGGAATTTTGAACGAAAATCAAATAATGAGTTTTTGAAAAACTTAATTGTTTGTTCCAAGATTCGTCGTTGTGGGTTGAGGATTCGGCGGTTTGTTTGAGGGTTCAACTGTTGTGTTGAAATTTCAATTGTTGTCTTGAAAACTGAACCGTTTTTTTGAGCAGGTTTATGGGTGGGGGGAGGGGGGTAGGTTTTTTTGGTGTATTCTAATTTCTAATTGTAATCTATGCATTCATGAAAAATAATTTCCTGTTTCCTGTCAACTATTTTCTAATTCGTAAATGGAATTATGTTAAACCATTTCTTATACTTTCCTCTTCTCCTTTGTTTATTTTTGTATCGAATGGAATGTTTTAAACTAAAATAATGAAAAGAGTTTCTGTTAGAAATTTTAAGCCATTCATGATTTAATTTATGCACTTATGTGACACGAAGTTTGCTAGTAAGGAAATCTTTAATGAAAAATTCTCCGATTCCTAAAATGGAGAAGGAAAAGTACAAAATAATATTATGTCTTTTATCCAGTGCTTTTTTCAAGATAATTACAAATATAATTACAATCTTTAAAAACATCACAGAAGAAGTTGTTCAAAATGTAATTATTTTTTCACTCTTTCGTTTTATTTGTATTAATTTATTAAAACAAAGTGTACTCTCATGATAAAGTGAATTACATAATACACCGGCTTCAAAAAAAGACATTTCAGGCGAAAGCTCGATAATTATAATTAATCAAACTATTTGAAATACGTGATAAAATTGTTAATTTTATACTGACAATCCTGTATAGTTAAAAATCGAAAGTTAATTCTGTTTTTGCTAATGTCATTCATTAAATGATGGTACATATTTGAAAAAGATTTTCGATATTCGCATTACTTGTCGAAGCCGCATGTCATTGAAAATATCGAAGTCTTGTAATTTGAGTAAGCGAAGTTCAATTTTCTACAATAAAAATGAATAAATCTTAGTCATTATTATACCATTAGCACAAAAAAGTACTAGGTATCAAGTTGATACGGCAAATTGATCAAAAAGATGCAACGTTTTGATATCGATATTCATGATCAACTTGATTCGAATTTCGAGATCAGTGATCTGTCATTAAAATTCAACTTTGCAACACATTATGCAATTATTGAAACCTCTAACCTGAATGATAAACAATAAAAACCGCTTGGAATTACATTGTTAATTAAATTTGGAAGAAAATAATTTACTCAGCTCCGTTTATTTAAATTTATGATTATTGAGGTTGTGGATGTTTGTTTACAAATGTCAGTAAATCTCGATCGAGGATCGATTATCGATTTTCAGAACTTGAATTTGGCTGAAAGGAATGTTTTTCGCAAATTATCAACTGCAGAGCGTTCAGAACTGAAATTTAATTACCTTGATAATTTTTCGAAGGTCTTGAAGGTGTATTTGAAACATCTGGACTACTGGGTATAATTCTTAGAATGATAAGACCTTTGAAAACCGATCAAAGTGTTTTGAATTTTAGTTACGAACACAACTTCCCCGAGAAAGATGTATTTTTAAACACCTGAACTACCGAGTTTACTTCTTAAAATGACGAGAGCTTCGAAAACCCATGGGGTTATCTGAAATATTATTTATGAAAGCAACCTCCTCGAAAAAGGTGTATTTTGAACACCTGTGCGCCATCAATCACTTTATGGTTTTAATAATTATTTTTCAACTCTGCATAAATCTCTGTGTTCAGAATAAAATTTAAAAAAAACAGCTTCCTTTCGTGGTCAACTTTCACAAACCCACTCTTGTCATTCTGTTTTGCATACTGATGCTAGTACGCCCTGAAGTTGTGCTCATTGATTTTTATTGATCCTCTAAAGCGAATCATATTAAGTCGAAATCCATGATCAATATATCTGCAACAATTTGATACCCCAAGTTTTAGTGTGAGTATAGACCGAACTGAACCACTATTGTTCAATAGGCCTAGGATATGGCTGTCTACTATAACCATTAAGGATTTAGCCAATGAGAAAACCTACAATAATACAATGCAATTGTCATACAAGAAAAATGCTCAAATAATGCATTTGTTTATGAACTTTATCCAAGCAAGTTATACAATTTATCAACTAAGTATGAATGTTGGCAAATTAGGATATAATTATTATAAAGAAGAGGTGGTGTCGGACGCGGTTCTATAGATGTGAAAACTTGTTCAGCGAGAGGCTCGGCAGTCAACATAGACTTGCAGAAGTGAATCGCATGATATATAAATAAATTGTTGCTTGGTGAAAAATATGCATCGGAAGTGATACCAAGCATTGACGCGTTTTTTTGGTCAGCGATATTCAATGGCTGAGAGACAATTTTTTCTGAGAAGGTGTGAAACAGGACATTTTTAATGTATGAAGTAATCATTATCTAAAGAGATTTTTAAATTTCTTTTCAGTTTAGGTTACAGAAGAAATTAATGTATTTTCGGCTCTATCGTACTTGAAAACACATTTTCATTACAATGCTCGCGCTTTGAGCTTGATTTTTTATTTGGTTTATTTTATTAGTTGAGAGATATTTTGTAGGCATTTGAAACAGCAGAGAGTTTTTCCATACCTCACGTTGTTCGTCTAAAAATGGAAAATTTCTCTTTTTTAACAGAATTTACGATTTTCAGAAGAAATCCCGTGAGTTTCATCAAAAGAAGAAAGACGAATTTTTAGGCTTTTTTTAAAAAAGGAATAATTTGTTTATTGGATTTTTTCGTTTTTCGCATAGTTTTGTGGGATTAATTTTTTCACATATTTTGCATTTATGAAACATTCATCGTGAATTCTATTACGTTTCGGAAGCATTAGCCCAGCTCGTGAATTTTCAAACCTAATATGTTATAAATTAACACAGAAAAAACCGAAGATAAACTTTACATCGATTTCCGACGAAAGATTCTTTGCAACAAAAATTAACTTCACAGGATAAACTTTACACAAATATCGGTCAAACTTTCTTTTGTTTTTCTATGATAAACACATGTATTTTGAAAGACGCGAACTTGGCTGAACAAAACTTTATCGCTCAAAAAAATTTCTTGCAACAAATTTCATTCTTAGTTTTTTCTGTGAAGGGATTAGTTTCGTAAAGTTAATTTTTTTTAATTGATTTAATATAGACGTAAAGTCATTACTCTGATGAGCTCGAAGCTCCCAATGATCTTTTGCGGCCTTTTTTTCTTCTTTATTTGATTCTATGTCGATATTTTCTGAATCCTGTTCCATTATTTGTAAAAGTCCCGCCGAATGTCCAACTCTAAACGCCATTGAGAAAATCGCCCGATCAAAACGTGTTAAATTACGACATTTGACAAAAAAAGGAGGGGGGGGGGGGCAAATTTTACACAAATCGTATACGTCCACTGATGAGAATGTAAAAATGGAATAGTTACATTTCCAATTACAAAAATTAATTTTCAACAAAATAAAAAAAACAAATTGTCAACACAGCAATAGAATTTTCAACTGAAAACAGAAATTTTCAGCGACGAAGATTAATTTTCTATCAAAAAAGATGAATTTTTCACAAAATGCATACATTTTTCATTAAAAAATATCAAAATTTTTAACAAAAAATTAAATAGGTCAAGTTTCCATGAAGTAAATTAATTTGAAAAAAAATTCAACAAAATAGTTTTAAAATATTCGAATTACCTATATTAGTTAGCCCGAATTACCTGCATCACTCTGTGTGATAACTTAATTGCTTGGATTACCAAAATTACTTGGAATAAAGTGGATTACAAGGTGATTATTCCGGAATACGAGGATCACTGCGAAATTCTTGAAATATTTGGAATATAAGTGGAGTACTCCCTATTAGACCTTGATTTTTCTAGATTACAGCTGGATTAGTGTGGATTACAAATGGATTACTCAGATTATCCCAGATTACCAGTTCGGATAATCGTTTGAAAAATAAAATTTTTTTGAATTCTTATTTATACTTTAAAAATAAAAAATAAATGAATACAAAACAAGATTGCTATAATATATGATTTCAAATTTTAGCCATTTATTTCGAAACTACATCTTTTCAAAGTTGTGTTCAAAATGTTCAATATTTTGGAACATTATCAATTAAAAATTAATTTACTTTGCAAGGCCTAATTCTAAGATCTTCTCATTTTCAAGCCTTAGCTTTAAGAATTAATTTTCTTAATTTTCTGTTCTTTCGAATTTATTCTGGAGGTAAGTCAAATATCGTTCATTAGTTGTATCGATTTCAGATAGTTTAATTTTCATCTACTTTGATTTTTATCAACTATTTTAACAGCTATTTTTGATCATATGAAAGAATACCTACGCCATTGGTGACATCGTCTACCAACATCTATAATTACATATGAAACCTGTTTCTCGCAGACCCGCTAGATAATTAAAAAAAAAAGAATTAAATATGCAGTAATGCAAGAATTACGCCTAGTGGTACTTGTTGTAGACAGATCAGATAGTTCTTCTGAGAGCAGTGACGAAGTGGTTGTGGAGGTGTGTCCGGGGGTCATGAGCTGGATGCGTGATCTGAAGAAGTGAAGATGGGAAAACGTACGTCGTAACAGTAAAAAACGCTCTTAGCGCAATCACGTTCTCAAGTCGTAAAAGCGCATTCGTAAACATAATCTTATTCTTTCATTTTTATTTATTTTTTTCCCTTTATCGTCATATTTCCGACCTAATGTCGGTCTTTCCGACCTATTACCAATACGAAAAAGGAAATCTTTATTAATTTGCCATAGGGTGCGTCCACACGTGTGGAAAAATCTTCTGGCGCCCCAGACCCAACCATCTGGTGCTGGCCAGATGGTCTGGTCTGAGCCTGTTTGCTAGCCCTTGGTCAGACCGTACGGTCAGCCGCTAATTATTGACTGGTCACACACCCTGTAACTTCTTCGAAATATGTCCAAACAAAAATTTGCTGATCGAACTTACAACTTTTTTCGTCTGAGCTGATCAGCGTCAGTTCTAGGCCAAACAAGACCTTCCAAAATGAACATAGAGCTTTTATTTTTCTTGGATGGCTGAGCAGTGCCAGTCCTGAGCCAGACCAGACCTTCCAGACTAGACGCTCTAGATAAAGTCCGACTTGGACAAGACTAGTGCCAAACCTGGGCCAGACCTGATACCAGACTGTCACGAAATTTTTCCACACGGGGACGTGAGGTCATTTTTAGTGATTTTGTACTCGGCCCTCCTTCTTGTGACAATTTGTGACATTTTGAACCCCTCCCCCCCCCCAAAAAAAGTTTCATGTGACAGAAAGAATTTTATATAAGAGTCAATCGAGCAATAAATAATGAGTTGAAACTATTTGATATTAGTTTGAGAATACTTGCAATTAAACTCTTTAAACGTTTCTCGTTCATTTGAGAACATTGTTTAGCGTATTGCCTGTTGATGAATTTTCACAAAAAGTACGAATTTTGCAAAAGATGGTCTTGCAATTTTACAGTTTAATAGTAACTTCATAAGTTTAAGAATTACTTTCATATTTCGGACTTCACACTGTTTTCTCTATTTCCTTCTCTACCCCTTCTATCTTTTCTCATCTTTTTACTTGAATTTGGACTGAACTAGTAGAACTTAATTAGAAAATCTAACTTTTTGTTTAGTTAAAAGCTCATTTTATTCCGTTAAAAAGTCGACCATTACATTTTGGGTTCAGTGTTCAACTGGGCTGATTCAACTTTCGACTATTTGTTTGAAAATTCAATTATTTCAGATTATATTAGGACTCAATTCCGCCTCACTAATCATCTAGTCCTACAGAAATCCAACTTTTTTTTATATAGATTTTTTGTCTCCGTTGGCTTTTTTTTATATAAGATATCATGATATTCAAGGTTTGTTATTCAACAAATTCTTGTTGTTAAAAAACTTTTCTCGGGAAGTTTAGGAATGAATATTTACTGGTGAGCTCTACATACTAGGCTGTACAACCGATTTACATTAAATTTTATTGAAACGCTTGTAGTAACATTTTATCGATACAAATTTATAATAAATACGCTAAATACGTTAAATTTTTCAAATTATCCAAGATATCGACAATTTTCTGAAAATGTATATTAAAACATATTACTATAGATTTCTAGTTCAAATGTTAGGAAAACGTGTGGATAAAAAATTCATTATTGTTGAATTATAGCCAAAAAATTAAATTTTTCATCTGCGCTCACGCCTGCATTCTAATTTATGGAAAAGATTTACATACAATTTCAATGAACAGTCTGCAGTAACATTTCATGAATACTTCTTTTTCAATGGCTGGTTAGTAAGCTCCCAAGTTTTAATTGAAAACGGTTGAGAATTGCGCCGGCAATCCAACAATAGGTCCGAAATACATAATTATTCCAGATAAAGATTGTCGGCAGCTTTTACTCCAGAGAACATAGCTAAAAATTTTTACTAGTACTTACTAGTACTACTTCAAATTTTAGAGAATTTGAAGAGATTTAAAAAATTTCAAGCGATTTCAAAGAATTTTATAGGATTTTCAAAGATTTTACAGAAGCAAAATTATATTTTAGTTTTTCATTTTCTAAATTCAGCTAATGGTTTGATGGAGAGTTGTCTACAATTCCCGTTCTAAAATGCCGTGAAATTATTTTGTGATTGCTTAAGGGAGTTGCATCCATTTCTTCTCGAGTCATATCTTCAATCGCGCCACTGTCCATGTTTATTTTCACCCGTCTTTCAGTCAAATTTCCATAGATCTGATTTTCTATAGGTCTTGTTATATATATTCCACGGAGAATTGTATTATTTTTCTCAAATATTGCCAAGACGTCACCATTGGACGTTGATAATACCAGTCTTTCTTCAGTTGGCATGGGTTTGCGGTTCGTCCATTTTCCATTCAAATGAATTAATTTATCGTAAGGAAAAGTGTATTTTCGAATTTCAAATCGCAGGTTTGGATTCGTATTGGGAATAAGACGAATAAATCTAACTTGTTCAAGTTTATATCCAAATACGCGCAAAGGAAAACGCCCGCGCGCTGTAGGAGACCTGGACCCGTCACGAAGAGAAGATTCAGCAGGAGGAAGAAGTCTTTCAGGTGAATGATGCCTCTCAGGAGAATTAGATGTTCCGGAACGAGGAGCATACGAAATAAAGTCACCGTTAGGTAAGCAGTCGAACTGTGAACTCAATTCTGCAACAAGAAACAGAGCATTAAATTTTGCTCGCTTATTCTCTTCCGGCATATTTTTCTCTTCTGAAGAGAGAACTACATAACTTCATTTCGTCAACAGGAATCGCAGGATTATATGCAGGCGGGAGAAAAGGGAATGTCACATTACTCCCTGGGTCAAATACCACACCCCTTTTCAGGAAGAAACGTATAAAAGCACCAAACTTGATTTGTGATTTTAGTTTAATATTTATCTGTTTGATTAAATTTAAGTATTTGGTGAAAAAAAATGTTCTTGTTCATAGATTCATTATTTTAGTAGAAACTTTATATCTTCAGTTGAAAATTCATTTTCTTCATTAAAATTGTAACTTCTTGGTTCAAAATTCTTCTTAATGGAAAGTTGTTTTTTGTAGATAGGTTTATTTTTTATTCAAAATTTAATTAATTTGACTGAAAATTCAACTATTCTATTTTTGATTGAAAATTAATCTTATTTAGTGAAAAATTCAACTACTATGCCAAATATTGATTTTCTTTGATTGAATATTCACAATTTTACTTGAAAATTTGTCCCCTGGGTTGAAAATTGAACAATTACGTTGAGAATATATTTTTTGTTACCAAAAATGTAATAATTTCATTTCTCGTTGAAAATTCACCTTTTTGTGGTAAGAAATTAACCTCCTTGTTTGAAAAATTCAACTAGATTATTGCAAGTTGAACTATTTTGATCAATTGAAATTTTCAATTTTAAATATTTTTCGGGTTCCAATCGTGTGCGAAACTATGAATGTTGCCGACGTTTCGTGAACATTGCAGTTCCCTTCTTCAGGGCTGACCTGAAACTGAAGTTTCAGGTTATGTCGTTCTTATATATGTATTCTCTACGATTCTTGTGATTGGCTAATCAAGTCTTTTTAAAAACCCAGGAGGACGGAAAGTCAAATCGGGTTCGTATTATATTCATTGTCCCTATTGATGTTTTTAGGGTGTTTTAGGATTTCGATTGCTTCTCTATGTTTTCTTGAAAAAATATTGTACGATTTTGCGATGATGGTTGTTTTGTCAAACAAAATGCTATATCCTGTTTCAATATGATGCTCAGCTTATGCTGATTGCGTGGCATGTTTTAGCCTGATTTTACTCTCATGTTCCTGAACGCGCTGGCTCACAGCCCTCCCGGTTTCTCCAATATAGACTTTGTCAAAAGAACCAGGGATTTTATATACTCCCGGATCACTGAAGGTGTCTTTATATCTTGAGGGTTGTTTAGAATTTGTCCTATTTTTGCAGGTGGCTTAAATATAGTTTGGATATTGTGTTTGTTGAGAATTCCTCCTATTTTTCTGTGATACCTTGAATGTAGGGTAGGATGGTGGTCGTTTTTCTCTCTCTTCCTTTAGTTGGTTGTGTTGACTGGTTTTTTTGAGTGCATCTTCTCATTGCTTCATTAATTTGTTTGTTAGTGTGATCGTTTTGTATTAGGATTTGTTTAACATTTTGTAGTTCCTTTTTAAGTTATCTTTATCTGTGATGGAGACAACTCTGTATAAAAGGGAGATGGTGACTGATTGCTTTTCCGATGGGTGGTGGTGGGAGGAGGCATGTAGGTATCTGTTTGTGTGGGTAGGTTTTCTGTAAACTTCATGTCCAAATGTGTTATCGGATCTTTTATAAACTAGTGCGTACAAGAAAGGTAATTTTCCGTTTTGTTCAATTTCCATAGTGAACTGGATATCAGGGTTTATTTGATTAATGAAATCGAAAAATTTGTTTAGTTCGTCTAGTCCATGTCTCCAGATGACAAAAGTGTCGTCAACGTCACGGCACCAAAATTCCGGTTCAAGCTGGGATTAGTTAAAGATTTTAGTTCCTAGATTTTCCATAAAAATGTTGGCTATTACAGGTGAGATTGGAGATCCCATTGCTGCTCCTGAGATTTGTTCGTAAAATTGGTTATTGAAAGAGAAGTAGGTATTAGTGAGACAGTGTTCTATCAAAGGTGTGAGATTGGAGGGGAAGTTTGCAAAGGATTTAATAATATCAATTTTATCAGAGATTAGTACTTTCGTAAGGAGAGATACTACGTCGAAACTTACTAGGATGTCTTGGGGTTGAATGTGAATCTGTTGTATCTTTCTGATTAAGTCAAAAGGGTTTTGTAGATAACCTGAAACTTCAGTTTTAGGTCTGCCCTGAAGAAGTGAACTGCAATGTTCACGAAACGTCGTCAACATTCATAGTTTTGCACACGATTGAAACCGGAAAAAGCTTTAAAATTAAAACGTTTAATTCATTATAATGAATCATCGTGAAAGCATGAAAGCTATTATTATTGAACTATTTGCTCAGAAATTTATTCGTTTGGTTCCAAATTTATGATTCCAGTTGAAAATGTATTTGTTTGTTTGAAAACATAACTATTTAATTGGAAGTTTTTTTTGGTTAAAAGAGAATTTTTTCAACTGAAAGTTTACCTACTCAACTTTTGGTGGAAAATTCATGTATTTCTTGAAAATTCAACAATTCGGGTGAAAAATTCATTTTCTTGTTTGAAGTTTCATAATTTTACTCAAAAATTCATTCTTTTGGTTGAAAATTCATTATTTGTTGTTGAAAATTTATCTTCTAGGCTTATAATTCTTCTTTTTGGTAGAAAGTTCTTTTCTTTGGTTGAAAGTTCAACTATTTTGTTAAAACGTCATTTTTTCTAATAAAAATGAAATCACTTTACTTGAAATGTTATGAATTTAAAGCAATCCAAATTGAATTTAGTATAGCACCCACAATAATTTTGTTTCGAAGAATTTATTCTGCTATCTTCTCCAAAAATCTCCTTGTTCTCCCTCTTTCTGATAGGATTTTGACCTGAGAAGCCTGTTATTGGCGCAGTTAAAAAAATGTTTTTTTGGCTTCTTCTTATAAGTGTGTGTGTGTGTGTGGAGATGGTCAGGAGGGCGACATACAAATCATGTATAGTGAAACATTTTAAACTCTGAACATACCAAAAAATTAAATTATTACGTTGGAACAATTGTTATTTGTTGCAAACGTAAAAACGTAGGCTTAAAGTTATAGGTGTATTATATTATTATATTCACCAATAACATTGAGGATGACTGTCAAGAATAAGCCCAAAGTAAACACAATCCTCATATTTTCCAATTAGATAAAACGCAGTATTCAATGTATTATGGAAGAGTTTTATTAACAATATAAGTGATGAATATTCTAGAACTTCATTGGATTTCATGATAATTAGATCATATAGTCTTTAGTTTATATATTATAAGCGTGAAGATAATCCTTATCAGATAGTTACATTTAAGTAAACATTTACGAGCGACCATTTAAAGTTTTGGAAAGCGTATATAAATTATACTGTTATATTATTATAATTGAGAATCGCACATGTGGCATTCAGAAAATGTTAACGATTTAACGCTTTTTATTCCAAATAATTCAGTTTCGAATTGTTTAGTTCTTGATATTTGGTTTATAATGGCTTGTTTCAAATAAATAGTCAAATGTTGATGAATATTAATAAATTTTTCGTATTTTAGTTTGAAAATTGTAAATTGAATGTATTGAAAACTAAATATCTTGTACGTTATTATGAAGGATAAAGAAATAAATTTCTTGAACTTTGTTGGTTATATTCACATACCCTCTTCAGTACACTCAATTCCTGAAATAAGAACGGTTTCAAGCATGGCTGACATTGGCATTGGTCCTGAATTGAAGGAATCCAAAAGTAAACAGGCAGGGTCGTATGAATAATTTCTGTTGAATTTGGAAGCATGACGCAACCTGATGCAACTAAAGCTCTGTGAGTGCGGTCCTTGAGCTGTTTGTCATACATGACTGAATGACTGAGCACATCCTCTTTTTCGGCCCCGCGTCACCTCTCATCATGATACTTCGGAGACCATCAGTTCTAGGAATATCGTAAGCCAGGGGTTCTTATTTCGGAAGTTGAGTGTATATATTATTAATAGAAATTAACAAAACTATTACTTACACTTTATTCAATCAAAATTCCGTTGGTGTTATTTTCATTGACAAGATGTGTTTATAAGTTTATTTACAAGCGTGTAATTTATTAAAATTCAATATGTTTGATTGTTCATATTCTGAATTGTTTAGAACATTACTTCTACAGGGAAAATACTCCAGACAGCAGCAAAATACCAGTTGTATTTTCTTGTATTAAGTTGTAGCTTCAGCTAAAAATTGTTGCAGTTTTTTTCAACATATTTGTACACGTTTTTTCACTAGGGATTCAGAGGACATTTTTTTATTCTAACGAAAATAAAATTTTTAAGAAATAAAATAATAAAATAAAAAATATCTCTTGAATTTGTATTTAACGCTACGCCTGCGGTCTGACTCAGGTTTGTGGTTGGATAGTTTTAGGTAGGTATAGGCAAGGTTCGAATTCGCAGCGATTGAAATGTTGTGAACCCGTTTAATCGTGAGAGATTATACGTGTAAGTATCAATAAGTAATTTTTTCTTCGTTTTGCATCGGCTCGAATCGAAACTATCTTCCATATCCACTCCTCTCAAATTAAATTGCTCAATGTGAGATATTGATCGTACGATATAATTAAGGAACTTCAAAACTTAATCAACAAATTTTTGTACGCTGCCTTATTGAAAAAAAAATTTCAGTATATTTAATCAGGAATATTTTTTGTCAATTATCTGTAAGACAATATTAGTCTTAAAGCCTAAGGATAAGCTAGGTTTTTGATAAACGTGTTACTGTAATAACATACATTTCGAAACTGTAGATGTGGCTCATAAAATTGTTCTACCTATCCAATAAATCTTTGCACACCTCAAAATTTAGGAAATTTTAATCTGAATCTTAGTAAGTAATACAATTATCTGAGTTTCTGAAGGTAAAATAATATTAATAAAATGTACACATATCAGTAGTAATAAAATGTTTAAATTTTAGTCAAAATATAAATGTTATAAAATTATACATTGATTATAAGTGAAGCATTTTTGGTGTTTATTCTGCATAACTTATGTCTCTTTCTTTGTTTCGTAGATGAATACAAAATTTTATATTATTAGGTACCAAATAAATTTTCGTTATATTAATTATATTTTCAAGTCTACCACTCTTTTGAATATTTCAAAATTCATCAAAACATGTCTTGAATGATTATAATAATCATATGGAAAAAATTTATTATATTCCGTGCAGAAGGACTGGTGTTCGGTCCCTGAGCCGGTGCCAATGGGAATTTTGCTATGTACTTCTGTCGGGATCTTGATGGTTCGGAACCCACCTTAATCTATAGGTCCCCTCAAAAGAGGCTAATTACCTCTCAAGGCACGGGTTTCAAAGTATTTCCCAACATTTAAGTGATTTTATAGTTAAGATTTGAAGCTATTTTAACAGATTCCGAAGAATTTCAAGAGATTTCGAAAAATTCAAGTGATTTTAAAGAAGTTTATAGGGTTTCCAAAGATTTTACACTCGATTTTCAAGGATTTTGAGAGAACTTTGAAAGATATATAGAATTATTTCAATTTGAAGGAATTCATGGCGGTTCCAAAAATTTCAAAGGATATGAAGTTTGAAATTTCAATTGCAAGTCGCATATAGATTTTTTGTATTTCCTGATTTATTTTTCAGAGTTTCCTTTTTGTACTTCACAAAATTATCACTAATTCACTAGGAATAATAATAATTAAAAATACATTATCTGTCATTAAGAAAATGAAACGGTTCATATATATGTATATTTTTTTCAGACCCCTCTCCTGCCCACCCACGACCTGATGATCAAAAAGCTGTAATTATTTTCCTCATGAAATGTTTCTGTAGGAAAATTAAATCAACTTCATTTCACCTGTTTCAAAAAAGATTGAGGCCTTGAGAAGAGTAATGCATTACTTCTTTATTGTAATTACCAGTTACTTGTAACACTTTGAGTCTACATAAAATCATAAACAAGATTATATTTTAGCTTCACATTTTTAAAATTCAGTTAATGGTTTGACCGAAAGGCGTCTACAATTACTGTTTTAAAATTCTTTGCGATTGGGTGATCCCTGCCTAAGGGAGCTAACCTAATTTCTTCTCTAGTCATACGTTGAATCGCCCCACTCTCCATGTTTATTTTCACACGTGTTTCTATCAAACAGCCAAATTGAGATCTCATTGTATATATTCCACGAAGGATTCTATTATTGTTCTCGAATATTGCAAAGACGTCACCATTGGACGTTGCTAATACCATTTTTTCTTCAGTTGTCATGGCATCCTGGGTCATCCATTTTCCTCTCAAATGAAGTGATTTATCACGAGGTAAAGTGTATTTTCGAATTTCGAATCGCAGGCTTGGATTCTTGTTCGGAATAAGCCGAATAAATCTCACTTGCTCAAGTTTATATCCAAGTACGCGTAAAGAAGAGTACCTGGCAGGAGCGGGCCTGGACCTGACGTGAAGAGAAGACTCAGCCGGAGGTGACCTGGACCTGATACGAAGAGGAGGCTCGAGAGGAGCAGGAGACCTTACAGGAGAACCCGTAAAATGAGGTCTTACAAGAGAAAGAGAGCTTTCAGATGAATAAGGTCTGTCAGAAAAATTAGAAGGTCTTAAATGTCGAACCTGCAGAATGGGTTCGCCATTAGGTAAAAAATCGAACCCTGAACTCCATTCTGCAACAAAAAACAGAGGATAAAATTTTTCTTGTTCATCCTCTTCGGACATATTTTTCTCATTCGGGGGTAGAAGTACCAAACTTCATTAAGTCAACCGAAATCGTAGGATTATATCTAGGAGGCCAAAAGGGATAGATTGTGAATTACGTCGGGCAAATTCTGATATGTTTTCAACTTAAAAATGTAGGCCTTAAAATATAGATATATTATTATTATATTCACCAATACAATTGATGATAAGTGCCAAGAATAAGCCGAGAGTAAACACAATCCTCATACTTTCCAATTAGAGAAAATAGTATCTGATATATATAATAAAGAATTTTATTAACAATGTAACTGATGAATATTTGAGTGCTTCATAAGGTTTGGTAATAATTATATTGTATAGTTCTTATCTGATGTATAAGTGGCATCAAGCTGGTCCTTATCAGGTATTTACATTTCATCAAAGTCGGTTTTGAAGAATGAAACAATCACCTCAGCCTACTATTCTATCCAAGCGATTAAAATCTAATTTTGATAAGAAGTCTCTAGCAAAATATTCTCGGTATATGTATATTTCAAGACCTTTTTGTATTTAGAATAATTTTCGAAATTTGACTTATTGAGTATCAAAAATGAAGATTAATGACATCAATAGTGCAATTTTATCAAATATTCCAGACATCGAAAATTCTTGCAACATTTATCGAAAAGATTGTGCTATAGACTTCTGGTTAAAATTAGGTGCTAATTGATTCGATCGATTAGGCTCTAGGAGTGGGCACAAGTAAACATTTAATTTTTTCCCAATCATTCTCAATCATTGTATATACTTTTTGTCTAATATTTGCATCAGAAATGTATCGCAAAATGTTCTATATTCATACGTATTTCAGAAGGATACAATATTATTATGCTTGGTGGTCATTTCAATCCGATGAAAAAATTCCGTTTTTTTGCCGGTTTCTAAAAATTTTTCAGGGTAATTGAAATTAAAAAATTCGAAATAATAGAGCTGAAAATTTTTTTATTCAATGTAATGAAAACTGAACTGCAAGTTAAAGCTGCTGAACTGCAAAATTCTAAAACAGTACAGATATTTCTGTTTAAAAAATATAAATCCATGCTATCATTTTTAAAGCTATGAATCGAAAAATGAACAAACTAACTGATAGGTGTTGAAAATTGTACCATTCCAAGCAATTCTGAATTTGAAAGATTCAAAATTAAACGATTGTACTTTATTTTATGAACTGAAAACTTCTTACATTAGCAGCTAAATTATTTTAATTTCAGGTGTTTTCAAATTGACAATCATTCACTTATCATTTATATAATAAAATTTACCACTGTTGCTTAAAATTCAAAAAAATATTTAAATGAACCAATTGGAATTGTAACATTCTAATTTTAAGCTTAGCGCTTAGAAAATGTTAACGATTAAACGCTTTCTATTTCAAACAATTCAGTTTTGAATAGTTTAGTTTGAATAATTTTCTTTATAATTGCTCATTTTCAAAGCAAATTTAAATATTGCTGAATATTAAACTGAATATTAAAAATTGAATATTTTAGACGTAAATATGATTTGAATCGGATTGGAAAGAGGAATAAAAGCGTTTAATTATGAATCTATAATTTCAAATCACACATTTTCAAGGCCGGGTCTACATGTATCGAAATTTCGGTGAAAGTAACCAGATTTTTTCGGTACGTATAGGGGAAGCTGGAAAAGGGGCTATTTGTACCGAACTTTCAGTACTTATAGCTGCAGTATAGCGGGAGTTTTTCGGTACGCGTAGACACTCCATATTTTTAAATCAATATTTTCTTAAGTTTCAATCGGGCGTTTGTATTTGTTTAAGTATTCAGGCTTCGAATTTTAAGAGCATAATTAACTATTTTCCCATTTTAAATGCTTGAAGTACAGCTCATTTGGAAAATTAATGATTAATTTATATTTCAAATTGATTACCTTGAAATATTTTTATCCAAATTTTCAATTTCGTGAGCTCTCAAGTTTCAATTGTTTACTTCTTCAAAATTGCATTTTTTAAATATATATAAAAAATATCGTGTACGCCAAGGGGGAGAGGCACTTTTTCTCCCCTTAGGTACATAATATACTATTTTGCATGTGAAATTTCTGCATTTGGAATAAGAAATAAGGACTTCATTATTTTTTATTTAGGTGGAATAAAAAATTTTTAATTTCTAAGGCGCTAAAATAGTTTTAAAAAAGCGGAAGTCACAATGTGAATTTTCATTTGAAAAATGTGCAATTACCTGAATTAGAAACGTGACTATTTACATTTAAACAAAATTGTATTCTGCACAAACCAATTTCTTTCTGAATTCTTTTTTTATTTTCCCTTATTATTTCAACCTGCAGATAAAAATAAGTGGTTATAAATTTGTCAGAAAGTACATTATGAAATTTTTTTAAATAGTTTTCAAAAAGTCATATTAATAAAAATAAATTTGTGAGAATAAATCAAATAGCAAAAATGATTTTATTCAGAAATAGCTGGATTTGGAAGATTGATAGTACATATAATGTTATAGTGGCTTTTTCAAATTAATCTAAAAATTTTGTACGGTACTTTATAAAAAAATGCCTCCTAATTTACTTGATTATGATTTCTTTTTCCTATTGCCTGAAAGGGAATATTTTTTTTGGAGTCAAGTTTTCATAGATAAGGGTGGAATAGTATTTTACAGAAATTAAGCACTTACAGCATATTTTCAAAGACTTGAAGTATAAAAAAGTTATCGTTTAATAGGGAAAGTGTTTTGTTTTTATCTTTTGATTTTGTTTCTTCCGTCCAATTTTTTTTCACTCCAAGTTCCAAAAAATCCAAAAAATTAATGAAAAAGTTAATAATTGTTTTTATCCAAACTATGTAAGACGTTTTTTTTATTTTCTTTGGTGTCGAAAATGAACTTGGATTATAAAATAATTTTCAGGCAAGAAACGTAATCAATAGGGGTTTTCATTTTATAGAAATCATTTTTTGAACTTCAAAATTTTGCTCCATGAGAAGGCATCCCTGTACTGTTGGAAAATCCTAAATCTTCCCATATTTTCCAGTTATTGAAAACTCGAATTTGAAGAAAACCTCTTTATACACATTTTTATTTTTTAATTGCTTGTTAAATGTAATTTTAATATTTCTAAATTCATGATGAAAAAGAAAATATGAAATAAACTTAATCAATGCCTGTTTTGAATTTTTGCGCCCTTCTCACCTGTCAGTAAACAAGATTAAATCTATTGAAAGTAATTGCAGATAGACACGCTGAATATAATTTTCAGGGAAAAGATGTTATAACTTTTCTTTGCCACAACTTTACTTTGAGTGATAAGAAAACATTTATTTAATGTTTCCTAGTTGAATAGTAATAATATTTTGCAATGCAAAGTTCGATTGCTAGATAATACACATTTTTCAGATATTAGCAAGAAAATTTCTAATTATAAGAAGAAAGAAGAGACAGAATTGTTGAATGTGCAAAATTTTGTAAATACCGTGAGCCTGAGATGACCTCAAAATGCGAATCACTAGGCCGACCTTACCTTATTATTCAGGTCGTTTCTCATAGATTTTTGGAGGCAGATTGCAAATTTTCAGCAAAAAATTTCTCATCCAAAACTCAATAAAAAATTATCACAATCATTCTCTTGCCAAAATCACTGTTGCACATTCTTATTAGAGACGAAAGTCTTATTAACTTTGGTCTTACTAACACTCTTCTGCGAAGAATTAAAATTCAGAAGAAAAAGAAATGGCAGTAGGCAGTTAGTGTTGGAAAGTGTAACGTCGTCTATTTTAGGGTGTATGTGCCTATCACAGTTGAGGTTATAGATTACAATTTTCGACGAAATTTATACACAGCTTTACCCTAATGGTGCAATTTTAAGGAAAAGAATGGGACAAGCTTTCATCAAAATTGCGTAGCTTTTTCTAGCTTCGGTAACGCTAACTGAAGCAAAACAATGAGAAGGGCAAAAGTTCGAATTCAAATTGCAAACCTGTATCCATCTCTAACCCTGCTGATTCTATTCTAAGGTGAAGAATGGAACAATCCTGGATCAAAATTGCGAAGCTTTTTCTAGCTTTGGTAAAGCTCAGTCATGTCAAATAATAATAAGGGAAAAAGCTAAAGTTGAAATTGAAAACCTATATACTTATTCACCCTGCTGATGTCATTCTAAGGAAAAGAATTACAAAAAAACCCGGAACCTTATTTATTCAGTGAGCTTCTTAGGAGAAAAGCCCTGAAGCCTGGATTAAAATTGAAAAGCTGTTTCTAGCTTCGGTAACGCTAACTAAAATCAAACAATGAGATAGGAAAGAGTTAAAAATAAAATTGCAAGCCTATATCCATCTTTAATTCAGCTGATGCATCCTTAGATTGGCATGCCATTCTAAGGTGAAGAATGAGACAAGACTAGATCAAAATCGCAAAGCATTTTCTACCTTAAGAACGATTGAAGCATTGATTGAAGTGAAGAAAGATTGAAGAATCGATTACGATAATACGTTAACTTTTTATTGTAATTACCAGTCACTTGTAACACTTTGATCGTACTTCGAATCACAAACAAGATTATATTTTCGTTTTACATATTTATGAATTGAGTTAATGGTTTGACAGAGAATCGTCTACAATTACTATTTTAAAATTCTTAGAGATTGGGTGTTCGCTGCCTAATGGAGTTCCCTGAATTTCTTCTCGAGTCATATATTGAATCGCCCCGCTGTCCATATTTATTTTCACCCGTGTTTCAGTTGGCCAGCCAGAATGAGATCTTTTTTTATATATTCCACGAAGAATCGTATTATTTTTCTCGAATATTGCAAGGACGTTACCGTTGGATGTTGATAATACCATTTTTTCTTCGGTTGGCATGAGCTTCTGGGCCATGAATTTTCCTCTTAAGTGAATTGATTTATCGTTAGGAAAAGTGTATTTACGAATTTCGAATTGCAGGTTTGCATTCGTGTTGGGGATAAGCCGGATAAATCTAACTTGTTCAAGTTTATATCCAAGTACGCGCAAAGAAGAACCCCAGCGCCTTGCAGGTGGAGACCTGGTCCTGACACGAAGAGATGATTCAGCAGGATGAGGCCTGGACCTGGCACGAAGAGGAGGCTCGAAAGAAGAAAATGATCTTACCAAAGAACCCGGAGGATAAGGTCTGACAGGAGGAAGAGGCAATTCAGGGGAATGATGTCTGTCAGGAACATAAGAAGTTCCAGAACGAGGAACCCCCGGAATAGGTTCACCATTTGGTAAACACTCGAACTCTGAGCTCAACTCTGCAACAAGAAACAGAGGATTAAACTTTTCTTGTTTACCCTCTTCGGACATATTTTTCTCTCTCGGGGGGAGAAGTACCAAACTTCATTTTGTCAACAGAAATAGCAAGATTACATGTAGAAGGCCAAAAGGGATAGAATCTGAATAACGTCGGGTAAATAGTTATTTGTGGTAAACTTAAAAATGTAGGCTTAAAATTATAGATATATTATTATTATATTCACCAATAAAATTGAGGATAACTGCCAAGGATAAGACGAGAGTATATATAATCCTCATAGTTTTCGATTAGAGAGAAAAGTCTCGAATGTTTTAATAAAGAATTTTATTACCAATGAAACTGAAGAATATTAGAGTGTTTCATTTGATTTTGTAATAATTACATCGTATAGTCCTTATCTGATATATTATATGCTTTAAGCTGGTCTTTTTCAGGTATTTACATTTCATTAGAGTCAGTTTCGAGAAATAAAATGTAGTTACTAAACTCGTTAAATCTGATATAAAGATTTATCTACAATTTGAAATACGTTTTAGCGAAATCTGTTGTTTACATCGCAAATTGATATCGTGACTGCTATAACAGAGAATTTAGAGCTTTAAAAAACGAATATAAATCATATAAAAGAAGTTTAAAAAATTGCTGAGGACTGAGCGACCATTGGGAAATAACTTCAATTATTGTGACCTTATATTAATGCCTTGGAAACTGTGAGATTAAAATAAAAAAACAAGATCAGATCAAAGAAGTTCAAAAGCGAATACTGTAACGCATGTAATTTAGTATTAAATTATGCTACAACTTTTATAAAAATTAAAAATATTAACTCATGAAAATTCAACAGGTGCGAGACAAACTACATCAAATTACTTATTTCCTAACATTTTTATATAAGAATCTTAGCACCTTTTAGCTGTAATAACAAATCTACCTACCTGTGATGTAATATAATTTCCCATACATCTCTTCCTTTCTAATTGACTTATTTGGCTCTCTTCTTGAGATTCATATATTTATATTCGTATATTTACATTTATATTTTTATAGTGTACAAACCGGCCCACCTGATCCACGAACACGCGCATATAAGCAGTCACACGCTCTTCTACTGTACCGTACGAGAACGATCCGAGAAAAATGATAAAGTTTAGCCTTTTTTAATATTTATAAAAAAATAGTAGATTTCAATCATGAAAAGTCACCTACTCATGAAAGAAAACACAGCTGAGCAAGTAGCGGAATCGTTAAAAAAATTTATTTCACTCCAAAACTGGTTTCTATAGCACGTACGAGAATGACGCTTTTATTGTTAAAATCAACTTTCCAGATTTAATATCGAATTCACAGAAAAAAGTTAATATTTTAAGCTCAATTTTATAGAATCTTGTATTGAACAATACGTTTAATATTTCTATATTTGTAACTCAACTGTAACTACAATATTTTATTAGAAAAAAAAGGCGTACGGTAATGACGTCTGAAATTACAAAAATCGAGGGACAGACTTTAAGGATTTTACAATATTATTTATTGGAGTTAAAAACTGTGCATATATTACATTTATGTTCATCTAAAGTTTACAAACTTAATACGCTGAGCATTCTCAGTTTACTGGCTAGAAAAAGGAGAAAATCAGTTTAACCTTATTCAAAGTGAGGTTGGGACGCCATACGGTAATGACGTTTGGGTTGTTCTTATATTAAATTAAAGTGAATAGGAACAGAAATGAAAAAAAAAGAACTGACCATTTTGTAGAGGATGATAATAGTATTGATTAAATTAAAAAAAAATCAGTACGTGTTCCCGAATCAATGTTATATTACAGCGGCATCAAGTTTGCCTTCAATTTGACAATTAACCATATATAGCAAGACTTATTGATAGCTGAAAAAATTTTCAAAATATATGTATTTATAGTAAGAAATGACAATTCAAAGATAACATGAATAGTACAATTTCATCAAAGGTTGAAGATATAGAAAATTCATGCAACATTTATCGAGAATATGCTGCCATGAAATTATAGTTGAAATGTTGTGCCAATTGGTAGGATAGATTAGGCTCTACAGGTGGGAACAGGTGGAAAAATTACTTTTTTTTTTTTGCAATCATTCTCAATCATTATTTAATCTTTTCGCCTAATATTTGACTTCGAAATGTTTCGCAAATTGCTCTATATACCTATTTTAGAAAGACACAATATCATTATTCTGGGTAGTCATATGAATGGAAAAAAATATTCCCGGTTTGCAAAAATTTTTCAGGGACATTGAAATTTGAAAATTCGACCACTTGAGGCTGAAATTTTTTTCATTTAATGTAATAAAAACTGAAGTGTGAGTTGAAGCACTTACAGTGTGACTCTTTTCATTTTTATACTTTTGAGGATGAAGTTTAAAAAAATGTTTAAATAAAAAATTATTAATTCAAACACTCATTGATTTACACGTAAAATATAGAAGCTTTCAACGTTTTGAAATTATTCAATTTGAGTTGGGCAGTTTAAATATTTCTAATTGAAAGTATAATTCCATACTATCATTTCCAATGCTATAAATTGAAGAATTTCAAATAAAATTTGTAAATGTGACATATTACATCATTCTAAGCCAATCTCATGTAGAATCACTAAAAATTGAATAATTTAAAATTCTTTCTTTAACTGAAAACTTTTTACATTAGCAGCTGAATTATTTTCAATTTGAGTGGTATCAAATTCTTCTCCTATTTTTAATACGTAATATAAATAGAATTTCATATAACCGTAAATTGAACAATGAATAAAGAGTTTTAAATGATTGATACTAGTTTGAGAATACTTTCAATTAAATTCACTTTCATATTTTAGACTTCACACTCTTTTCCCCTGTTTCCCACTTTTCTCTTTTTCAAGCAACATCATATTTTCTCATCTTTTCGCCTAAATTTGAACTGTATTAACAAAATTTAATTATTCTTAGCTTAGAACTCATTCTATTCCGTTGAAAAGCTACCATTAAACTATTTTGTGGGAAATTCGTTTAATTTTTGGTTGAATATCAATTTTTTAGCAGAAAATTTAACTATTCCATTTTTGGTTGAAAAATCTTTTTCAGTCAAAAATCAACTATTTATTTGAAAATTAATCTGTTTTAGTTGCGAATTCAAGGTACTGGTTGAAAATGCATTTATATTTTAATAATTTGTTCTATTTGGTAAACAATTATCCTTCTTGGTTATAAACTCAACTTTTTGGTTGAAAATTGAACTATTCTTTCCAAAATTCGTTTTATTTTAGTTAGGAGAAAATTTTCTTGACTGAAAATGTAATTATTACGTTTTTTGGCTAACAATTGATATTTTTAATCTAAATTTAATCGTTTCTGGTTAAAGCTATAGTGAAAGGCTAATGTTAAAAGAAAAACATTTGTATTTTGTTGAAAACTAGTCTTTTTGTTAGGAAATTCTCCTTCTTCTTTATTGAAATTTTATCCTTTCTGGTTGAAAATGCAACTTGTAGGTTAATAATTATTTGGGCTTGTTTGAAAATGCAAGTGATTGTTTCAAAATGCATGTATTTGTTGATAATTCGTGCTTCCGAATGAGAAATTTATTTTCTAAGTTAAATAATACACTTTTTGGTTGAAAATTTAACTATTCTTCTGAAAATTATTTTTTTATAGTTGAGAATTATTTTTTCTAACAGAAAGTGTAACTATTCCATTTTTAGTTAAAAATTGATATTTTAACTTAAAAATGGATCTTTCCTGGTTCAAAATTTATATATCTTGTTATAAATTCTCTTTTTTTCAGAAAAAGAATCTTCTCCATTGAAAGCTTATCCTTTTTGGTTGCAATGCAACAAACGCTTTTGTTGAAATTTTTTATTTTTCGGTTGAATTCAACTCTTTCTGATTTCAGATTAAAATCTTTTTTGGCCTCAATGTTGACTGTTACATATTTCGCTAAGAATTTTTTTTTTTTTTTTTATATGAAAAATCCACTACTCTGATTAAAGTAGAACTAATTTGTGGAAAAATCATTTTCTTTTTGTTGAAGGCTCAACTTTTTAGTTAAAAATTTAACTAATTGGTAGAAGATAGGACAATTCGGTTGGAAATTACCACTTTTTTTAGAATTCATATTTTTGGTTGAAAAATAAGCTGTTTTTTGAAAATTTAACCATTTCGTTGGAAATTCTTGTTTTTTTGTGTAGAAAATTAAATTTTTCATGTGAAAAGTTAGGTCTACCATTTTTGGTACAAAATTTGTCCTTTGTAAGCTGAAAATTCATAAATGTAGTAGAAGATTGAAATATTTTGATAAAAATTCGTCTATTAGAAAATTAATCTTTTTTGTTGAAAAATCATCATTTTGGTTGAGGATTCAACTATTTGGCCAAAAATTAGTTTATTTTAGTTAAATTCAACGTGTTGAAAATTCCCTTTTTTTTTTGCTGAAAATTAGTTTTTCAAACTGAAAATTTAACGATTCCATTTTTGGTTCAAAATTTATCTTTTTTAGTTGAAAATTCAACTTGTTCCATCAAAATTCATCTTTCTTGATTAGGAATTATCCTTCTCGTTGAGAATTGATCTATTTGGGTCAGGATTCAACTATTTTATTGAAAATTTGTCTTCTTCCGTTGGATTCAACTTGCTGATAGTTCGCTCTTTTTTTAAAGTAATTTTCTGAACTGGAAAATTGACTTTTCCATTTTTCGTTGTAAATTAATTTTCTTTAATTGAAAATTCAACTTTTTTTTCAAAATTCATGTGTTTTGTTGAAAATTTGTATCACATATTACAAAACCTTTGCGAATCCCCTCCTATGCCTTTTATATATATATTTTATAATACTTTTTTGATACCTCAAGTTATCATTCAAAAAACCCTCATTTGTTTAAACAAACTAGATTTGTTGAAACAATATTTTTTCAGGAAATTTGGAACTGATCTCTTTTTTGCTGTAAATACTACACCTAGAAATTTACTTTTTTTTAAGATTCATGTATTCTGTTGAAAATTTGTCTTTTTTTGGTAAAAAATTATTTCTTGGTTGAAAATTTAATTTTTTTTTGGCTGAAAATTCAACTGATTTGCCCAAATTTGAACTACTATGTTAAAAATTTATTTTTTGTTCGGAGATGCACACTTTTTGTTGAACATTTAACTATTTGGTTAAAAGTTCATTTATTTTATTGAAAATTCCAGCAATTTGTTAAAAATTATTTGTTTTTGGTTGAAAATTCCAAAAATAATCCACCTCCGCTGGACCGTATTTTCAGAAGTTGTTTTTCCCTCGTTTTTAATATTCCCCATTCAAAAATACTGTTTATTTTGACCCTTTTTTTAGAATGATTCAAATTTAAAGGTTTATAACTGAAATTTTTTTATTCTGAAGGGTGAAAATTAAATTAAATTTAGTTTTCAATTTCAACTGTTAAGGTTTGATTGCTTAAAATTAAATACTACTTGAATTCAAAAGTTTGGAATTTTAGATGATCCAATATTCAAAATTCTAATATCAAATAATTCAATTTTTGTTGTTTTGAAATTTTCCTATATAGTTTCGAAAATTGTATCTGAAATCATTCTCTTTCAAGATTCTTCAATTCAAAATAAAATTGTTTAGTTTTGAACGCTTTCAATTGAAAATGATACAATTTCGAATCCTGGCTAATGCAATTGTACAACTTGTAAAATTTTAGTTTAAAATTTTTCAATTTTTAATGTTTGTGGTTAAAACTTTATTTCATTGGTGAAACATTAATCTACTTTGTAGTTGAAATATATTGAAATATATTGCTGAAAATTCGTTTTTTGCGTGTGTGAAATTAATGTCCTTGAATGATAATTCATCTTTTTTAGCTGAAAATTCATCTATTTAGTAAAAAAATTCATATATTTTGTTAAACATTCTTGCTTGAACATTTATATTTTTGTTTTAAAATCGAACTAATTTAGTTAAAGCTTAACTCATTTATTTAAATTCTTTTTTTGTATTGAAAAGTCATTTTTTTAAATAAAAAATTACCTGTTGCATCTTTGATTCTGAATTTATCTTATTCAGTTACAAATTCAACTATTTGGTTGATATTGGTGAATTTTCTTAACAATTAGTCTTTTTTGGTAAAAAATTGATCTTCTGGATTAAAAGTGAAACTACTTTTTTTCAATTAATTTTTTTGTTTATAGACCATAATTTTAGTTGAATATTTTTCTTCTCAGTTAAAAATATAACTATTTTGTTTGAAATTCGTTTTTTTCAATTGATTGTTTTAATTGAAAATATAATTATTTCAGTTTTGGTTGCAAATCTATCTTTTTAGTAGGAAATTTAACTATTTGATTGAAAATTGATCTTTTTCAGTTGAAAATTAAAATATTTGGTTTAACATTCATGCATTTCGTTGAAAATTGGTCTTCCTTGATGGGAAATTAATCTTTCAGGTTCAAAATTCTTTTTTTTTGAGAATTCATCTACTTGGTTGAAAGTTGATTTTTCTTTGTTTTAAATTTTTTTAGTGAAAACTTCATTTTTAAATTGATAATGTAACTATTTCGTTTTTGGTTGAGAATTCAGCGTCCTAACTTGAAAATTAAACTATTTAGTTGAAAATTCGTCTTTTCCGTAGAAAATTAATATTCTTGAAACATTGTATATTAATATAATAATAACATAAGCTCAAATGCAACTAAGTAAAAACAATTTTTAATAAAATATTTGTGATTTTCAAGTCTGACTTCATTAGTTCTGACGTCGATCGATTTGTCCATGGTATTCCTGAAAAAAAATCATGCATCGCTTAAGAAAAGTATCATGTGGACGAATTGTCCCCCAAAATTTCATTTCTGCATGATTACTTTGGGCTGTTGCACGGGAGAGTTAACGTGCACAATTTCAACATTTTCTATGGATATAGAGGAAATTATAAAGTCATGCTGAAGGGATTCCTAGAGAACTTTACAAAAAATTGAATTAGAAAATAAAAAGGAACTTTTTTATGTGTAAAAGAAGAGACTGGGAAATTGACGAGAGATTTAGGCCTTGAAATTGATAATACTATAACCTTTTATTGGAATTACCAGTTATTTGTAACATTGTGACCCAACTCCCGATCACGAACAACATTAAATTTCAGTTTTACATTTCTATAAATTAAATTAATGGTGTGGAGAAGAGTCGCTTACAAATATTGTTTTAAAATTCTTGGAAATTGGATTATGCGAGCTTAAGGGAGCTACCTGCATTTCTTCTCGGGTCATCACTTGAATCGCGCCACTATCCATGTTTATTTTTATCCTTTTTGGTATTTTTTTGTCAGATATACATTTCATTATATATATTCCACGAAGAGTTGTATAATTTCTCTCGAATATTGCAAAGACGTCACCATTGGGCGTTGCTAATACGATTTTCTCTTCAGCTGCTATGGACTCAAAAATCTGAAGTCTTACTTTTATTTGAATAGATTTATCGCAAGGAAAAGTGTATTTCCGAACTTCGAATCGCAGGTTTGGATTCGTGTTGGGAATGAGCCGAACAAATTTAAGTTGTTCAAGTTCATATCCAAGTACGAGTTGAGGAGAACGCCTGGCAGGAGGAGACGTTGACCTCACACGAAAAGAAGATACAGCAGGAGGAGATCTGGACCTTACATGAAGAGAAGGCTCAGCAGGAGGAAGAGGCCTTTCAGGGGAATGAGAAGGCCCTGAACGAGGAAACCACGAAATAGGTTCGCCGTTAGGTAAAGCATCGAAGTGTGAACTTAACTCTGTAACAAGAATCAAAGGATTGGTTTTTTTTTGTCTCTAATGAGCCGAAGAGTGAGGTAGTTTAGAAGTCTGTTTTTCAATTCTGAATCTTCTTCATGCTCATTTTGCATAGAATTATTCATGAGAAAATAGATATCTGTTCGATCTTAATTAAAATTTTTTTAATAGAAATACTAAACAAATGATTCTTTCAAATCTGTAGGGGGTTTTTCATGAATATTTTCTGATTTCTTTTAATTGAGTCTAAATAACTATACCTCAGTTCCTTGAAGGGAATCTTCTTATTTAGAAATTTTTGTAAGAAGAATGCACAGAATATTAGCAATTTTAGAGAAACATAAAAAATTTTGGATTGTTCCTTTTTCCTATTCGTGAAAATGTAATAATCTAAATAGATTGGTTTCGAGTCACCCGCAAACATTAGATCTGGACACTATGGTCTTTTTCCGATCTTTAATATTCATAATTTACATATTTCCAGGTTTTCAAAAATGGAAAATGTTTATAATTATACATGATATATGTTTAAAATTTTCTTTAAAAGTGTCTTTCCGTTACTTATTGGAAAATAAGGTTGCCAATGGGATGTACAATGTACATACTGTACCAATTCAGAAATCACCCAGTTACTTATCAAAAATGAGTTGTGATACCCTCGTTGCCTATACTGCCGTGCAAATGAAATAAAGCGTATTTGCAGTCCGGATAAGTCACCTGTCACCTTTACGAATGTTTCAAATAAGACTGAAATATCCTTGATTCTGCAGGTGTTTATTGAATATCCACTTTGCAATACGATATACATAATGGATGTTCAAGAAAACTACGAGAATTTAGGCTGTTTGAATCCCATTTCAAAGATTAATAAATGACAGGTACCTTATCCGAACTGCAGATACGCCTTATTTCACTTGCACGGCAGTATAACCAAAGGTTTTCTGAGGATGACGCCATATATATAAAAGATGTGCATAATTGTTCTTATGTACCAATGAGTACTTTTGTAATAATCTTATGCTGAATTTTCTATTTGAAAATTTTTTCAATTATGTCTTTTATTTCCAGATCACTTTTGATATCTTATTTTTGTATTCATTTTTGAATAATTGATGATGATTTTTTGAACGATTTCTTATATTTTGTGTTTTTTTCTTAGATCTATAAAAATCTTTTGTAACATGTGCGTTTTATGATGTCTTGGGTTAGTTCTTTTTTAATATAAATTAAAACAAAATTTCCACAATTTTTCGTGACGGTGTTCTTTCAACAGCATTTCAATTAGTGTCGGGATGTTAATATGTGACTATTTGGATCATAATACCTACATACATCATATACAGGAAGCTGATTGATTACTATTTTTCTTCCTTTTTTAATTTTGAATAATTCTTTGAATTTTTAATACTTTTTTAATCTTATTATAAATAATAATTTGTATATCTTGTACAATTTTTCACCAATGAATGCAAAATTAGATTAAGTAATCTTTTTAAGAAGGGTTTGTGTTGTGTGTATATGTGTATCTGAGTGTACACGTATAAATATTATTTTTATTTGCAGGTATTATGTTTTGATTTTTTCACAATAATGTTAGAAAGTTGCAGTTCTTTCTAAAATTTTGTACTTTTTGTTTGAGGTAATAATTGTTAAAATTAGGGAAAAATATTCAAACAAATCATTATTGTTTATAACAATAGTGTATATATTTGGTATATATTGTATATAACTATTTCCTTTCAGAGTAATGCTAGAAAACTACATGATTTTCTAAAATTTCCAGCTTTTCTTTGACTTTATAGTTAGGACCAGGTAATGAATATCATTACTTATTTAAATAAGAAGTCTTTTATTAAGTACTTCAAGGTAAATTTAGATTTATTATGGTTCATATACAAAATGTGAAAAATATTTCAAATATGTGTTTTACCTCAGAATAATAAATTCACAAGAAAGAAAAAGATTGTTTAAAAAGTGATTTTTTTATTGTTTATATGTCATTTGTTCATAACTAAAAAGCCAAAGCAAAAGGAAAAATTTCAGAAAAACCGCAACTTTCTAGCAATTATTTGAAAGAAGATAGTTATCAACAATAATCAATTGTTTGAACAATGATATTTGTGAACTTGCATGAATTATTATCCCACAAAGCGAGAATTTCAGTTTAATTATAATATTATTTAAACCCATAAATTGTTTGAACAATCATGGTTTGAACATACGATAATTATTATCTCATTCTAATTGAAATGTTGACAAAAAGTGGAACATTTCAGGAAGAGCTGCAACTATTCAGAATTACTACAGGAAAAGATAGTTATGAACATTAATAATTTGTGTACACAATTATTAACTTGCATTGACTTGCATTGACCTCACTAGGTTAAAAGCGGATAAAAAGTTTAAAATTTTATGAAAAACTGCAACTATCTAGCATAAAGTGATTAACTGTAATAATTTGTTTGAAAAATCACATTTAACACATTGCGTTGATTATGGCCTCACTTTAAGTGAAAAGTTGACAAAAAGTTAGAAATTACAGAGAATACCCTGAGTTTTCAGCATTATTCAAGGAGAATGTTATTAAAAATGATAATAAATTGTTAAAATAAATACGTTTCTCAATCTCAAGTAATTCTCATCTTACACTATATAAAAATTAGACAAAATGTAGAACATTTGTAAAAAGTGCAAATTTTAAGCATTATTCTACGAGAATATTATTATAGATAATAATTCGTTTTATGAACAATTAGTTCTGTTAAGATTAATTGATTATTGCCTCACTCTAACTGAAAAGTCTAGAAGTACGTTTTAAAATTCGAAATAACCACGACATTCTAACTCTATTCTAAGAGAAAATTGTGAAACTCAATAATAAATTGTTTAAGCAGTTCATGAAACATCTATTTATATGTAGCAAATAATATTTTATGTATTATAAACCATTTTTATTTGAAAAATCAGTTGAAATAGGCGCTTAGCGCCTAAAATACGGTTTCAGAATTTAAGCTCGAAATTGGAATATCACCTCCACAAAATTAAATATGTCCATAACTTTTATATCCAAAAATATGAAAATTTTAATAAAAAAATTTTTTCTTGATTTTTTTCACTTTGAAATCGCGAGAAAACTTCACACTTTCTTCAACCATCGGTCACTTAAAAATTTTGAGAAAATATAGGTGTGTGAAAACTTCACTCAGATTCCAACAAATAGAGGTGAAAGTGGCTGTACATAGGTTTTTGTGGTCGCTGAATTCGAATCTAGTGTCAGATTTTCTAAATTCCATATGGCGGCTTCAATATGGCAGAAAATGAACATTTTAAAAATTTTTGGTCGCCATATTGAATTTCGAAAATCTGCCACTAGATTCGGATTCAGCGACACCAAAACCCTATTCACGGACAATTTCAATTAGTTCCAAACATTTTTCAAAATGTTGTCCACCATATTGAATCCGCTATCTTAAATTTCGAAAATCTGACACGAGATTTAAATTCAGTGACCCCAAACACATGTGCGGACAATTTTATCCAGTTCCAAACATTTCAAAATTTTGCTACGAAATTCTAAAGACCATACAAAATTCATAATTAGCGTCAGAAAATGGCAAAACCCAATTTTTTACTTATGGGGTTTTCGTTGGGACCTCATAAAACAGACTTCTGGGGTGACATTTGAAAAGTAATTTATAATTTGTATTCTATAGCTAATTGTGAAGAGATTTGTTGACTTCAAATTGAATTCACCTGATATTCACGATTCTTTTATGTAATTCTTTCGAGGATGCCCCTTAGTTATTTTGAGCAAAGAGAGGAAAAATCGTACCACGCATTTTTAAAAGAAACGATTTTTTCATTTTCAAAGATTAAAAATCTCATGCATTTTCTCGAAAACGACGCAAAGTATGAATAGTAGCTCATAGTTATAAAATGTTCTTGTTTATAATTAATTGATAATGATGAATCCCCCCCCCTAAAAAAACAAAATCAATAAAAATAAACTAAAATTACATTCAGTTTAACGAAACTCAACATTTTATTTTTAAATACGTTTATTTTTCTTTCAGAAATAATTGGAAGAACATGGTACATGAGATTATTGAGGTTCCTGACCTTCGAAGTAAATAAAAATTTGTTATTATTTCTCAAACTAAAGAAAACACCTTTTTAACGATTGGAAATCCTATTTTTGCCAAACACGACGCCAAAAATGAGAAGCAATTCATAGTTCAAAATTTTTCCACTTCCTGGAATCTATAACAATATACCCCTACCGGATTTTTCTTTCGTGTGTTTTAACACAAACCTCCAAATATGATTAAAAAAAAAAAAATTGATTTTTTTGTGGATTCGAACAACCTTGAAGTACAAGGTACAAGGTACAAGGCTAGTACAAGGTTCGTATTAACAGGGACAGTTTTTGGATTCCATTCTTTTGAACAGACATTCTGCATTCCTTCGGAGGAAATCCGGATTACATACGTAATTCGTACCCCTTTCGGGCAAACTTAAGTGGAGTTCTAAAGAAAGCAATATAAACAGAATGCGCAATATGTTGGACAAATGACAATGATTAATAAGCCTAAAAATGTATTCAGAATCATAGATATATTATAGTATTATATTCACCAATATAATTGAGGATAACCGCTAAGGATAATACGATAGTGCGAACAATTCTCATCTTTCTATAATGAGAGAAGAAAGAAGGTAATATATTAATGAAGAATATAAGGAACAATAACTGATGAAATATTCTGGTGTTGCGTTATATTATACGTGTAATATATACGCACATTCTAGAGTCGTTATCTTATTGATTGTTGGCGTCAAGCTTGTCTTTCTTAGTGACATGACGTTAGTGATAGTTTCAAGGAAAAAATTTAATCTTTTGCGTTTTAACGAAATTAGTTGTTTACATGGGAAATTTATATCATCTCTACTATAGCCGACAATTTGATGCTTTGAAGAAAAAATATAAATTCTACAAAATATGTTAAAGGAATTGTAAAGATGAATTTTATCCTTCTACATTATCCACGAATAACAAAACGAATTATTATGTCTTGGCAAACATACATCAACAATGATCAATTAGAACTTTTAATTTTAAAGCTTTTTCAGGTTCAAAGTTTCAGGTCAGCCCTGAAAAAGTAAACTGCAATGTTCACGAATAATACCATAATGAATAATCGTGAAAGCAATAAATCTATTATATATCGACACTATATAATTGTAATAGGTAAAAACTGACACCGGCTACCAGTAGAACCGCGGTAAATCACACTTATGACCACGTCTCATAACCGTGAGATGGATGAAACGATGAAATCACGACAACAGGCCAGCGAAACCCTTGTATGTCTTGAGGACACGAAGCGACCCAAGGATGACAGCTTTCTGCAGCCATCTCGCAAGTGCCTTGGCCAATTTTTGGCACGCGGGTATGGCTTTGAGGTGACAAACCGTCACCGGATAGTATGTGTTCTAGGTACACAGCGTGTGCATAACATGCTCTGCACCTATCGCTGGGAACTTAATGACATAAAATGCGGTCCCGGTATACTAAGATGGAAATGACACCATCCTGGTACCTGAATCAAGCCCTGATGATCTGAGGAAAGCCAAAGTTTGCAACTCCGACGAGGACTGTTTTTTTACATTTCAGGGAGAGTTTCCGTGCATTTTCTTGTCGAGTAGCTGTTGGAGACATTTTTCGACCTCTGCT
Source organism: Andricus quercusramuli (assembly GCA_932178445.1). Classification (NCBI taxonomy): domain Eukaryota; kingdom Metazoa; phylum Arthropoda; class Insecta; order Hymenoptera; family Cynipidae; genus Andricus; species Andricus quercusramuli. The sequence continues at coordinate 207,468 of CAKNXH010002085.1, read as the reverse complement.
TTCTTCAATTCGGCATTTAGAAGTGAATCATCTAGATGGAGTAATGCACATTCCTCACCTCTGATGTTAAAATTCAGGCGAGTGTCTCAGCCGCATGTTGCGCGGCTTTGTGAAGGAACGCTCCTTTGTCAATCATCTCTTGGTTCCTGACTATTTTTAGGTGAGGATGTCTGGAATTTGCAACGATGTAAGCTGTACTTGGAAAAATTCAGTTACGAAGACACTGGTGATTCAGAAGTCCACGTCTGCCTTGACGGTGTGAGATGTATAATCGCGGCACAGACGAATTGATTTGCCAGCATTCATGCGTATGCATGATCTTACGTGTGGTAATATCAAAGGTCGTAAGCTCGTTCTTCGTCCATTGAACCACCCCAAACGGCTAGAGTGGAACCGGGACGGCAATCATGTTAGTCACAGATACCTTGTTCAATGCCGACGGATTTGAAGACCAAATCTGTTAAAGAAGATGCTTGTATCTGCTTCGGAGACTCCTTCACTGATGTTACGTCCTGAATGCAGCTTTGAGGCGCGCCCAGATATGCATAGGTCTCTTCAGTGTCAATATATCTAATAAAACTTATATCCACAAGCTGAGGGCCCTTGGGAACGTCAGTAATCTTTCCTTCCTTTAGATGAATTTTGGCACACTTGTTCAATCCAAAGTTCATATCTCTCCTGTGTACTTTCCGACAATATTTATAGCAGTTTGAAAATTGCTTTTACCAGAGGCATGGATCTTGAGGTAATCCGTACAAAAAACATGAGTGACCTTATGCTCGCAATAGTTAGTGTCGCTACAGAGGTATCCAGGAGAATTCCGTAGTGCGAGAGATAGACGCAGAAGTGTGATGCAAAAAAGCCAAGGGCTCATGGTATCGCCCTGAAAGACGCCCCTCGGAAAGGTGACGTTGTTCGTTGTCACACGATAATTTCCAGATGAGATAGTAAATCTAGTTTTCCAAAGGGGCATGAATCTCTCTATGCATCTCCTTACGTGTGGCTGAACCTTCAAGCTTTCCAACAGGCCGATGATAAGTCTATGAGTGATTGAATCGAAAGCTTTTCGGTAGTCAATTCAGGCCATTGACAGGACGCGCTGATGGGCGGCAGCGTCTTTACAGACACACCTGTCAATCAGCAGGTTCTCTCGACAGCCTGCTACACCTTTTTTCGAGAAACGTTGTTCGTGCATCTCTCACAACACAGGCTCGATTCTTCGGATAATCCTGTCGTTTAGGACAGCTGTAAAGATCTTTATCCAGTCTCTTCAAACAAGTTATTGGCCTGTAATTCTCTTGGTTGGACAAGTTACCTTTTTTGGTTAGAGTATAGTGTGTCCTAACAACAGCCACTACGGAATGATTGTTTCAGACTTTAAATATGAGGTGAATATGGGGGCCAAATGTTGGTGTGTAGAAGTAAACTTCTTCCACCGGAAGTTCTTCATACAATCTGGTCCTGCAGCGGAAAAGTTCTTCGTGTCTCTAAATACCTTTTCACCTCTTCGGCAGTGATCTCTCTTCAAAAAGTATCTACCTCGTTAGGCTTGGGTGGATTTTTGACAGAAACAGGGTGATCACTGAAAAGGCGCGATGGGCAGCGAGAAACTGTTGATTCTCCCTGATCCATCTCTCCCTTTTGTGTATTCTCCTCCTTACGACAGACAACATCCGTATTCTGCCAGCAAAATTCTGCTTGCTTGTCAGCAGCTTTGACTTCTTTAATGTGTGATTGTAGAACCTCAGTTCTTGGGAATATTTTTGAACCCTTTCGGTGAATAGGCTACCAGATGTTATATAATTAATCATACACTGAATACGGGACGCATTTTGTCTTGCCCATGCAATCTTCTTGTTCAGTTGATGCAAGCATCTTTGGTCTTTTGATCCATCGACGGTTATAGCCCTTGATTTGAATCAGCCAATGCTCTCGCAGCACCATAAGCTGAATAATTGATGGTCCAGAGATCGAAATCCTCCGAGATACCCTCAAGAAGGGAGGCATCCATTTCAGCCAGATCTTGGGGCTTAGGAGGAACCTGCATGTAAATGCTCCTCCTTGTCCTTGTCTGCAGTTTGTTCAAGCAGCGGTTAGGGAAGTGCTTCGCGTACATATCCATGTTTGATTTCACAAAGACTGATGCGAAACGTGCTGAAGCTCTGGCTGCTTCTGGCACCAAAGAGTATGCATACGCGCCATAAAGCTTCTGTGAGCAGGGATGATGTTGACATCATAGCAGTCTAGCAAGTCATCCTTGAATTGATTCGTCCACTGAATGCGGATGCTTCGCTGGTTTGTCGTCGTGTTTTCATCATGAACTAATTGGTTGGAAACTCATTTTTTTGTACAGAATTAATGTTTCAGAAAGAAAATTTGACTATTACAATTCTGGTTTAAAATGTATCTTTGTTAGTGGAAAATTCTACTATTTGGTTGAATATTCATATTTTTCGGAAGTTAATTAATCTTATTGTTTGAAAAGTCATGTTTTGAATGGAAATTCCACTATTCGGTTGACGTTTATCTACTTTGTTGAAAATTAAACAATTTTGTTGAAATGCATCCTTTTTGGTTGAAAAGTCAACTGGTTTCTTGAAAACTCATTTATTTTATTAAAAATTTGTCTCTTTTTGCAGAAAATTAATGTCCTCGAGAGATTGTATTTAGATATAACAATAACATAAGTTCAAATGCAACTAAATCGAAACAATTTTTCAGGGTTTTTTTTCATTCTACTATCTCGGCAAAAAAAATGATTTTCAAGAATTTTTTTCTCAACAACTACTTTATATAATTGAATAAAATTCTTAGCGTTCATTCATGCTGTCTCAAAGTTTACAAAAACAATATTTCCACATGAAATTATTATTCAGTGTAGATATTATTTACCAATAAACAAAGTGTCTCAAAAAAAGGCATGTTCACTGCGCGCTCGATATCTCCAGTCAACATCAGCTGAAACAAAGAAATCAGAAATTTGCTCTATCAGTATGACCATAGCTCTGGTGTGACAGAGCGGATTTCTTCTATTCTGTAAAATAACAAAATGGTGGCAGTTTAAACAAAAAATTTCCAAAAATCGTGTTTTTTTGCTCACTTTTGTTAATTTAACTATGATAAAATTGAAAATTTCAAAAATCGCTTCGTAACTCTGTAGATATTTATATTCACAATGAACGTAAAAAATTTGAGAATAATCGTTTGAAAACTTTTCGAGAAATCGTGCGCGCAGAGCGCAACAACGTTGTTTCGAGAAAAACGCTATTTACAAGCACGCAGCTCTCTACGGGCTGTTTCTCTAAGCTCTCAAAAGTATGGAAAGACTCCGAATGTCTGTGTGAAATTTTGATACGATATGTCTGAATATATAACCTGTCGAAAAATGTGAAAAAATTGATTTTTCAAAAGTGAGATAGTAGAATGACCCCTTAATAAAATATTAGTGATTTCCAAGTCTGACTTTATTAGTTCTACTAACAATGACTTCATGTAAGAGATGTTTTTGAAGATAAAAAATAATATCGGTGGATGAACAATTTTGCCGCTGCATTTCTTTAAGTATTGTTGAACATAAAAACAAAGCAAAAATTGGCTTCCTCACACTATAAAAACCAGAGATCTCGCTTTTTGCGGTATCATTTTTATCGTGTCCTGTTTTTAAATAGGATATCTTTATGCTATTGTTTTCAATACAAAACAAAAGATTCTGGGATCCCACCAGTTGGCTCATTTAGTACCACTGGAGGCTGTTTTTTCTGATTCTTATTGTAACACCTAAAACTAACCCTGAAATCATACTTTGGTATTACAGTGTATGTTTTTGTGCGAAGTATTTCTAAAAACACCTCAAATTTGATAAGAAATGTATCCTGTCGACGAATTTTTACCCAAAAATTAATTTCTGGACTCTTTCGCACAGTTGCGCGGGAGAGTGAACCTGCGCAATTTCAACCATTTCTTGGGATATGAAGGGCCTTGCAAAATTTTAAAGGATATATACGATATCAAGTTATTTCAAAATATTCTAAAGAATTTCAAAAGGTTGAATAAATTTCAAGGTATCTCAGCGAATTGTGTAGGATGTCCAAAGATTTCAAACTCGATTTGAAGAGATTCCTAGAGAAATTTAGAAAAAATTAAATAAGAAAATAAAAAAGCAACTTTTTTTAACTGTTTACAAAAAGAAGAGACTCAGGAATTGATGGAAGATTTTAACCTTAAAAACGGTGATCCAACATCCGATCACAAACAACTTACATTTTAGCTTCACATTTTTATAAATTAAATTAATAGTATGGACGAGAGTCGTCTACAATAACTGTTTCAAAATTCTTGGAGATTGGTTTATGAGTGCATACGGGAGCTACCTGCCTTTCTTCTCGAGTCATCTCTTGAATCGCGCCACTGTCCATGTTCATTTTCACCCGTTTTCCTCTCTCATGGCCTTTTTCACATCTGATTATATATATTCCACAAAGAGCTGTATTATTTCTCACAAATATTGCAAATACGTCACCATTGGACGTTGATAATACCAATTTTTCTTCGGTTGGAATTGGCTCGAAACTCTGTCTTTTTACTTTTAATTCAATTAGCGTATCGCGCGGAAAAGTGTATTTTCGTACTTCGAATCGCAGGTTTGAATTCGTGTTGGGAATAAGCCGGATAAATCTAACTTGTTCAAGCTTATATCCAAGTACGCGCAAAGAAGAACCCCAGCGCCTTGCAGGTGGAGACCTGGTCGTGACACGAAGAGATGATTCAGCAGGAGGAGGCCTGGACCTGGCACGAAGAGGAGACTCGACTGAAGGAAATGATCTTACCAAAGAACCCGGAGAATGAGGTCTGACAGGAGGAGGAGACAATTCACGGGAATGATTTCTGTCAGGAAAATAAGAAGATCCAGAACGAGGAACCCCCGGAATAGGTTCGCCATTAGGCAAACACTCGAACTCCAAGCTCAACTCTGCAACAAGAAACACACGATTAAATTTTCATTGTTTATTCTCTTTTGGCATATTTTTTTTGTGGAAGAAGCATCTAATATCATTCTGTCAACAGGAATAGCAGGATCATATGTGGGAGGCCAAAAGGGATAGAATCTGAATAACGTCGGGTAAATAGTTATTTGTGGTAAACTTAAAAACGTAGGCTCATATTTTTCGATTAGAGGCAAAAGTATCTAATATTTTCATAAAGAATTTTATTACCAATGAAACTGATGAATATTTGAGTGTTTCATTTGATTTTATAATAATTACATCGTATAGTCCTTATCTGATATATTATATGCGTCAAGCTGGTCTTTTTCAGGTATTTAAATTTCATTAGAGTCAGTTTCGAGAAATAAAATGTAGTTACTAAATTCGTTAAATCTGATATAATCTGATTTAAAGGTTTCTAACTGAAATTTTTCAATTTTTCTACTCTTTGTTTACTCTCCACTTAAAGTGAGGTAATAGTTATTGTTAAATAAGGAAAAAATGTTCAAACAAATCATTACACAGCTCCACAAAAAAAATCGAAAAAATTTCCCCTGGAGTCTGAATAAGTCTATCATATGTTTTTGGGATCGTTGAACCTAAACTCGGGGTCCGTTTAACCCCATCACGTCAGGATTTTCCATACTCTTAAAAAATAGGCCCAAAAACCTAATAAATCCTCTATCCATTGACCACTCAATTTCAATAGCCCCATAACCCCTTAAACCCATAACCCTTCAACCCTTTAACCCCATAACCTCAAAATTCCATAACCCCAAAACCCCCGAACCCGGTAAAAAAGCAATATTTACGCGTTGAAGCCCTGGAACACAGTATGTTCGAGCCATGCATGTTTATTGAGCCTTACACCCGCATTCATCAATAACCCCATAACTCCGAAACCCATCACCCGGTGAGAACGAGACTTTCGTCTCTGCCGGATCACGGAATAACTCCGTTCCCCACCGTCAACCACTTGGAGGTGCCCTGGATTGCAGAAACACGAATAAGTAGTACAGCAATGATGTCCGAAGATTTGACTCATAAGAGTTCGTACATAAGCAAGGTAGTCAACCGTCCCGCATTCGTCGGGATGGCTTCGCATTAGTATCTTCTGTCCAGCTTGGAAATTTGTCCTGCAGTGTCCCGGAAAATTAGGGTAGCGTCCCGCATGTCCCGAATTTACTATGTTTTTTTATACAATCTATACTTCTTTGGTAAAAAATGAATATTTACTACACCCGCACTACACTCTCTTAAAATGAACCAGTGAAATCTCACTGATTTCGAGTAAAATCTCACTGGTTGAAATAGCCAGAAATGTGTTACTGACAATCAGAGAGAATCCATTGGTTCATTCAGTGGAGTTACAGCACTGGTTTAATCAGTGAGTCAAACCCAAGTGGCCAGGGACTTCCCTCTATCAAGCGAAAGATATTATATTCACCGCTCATTGCAGCCAGGCGCCAAATATCTATAAAACAAACACTAGTACACAATAAGGTTCGTTTTCACTCGAGAAATGCCAAGACCTGACCGGCGACGCGCACGTACCAGACTACTGGAGGTTCATGTCTTGCCCGCGTGGAGCGCTATATCACTGGTTCAATTTATAATTTGGCGTCACTAATAGAATCAATAGCGCTTTTATAGTTGAATCACTTACTTGTTCGTCCAGTCAAAGTGGAAAAATCACTGGTTCACCAGTGATAGTTCAGAATACTGATTCAACCAGTGACAATTTCACTGGTTCAGTTTGGAAGAGCAGCTTATTTCAAGAAAAAAATTTTTTCATGATTTTTTTCACATTGCAATCGCGAGAAAACTTCACGCTTTCTTCAACCATCGGTCACTTGAAAATTTTGAAAAAATATAGGTGTGTGAAAGCTTCACTCAGATTCCAACGAATAGTGGTGAAAGTGGCTGTATATAGGTTTTTGTGGTCGCTGAATTCGAATTTAGTGTCAGATTTTCTAAATTCAAAATGGCGGTTTCAGTATGGCAGAAAATAAACATTTTTGAAAATTTTGGTCGCCATATTGGATTTCGGAAAACTGACCCTATATTCGGATTCAGTGACACCAAATACCTATGTACGGCCAATATTATCCAGTTCCGAACATTTCTCAAAATTAGAGCCGCCATATTGGATCCACCATCTTGAATTTTAGAACTCTGAAACTAGATTCGGATTCAGCGACTCCAAAAACTTATTTACGGACAATTTCTACTGGTTCCATACATTTTTCAAAATTTTTGTCGTCATATTGGATCCGCCATCTTGAATTTCGAAAATCTTACACTGGATTCGGATTCAGCGACCCCAAAAACCTATGTGCAGCGAAATTTCCAAGGGAAAAATCACCATTTTGAAAATGATAACGACTTTTATAATGAAAACCAGAAGTATACTGTCAAACCACACGTTTTTTGTGCAACGATGGTTGAAGAAAGTGTGATGTTTTCTCGCGATTTCAGTGTGAAAAAAAATCATGAATATATTTTTTTCCTAAAATTTTTATATTCTTTGACATAAAAGCCACCATATTCAATTTTCGGGGGAAGATATTCCAATCCTGTGCTCAGATTCTGAAAAAGCATACCCGAAAATAGTAGGGAACTGGGTTTTGACCTATTGCCCATTTTGGGTCCTATGTCAATTTTGGGCCCTCAGTCAATTTTCGGTACTATCTCAATTTCGGTCCATATGACGATTGTGGGCCCTGTGTCCACTTTTAGGCCATATGTTAATTTTGGGTACTATTTTAATTTTGGATGCATTTTCGAAAAACAAAAATTTTGAGTTCTGTCACTTTTAGGTATTATGCCAATTTTTGGGCCCTATGCACATTTTGGGCCCTATGCCAATTTTGGGTTCCATATCAATTTTGGGTACTATGACAATTTTAGGTACTGTGCTCATTTTTGTTCTTATGTCAATTCTAGGTACAATGCCAATTTTGGGCCCTATGTCAAAGTTTTGGCCCTATATCAGTTTTGGACCCAATGTCCATATTGAGCATCTACTATGCCAATTTTGGCTCCATTGTCAGTTTGGGGCCCTTTGTCCATATTGGGCCCTACGACGGACGGACGGATAGACGTACACTAGACCGAAACTGCAAGGGTTTATCCCGAGGCTACGAAACTCTAAAAACCGCACAAAATTCATAATAAGCGTCAGAAAATCGCAAAACGCAATTTTTCACTTATGGTGTTCTCGTTGGGACCTCATAAAACAGACTTATGGGGGTGATATTTGAAAAGTAATTTATAATTTGTATTCTATAGCTAATTATGAAGAGATTTGTTGACTTCAAACTGAATTCACCTGATATTAACGATTCTGAAAGAAAATTTACAAAAATGTCTTTTTTTATGATGGGAAATACGTGTTAAACTTCATGCACGGATAACCTCGATTAATTTCTACTCAGAAGTGTTTGCACATCCAGTATCTCTTTTTAAGTGTTTCGAGGATGCCCCTTAGTTATTTTGAGCGAAGAGAGAAAAACTCGCACTACGCATTTTTAAGAGAAACGATTTTTTCATTTTCAAAGATTAAAAATCTCATGCATTTTCTCGAAAACGACGCAAAGTATGAATATCAGCTCATAGTTAGAAATTGTTCTTGTTTATAATTAATTGATGATGATGAATCCCCCCCCCCCCCCCCAAAAAAAAGATATAAGAAAGATTAAAGAAAGACTAAAGAAAGCAACAGAAACAGAATGCGCAATGTGTCGGACAAATTACAATGATTAATAAGCCTAAAAATGTATTTGAAATCATAGATATATTATAGTATTATATTCACCAATATAATTGAAGATAACCGCTAAGGATAATACGATATTGCGAACAATTCTCATTTTTCTATAATGAGAGAAGAAAGAAGGTAATATATTAATGAAGAATATAAGGAACAATGTAATTGATGAAATATTCTGATATTTTATTATATTATACATGTAATATATACGTACATTCTACCGTCGTTATCTTATTGATTGCTGGCGTCAAGCTTGTCCTTCTTAGTTATTGACGTTACGTTGGTGACAGATTCAAGGAAAAAACTTAATCTTTTGGGTTTCAACGAAATTAGTTGTGTAAATTGGGAAATTGACATCATCTCTACTATAGCCGACAATTTGATGCTTTGAAGAACGATTATAAATTCTACAAAATATGTTAAAGGAATTGTAAAGATGAATTTTATCCTTCTACGTTATCCACGAATAACAAAACGAATTATTATGTCTTGGCAAACATACATCAACAATGATCAATTAGAACTTTTAATTTTAAAGCTTTTTCAGGTTCAGAGTTTCAGGTCAGCCCTGAAGAAGTAAACTGCAATGTTCACAAAACGTCGGCAACACTCCTAGTTTCGCACACGATTGAAACCCGAAAAACCTTTACAATTTAAAGAAAATTTCAATTTATCATAATAAATCATCGTGAAAGCATTAAACCTATTATAGATAGATACATAAACGTTTATTTTTCAGCCTGCTGGCCTTAAAAAATTGACTTGCTTACACTTCAATTTTTTTACAGAATTTTCCTAAAACTAACCCTTAAAACTAACATCCTTACACACCTTACCTCTAACGCCGCTCGCTCTTATCGCTTTGCCTTCCTCGCTTCGCCTTGCCTCGCACGCATGTCCCTACATTCTCGCTTCACCTCGCATTGCCAAACCCTGCCTCCGCAGCTAATAACTAACACTTATCTACTATTTACAATATTTACAGTTTACTTATATTTACTGCTTACTTATATTCACTTCCTCCTCTATTTACAATCTCTCCTTTTCCATTCCTCTTGCCCTGTTATCCCCCCTTTCATGCATCAATTCCTCCATGCTTATCCCACTCCTTTCCACCTCTACGCAATCCTCAAAACAGTGCTCCACTCTTGCATCCCCCTTCCCACATAGATCACACATCCTCTTTTCCCTAGAGAGCCAGAACCTATTATAACCCGCCATGCACCCACATCTCATCCTCGCTATAAGCTCCTGACTTCCTTCTTCTCCTTTCTCACACAAATATTGCGCCCTCGCCCTTGGCATAATCCACACATAGTTCCCGTTAAACCTTGACTCTCTTATTCTCTCTTCCCCTGCTGTCTTCTCTCTCTCCATGCCGTTTTTCTTAACCATCTCATACACCTTCCTTCCTTCCTCGTGCATCCTTCTCACTTTATCCATCTACAATCCATTCATTCTAAAATACCTTTCCCTTTCAACCTCCATTTTCCCACCCCCTCTCCTGTTCTCCTTCTCCCACCAAAACTCCCGAACCAGCTTACTTCCCCCCTCTCCCAGAAATTTCTCCTCATACTATCACGCCCGACTCCCCGCTAGAATCCCTACACTTGTTCTCCCCGTCTCCCTCCTGACAATATAATTAGGCGTGTTCCTTGCCAACCCCAGCGTCCACTTAACATACCTCTCCTGTGTTCCATTTACCTCTTCATTTTCCTTTTAACCCCACACCTCTGCTCCATACAATAGCACACTAATCACTAGTGAGTAAAACAATTTCATTCTCCTTTCAAAATCATCTGCGAATAACTTCTTCCCCAACCCCCACACCTGCCTCATCACCACATTTGCCCTCCTCACTATCTCTTTTATGTGACCATCCACTCCATCATTCCTCCGAAACAAGAAGCCCAGGTGCGCAAACTCTTTCACCTCCTGCAAAGCCTTTCCCTTCCACCTCAACTCCCGTCCCTTATCCCTTCCCCCTTCCTTTCTGAACACCATAACCTTGGACTTTTCCGCATTCCGACTGTCCCGAAGAATAAGTCACTAACAAAGTTTTCCGTATACAGAGTGTATCAACTATATTTTACTTCCCTAGAGTGTCGTATCTCTATGTATTTTTGAATGGAGATACGACACGCTAGCCAAGCATAATGTAGTTGATACGCTCTGTTTTCGGAAAAATTGGTTAGTGACTTATTCTTCGGGACAGTCGATTAATCTATAACCTGTTCTTATCCAGGTATCTTCTCAACCTCTTCATAATCTTTTTTAAGGCCACCTCGCTTCTTGCCAGCAACACTATGTCATCTGCATACGCTAGCGACCAAATTCTAACCCCTTCTATCCTGACTCCTCCTACCACTCCGGCCTCCAGCTTACTTTCCATATCAGCAATTAAAATCGCAAAAAGCGTTGGGCTAAGCAGACACCCTTGCCTTAACCCCCTATCTATCCGGAATCCCTCCGAAATCCCCTCCCCTCCTCTCACCCTGTCTTTGGTAAAAGATGACATCGGCTCCCATTAGAACCGCGGTAAATCACACTTATGGCCACGTCTCACGACCGTGAGATGGATGGGACGATGAAATCACGAAAACAGGCCAGCGAAACCCTTGTATGTCTTGAGGACACGAAGCGACCCAAGGATGTCAGCTTTCTGCAGCCATCTCGCAAATGCCTTGGCAAATTTTTGGCACGCGGGTATGGCTTTGAGGCGACGAACCATCACCAGATAGTATATGTTCTAGGTACTCAGCGTGTGCATGACACGCTCTGCACCTATCGCTGGGAACATAATGACATAAAATGCGGTCCCGGTATACTAAGATGGAAATGACACCATCCTGGTACCTGAATCAAGCCCTGATGATCTGAGGAAAGCAAAAGTTTGCAACTTCAACGAGGACTGTTTTTTTTTACATGTCTGTAAGAGTTTCCGTGCATTTCCTTGTCGAGTAGCTGTTAGTAACATTTTTCAACCTCTGTTTTCTTCAATTCGGCATTTAGAAGTGAATCATCTAGATGGAGTAATGCACTTTCCTCACTTCTGATGTTAAAATTCAGGTCGAGTGTCTCGGCCGCATGTTGCGCGGCTTTGTGAAGGAACGCTCCTTTGCCAATCACCTCTTGGTTCCTGACTATTTTTAGGAGAGGATGTCTGGAATTTGCAACGATGTAAGCTGTACTTGGAAAAATTCGGTTACGAAGACACTGGTGATTCAGAAGCCGCGTCTGCCTTGACGGGGTGAGATGTATAATCGCGGCACATACGAATTGATATGCCAGCATTTATGCGTATCCATGATCTTACGTGTGGTGATATCAAAGGTCGTAAGCTCGTTCTTCGTCCATTGAACCATCCCAAACGACTAGAGTAGAACCGGGACGGCAAGCATGTTAGTCACAGATACCTTGTTCAATGCCGACGGATTGGAAGACCAAATCTGTTAAAGAAGATGCTTCTATCTGCTTCGGAGAGACTCCTTCACTGATGTTACGTCCTGAATGCGGCATTGAGACGCGCCCAGGTATGTGTTGGTCTCTTCAGTGTCCAGATGTCTAATGACACTTATATCCACAAGCTGAGGGCCCTTCGGAACGCCAGTTCTCTTTCCTTCCTTTAGATGAATTTTGGCACACTTGTCCAATCCAAAGTTCATATCTCTCATGTGTACTTTCCGTCAAAATTTATAGCAGTTTGAAAATTGCTTTTACCAGAGGCATGGATTTTGAGATAATCCGTACAAAATACACCTTATGCTCGCAATAGTTGGTTTCGCCACAGAGGTATCCAGAAGAATTCTGTAGTGCGAGAGATAGCCGCAGAAGTGTGATGCAAAAAATCCAAGGGCTCATAGTATCACCCTGAAAGATGCCCGTCGGGAAGGTAACATTGTTCGTTGTCAGACAATAATATCCAGATGAGATAGTAAATCTAGTTTTCCAAAGGGGCCTGAATCTCTCTATGCATTTCCTTACGTGTGGATGAACCTTCAAGCTTTTCAACAGACCGATGATAAGTCTATGAGTGATTGAATCGAAAGCTTTCTGGTAGTCAATTCAGGCTATTGACAGGACGCGTTGATAGGCTGCTGCGTCTTTACAGATGCACCTTTCAATCAGCAGGTTCTTTCGTGAGCCTGCTACACATGTTTTCGAGCCACGTTGTTCGTACATCTCTCACAACACAGGCTCGATTCTTCGAACAATCCTGTTATTTACGACAGCTGTAAAGATCTTATACAGTCTGCTCAAACAAGTTATTTACCTGTAATTCTTACCTTTTTTCGGTAAGAGTATAGTGTGTCTTAACAACAGCCACTACGAAATGGGCTTTTCCGACTTTAAATATGAGGTGAATATGCGGGTCAAATGTTGGTGTGTAGAAGTAAACTTCTTCCACCAGAAGTTCTTCATAAAATCTGGTCCTGCAGCGGAGAAGTTCTTCGTGTCTCTAAATACCTTTTCACCTCTTCGGCAGTGATTCATGGAGATTCCTCCTCAGTTGTTATGAGGTTGTCGAAAAACTCCTTGAAGCGGATGATATTATCAGTATCTTCTCTCAACTCCAGTGTTTTTGGGATCTTGTATATCTCTCTTCAAAAAGTCTCCACCTCGTTAGGCTTGGGTGGATTTTTGACAGAAACAGGGTGATCACTGAAAAGGCGCGACGGGCAGCGAGAAACTGTTGATTTTCCTGATCCATCTCTCCCTTTTGTGTATTCTCCTCCTTAAGTCAGATAACATCCGTATTCTGTCAGCAACATTCTGCTTGCTTGTCAGCAGCTTTGACTTGTTTAATGTGTGAATGTAGATCCTCAGTTCTTGGAAAAATTTTCGAACCCTTTCCGTGAATAGGCTACCAGATTTTATATAGTTAATCACACACTGAATACGGGACGCATTCTGTCTTGCCCATCCAATCTTCTTGTTCAGTTGATGCAAGCATCTTTTGGTCTTTTAATCCATCGACGGGTATAGCCTTTGATTTGTATCAGCCAATGCTCTCGCAGCACCATAAACTGAATAATTGATGGTCCAGAGACAGGAATCCTCCGAGATACCCTCAGGAAGGGAGGCATCCATTTCAGCCAGATCTTGGGGCTTAGGAGGAACCTGCATGTAAATGTTCCTCCTTGTCGTTGTCTACAGTTTGTTCAAGCAGCGGTTAGGGAAGTGCTTCGCGTACATATCCATGTTTGATTTCACAAAGAGTAATGCGAAACGTGCTGAAGCTCTGGCTGCTTCTAGCACCACAGAGTATGCATACGCGCCATAAAGCTCCTGTGAGCAGGGATGATGTTGACATCGTAGCAGTCTAGCGAGTCATCCTTGAAATGATTCGTCCACTGAATGTGGACGCTTCGCCAGTTCGTCGTCGTGTTTTCATCATGAGCTAGTTGGTTGGAAACTCATTTTTTTGTACAGAATTAATGTTTCAGCATGAAAATTTGACTATTACAATTCTGGTTTGAAATGTATCTTTGTTAGTTGAAAATTCAACACTTCGGTTGAATATTCGTATTTTTCGGTAGTTAAATCATCTTGTTAGAAAAGTCATGTTTTTGAATGAAAACTCCACTATTGGGTTAAAATTTATCTACTTTGTTGAAAATTAAACAATTTTGTTGAAATGCATCCTTTTTGGTTGAAAAGTTAACTAGTTTCTTGAAAACTCATTTATTTTACTGAAAATTTAATAATAAGTTCAAATGCAACTGAATCATACAAATGTTTTAGGTTTTTTTTTCATTCTACTATCTCGGCAAAAAAAGTGATTTTCAAGCATTTTTTTCTCAACAACTACTCTATATAATTGAATAAAATTTTTAGTGTTTATTCACGCTGTCGCAAAGTTTACAAAAATAATATTTTTACATGAAATTATTATTCAGTGTAGGTATTATTTAACAGTAAAAAAAGTGTCTGAAAAAAAGGCATGTCCACTGCGCGCTCGATATCTCCAGTCAACATCAGCTGAAACAATTAAATCAGAAATTTCCTCTATTAGTATGACCATAGCTCTGGATTCACAAAGCGGATTTCTTCTATATTGTGAAATAACAAAATGGTGACAGTTTGAACAAAAAATTTCCAAAAATCGTGTTTCTTTGCTCATTTTTGTTAATTTAACTATGATAAAATTCAAAATTTCAAAAATCGCTTCGTAACTCTGTAGATATTTATATTAAGAATAAGCGTAGAAAATTTGAGAATAATCGTTTTAAACCTTCCTAGAAATCGTGCGCGCAGAGTGCAAAAACGTTATTTCGAGAAAAACGCGTTTAAAGTTTTCGGAACATCAAAATTGTGAGAAAAATTTATTTACACTTAATCAGCGATATCAAGATATCAAATCATTTCAAAAGACTCTAAAGAGTTTCAGCAGGTTGAATAAATTTCAAGGTATCTCAACGAATTGTGCAGGATGTGCATAGATTTCAAACTCTAATTGAAGAGATTCCTATAGAACTTTAGAAAAAATTAAATTAGAAAATAAAAAGCATTTTTTTTAACTGTTTCCAAAAAGAAGAGACTGGGGAATTGATTAAAGATTCAAACCTTGAAATCGGTAATACTATAACTTTCTATTCAAATTAGCAGTTACTTGTAACATTTTAATCCAACATCCGATCACAAACAACTTACAATTCGGTTTCACATTTTTATAAATTAAATTAATATTTTGGATGACAGTCGTCTACAATAACTGTTTCAAAATTCTTTGAGATTGGTTTATGGGTGCTTATGGGAGCTACCTGCCTTCCTTGTCGAGTCATTTCATGAATCGCGCCACTGTCTATGTTTATTTTCACTCGTTTTGCTCATTATATATCTCATTATATCTCGTTATATTATATATCTCATTATCTTATTATATATATTCCACGAAGAGCTGTATTATTTCTCACAAATATTGCGAATACGTCACCATTGGATGTTGATAATACCAATTTTTCTTTGGTTGGGATGGGCTCCAAATTCTGACTTTTTACTTTTAATTCAATTGATGTATCGCGAGGAAAAGTGCATTTTCGAATTTCAAATCTCAAGTTTGGATTCGTGTTGGCAATAAGTCGAACAAATCTAACTTGTTCAAGTTCATATCCAAGTACGCGTAAAGAAGAATGCCTGGCAGGAGAAGACGTGGACCTGACACGGAGAGAAGATTCAGCAGAAGTCCTTTCAGAAGAACGGGAAAGCCCGGAACGAGGAACGTACGGAATAGGTTCGTCGTTAGGTAAACACTCGAAGTGTGAACTCAACTCTGTAACAAGAAATAGAGGATTAAATTTTTCTTGTTTATTCTCTGCCGGCATATTTTTCTCTGCTGGCATATTGTATTTCCTCCGAAGGTAGAAGTATCTAACTTTATTTTGTCAACAGGAATCGCAGAATTCTTATTTCATTATTATATTATTATATGGGTAAAAGCTATCACAGGGTTCGCATCCAGCCCCTTGACCGTGCCGTCGACCGACCTATTGTTTCGGCCGAGTCGAGCGCTGGCCGTACAGTCTTGTTAAAAAAGACCCACGGTTTGCAGTGCGAACTCTCTGTACTACCCATCGTCGAGATACATTAGAGACACTATAGGAAAAGGAAAAGAAAGCAAGTACAGGGCAGCACTACATATCATGGGGCCCCATCTGGATGTATGCTATTTATTTAAAATTATTAATTAATAAATTAATTTTCTTTTCCACTATTCATATTTGTGTGTTGAAAATGCAAATGTGTAGTAAAAAATTCGCCTCTTTTATTTAAAAATCAATAAATTTAATCGAAAATTCGTATGCATCTGCCTTGAAAAAAATTAGTCTTTCTCTCGTGGAAACTTGACTATTTGGTTCAAAGTTCAACTATTTGGTTAAATTAAAGATCATTTATGACAGAGTTGAATCAATTTTATATTGCTTATTAATAATAACTTAATCACTGAAAATTACGTTTTATCAATTATTTTAATTACTTAATGAATATTTTAATGATATAACGAATCTTTTACTGATTTAATTGATACTTTACTGACTTAATCGTTGTAGCTATCTTGTATGAAATGAAAATTTCACATTTAGATAAAAAAATGAAGAAAAAAAACAGTAAAATAATTTTAAATAGGTAGCATACATCCAGACGGGGCCCCATGATATGTAGTGCTGCCCTGCATTTGCTTTCTTTTCCTTTTCCTAGTGTCTCTAATGAATCTCGACGATGGGTAGTTGGTAGTACAGAGGGTTCGAACTGCAAACCGTGCGTCTTCTTGAACAAGACTGTACGGCCAGCGCTGGACTCGGCCAAGACAATAGGTCGCCGGACGGAACGGTCAGGGGGCTGGATGCGAACCCTGTGGTAGCTTTTACCCTATTATATTATTATATTATATGCAGGCTTGCGAAAAGTCAGGTAAAAAGTGAACTGTTTTCTTCAAAATTCTTTTTTTTTGTGAAAAATTGTTTTTCTTCATTAAAAATTCATGCAATTTAATGAAAGTTGTGTTTTTTTTTTGTAGAAAATTAATCTTCTTGCTTGAACATTCATTATTGGTTGAAAATTGAATTATTATGATAACAAATTTAACCATTTTTTTTAATTCGTTTTTTTTTTCATAAAAATTCATATCTTTGGTTGAAAATTTAACTAATTTGTTAGAAATTCCTTTTTTGCAAATTAATGTTTTGAATGAAATCGTAACTATCACATTTTTGAGTGAAAAAGTACTTTTTTTATTCGAAAACTCAACTATTGGGTT
>CAKNXH010002085.1:164896-184953 GCA_932178445.1 Andricus quercusramuli | reverse complement strand
TCATTTTTGGTTGAAAATTTTTCCTATATAAGTTGAGAATTCATGTATTTCTTAAAAAAATTGTCTACTTGGGTATATATTCAATCGTGTTTGTTAAAAATTTGCCAATTTGGTTGGGGCTTCAACCATTTTGTTGAAAATTCGTCTTTTCACTAATATTAAACTGATTGAGATTTTGTTTCTTTTTTATTGCACATTAGTTTTTTTGAATTGAAAGTTTTCTTGAATTAAAATTTAACTGTTTCATCAGAAATTTATCTTTTTCAGTTGAAAATTAAAGTACTTGGTTAAAAATTGCTGTATTTTGTTGATAATTCATTTTGTCGTAGAAAATATTCTTCTTGGATAAAAAATAAACTTTTTGGTAGAAAATTAAACTATTCGATTACAAAGAACATTTTTTTTGGAAATACAACGACATTGGTAGTAAATTAAACTATTTGATTAGGAATTTTTTTTTTGGGTAAAAATTAAATGTTTTATCTGAAAGTGTAGCTATTCCATTTTTGGTTAAAAAGTTTTTTTTTATAAGTTGAACATTCATGAATTTTCTTCAAAATTTGTCTATTTGGGTATAAACTCAACCTCGTTTTTTAAAAATATATTGATATATATTTATATCATATATTCATTCATATATTTCATATTTTCAACTGGTTGACAATTAGTTTTTTTTTAATTAGTTTTTTCAAACTGAAACTGAAACATTTTCATTTTTGATTGAAAATTTATCTTTCTTTGTTGAGAATTCAATTGTTTCGTTGGAAATTTATCTTTCTTAGTTTACAATTCGAGTAGTTGTGAAAACTCTTGTACTTTGTAGAAAGTTCATGTATTCTTTTGAATTTTCATTTTTTGTAGAAAAGTAGTCTTCTTAGCTAAAAAATAAACTTTTTTGTTGAAAACTCAACTCTTTGTTTGAAAATTGGATTATTTTGCGAAAAATTCATTTTTTTCGGTTGAGAATTATTTTTC
Source organism: Andricus quercusramuli (assembly GCA_932178445.1). Lineage (NCBI taxonomy): Eukaryota > Metazoa > Arthropoda > Insecta > Hymenoptera > Cynipidae > Andricus > Andricus quercusramuli. The sequence goes on along the minus strand of CAKNXH010002085.1, from coordinate 183,978 downwards.
TCCCACTGAAAATTCATCGAGTCCATTTTTGATAGAAAATTAATATTTTAAATTGGAAACTGATTTAGTCCGGTTGAAAATTGGAAATCTTACTGTTTGGTCGTAAATTAACTCTTATGTTGCAAATTAAACTATTTTGTGGGAAGTTCAACAATTTAGTGGAAAATTACTTTTTTGTTGAAAATTTATATTTTTTGTTAAAATATAAACTACGTTGCTAGGAAAGGCAGTTGTTTGTTTAAAAATTAAACTAAGTATTCGACAATTGATTCGGTATTTTTTTTTAATTTAATTTTTTGATCTGAAAATGTAGCTATCGCTAGTTATAAATTCGTATACTTGTGTAGAAAATTAGTCTTGTTTGTTGAAAAATCCATTTCTTTAAACTGAAATTTCATTCTTCTTAGTTGAAAAGTTTACAATTATATTCTTTGTTGAGAATTCATCTTTTTCGGTTATCAGTTTTATTATTTGGTTGAAAATTCAATTATTTTGATACAAATTCAACAATTTTTTTGAAAAGTCATTGTTTTTGGGTGAAGATTCGCCAATTCGGTTGAGGATTCAAATATTTTGTTGGAAATTCTCCTTTTTTTGTTGGATTCAATATAATCCAAATGAGATTCCGTATCAACTATTCGAAGGCACTTGGTTTAAGATTGTTTTTTTTTGTTGCAAATCATCAGCCCGATAGCTGCCATATTGGCTGAGTAATCGCTGATTATGCGAAATTTGTTTTTCATAATTTTTAGCTAAACTACTCATCGGAAAAATCTGAAAAAAATTTCAAAAATGTTTGCACGCAATTTTTTCATAAAAAAATCCGTGAGCAAAGCCGAGTTTTTCACCAGTAATGAGTCCCCCAAAGATGCATATATCCTAATTCTTTTCGATTTCTAAACGGCCGAAACATAGAGCTTCTTTCGAAAAAAGTTTTTTTTTTTATAATGCAAAATTATTAAGTGTTCCGTGCCTGTGAAATGCAACACGCTAGATAAGTGCGTCTGCCGGGTTGCACTCACTCTGTTTTCGTAGCTTGGAGAAATATATATATAATCATATAGTAATTATAATGCAATAATAATGAATAGTAATACATAGTTATGATTTTTCAAAAAAATATATATTATAATAATTAATAAATACAGTATTATTTTTAAGCATTGTTTAAAAATCTAAAAAAATTCGGATATACGCGTCTTTTGGGGACTTACTTATGGTTGAAAACTCGGCTTTGCTTATGGATTTTTTTGGATGAAAAAATTGCGTGCAAAAATTCTTGCAATTTTTCTCATTGCTAATTTCGCACGAAAAAATTTGCGAAAAATTTACGGAGATATCACTTAATGTTAAGAAGTACTGTGAATTTGCCAGATTTTTCTGATGATTAGTTTAACTAAAAATTGCGATAAATAACATTCGCATAATCAATTATTACTCATCCAATTTGGCGGCGATCGAGCTGATGATTTGCAAAAAACCCGATGAAGCCCTTTATCTTTTTTAGTTGAAAATTCATGTTTCTTGATTGAAAATTACATTTCCTTTTGAAAATTCTTCTTTTCCAGTTCAAAATTTAACTGTTTCCTAAAACATTATAATTTTTAACTTGATAACTGTTTTATTGAAAATTCGCCTGTTTGGGTAGAAAATAATTCTTGTTTGTTGAAAATTCAGCTACTTTAGTTGAGGATTCCACTGTTTTGTTAAGAAGTCGTATTTTTTCTTTAAATTCAACTGATTGATATTTTTTTGCGTAAATTAGTGTTTTTAACTGAAAATGTAATTATTACAGTTTTGGTTGTAAGCTTATCTTTTTTGGTTGAAATTCGACTTTAGGTAGAAAAATAATCATCTTGGTAAAAATTTGACTTTTCTCATTAAAAAATTCAACTATTTGGGGAAAAATTGTACTATTTTGTTGAAACTCTAATTATTTTGTTGGAAATTCGACTATTTCGTTAGAGCTATATTTTTTGTTCGAAAATTCATCTGTTTTGTTGAGAATTCGTCCTTTTGGACTGAAAATTCATCTTTTATGGAAAAAAAAATGATTTTTAAGGGTTGAAAGCTCATTCCTCTTAGTTGAAAGTTTTACTACCTTGTTCAAAATAATTTTTTTCTTCTTGACGATTCATCTCTTTGGTTGAAAATATAACTATTAAAATTTAATACTTGAAAATGCAACTATATTACATTTTTTCGTCAATTATATTGGTCTTCTTTAAAGCATCAACACATATCTCGTCCTATATTTGACTCTTTCTGATTTTTGAGGCCCCCCCCCCCCCTGGAGCGTAAAGTGAAATATAGAAGGTCTCTATTCAATCAAAACTGTTTGATTTGTCGAATTCAAATTAAAGAATAGAGAATATAATACAAAAAGAAACTTCAGAAGAAATATGGAATACAAGAATACTTTTTCCAGCTCCCCAGGCAAACTTCAATCTTAATTTCAAACAGAGCAGTTAATTTACACAACGTTTGAAATTCTCTGCGAAGATTGCGAAGCACCGCTTGCTGTTCAAAATCAAATGAATTTGCAATAAGGTACGCTTTCGAGATTCATAGAGGGAATTCATTCGGATGCTAGTTTAAAAATTTATGGGGAATTAGTACTCAGTTATGTAGTATCAAATAATCGGCTTGAATAGGATGCCTCCCGAAATTGAGTGCCTCTAATAATGTATAGAAGGTTTAATCAAGTTGAAATTCATCTCGAAACCTTTTCCCGCTAAAAAAATATTGGCAATGTTTTTAAATTTAAATTGGGGATAAAGTCCTACTCCTTTTCGGTTCAAAATTCAGTTATTTTCGTCGATAATTATTTATTTATTTATAATATTTGGTTGAAAATTAACTTTTGTTGAGTACTCATATTTTCAATACAAATGTAAGCTGTTCTGTAGAAAATTAGTATTTTTTGGCTGAAAAATTCAGCAACTTGGTTGAATTTTCTTAAACTACTTTGTTAAAAAATGCATTTTTTTGGTTAAAGATTCATTGTTTTTGTTGGAGATACATCTCTTTGGTTAAAGCTTCGGCTTTTTGGTATAAAATTAATCTTCTTGGTTCTATATTCATCTTTTTGTATGAAAGATCATTCTTCTTTGAAAAGTCAACTATCCTATTTTTTTTGAGAACATATCTGTTTCGATTAACAGCTTTTTTATTTGTTTGAAAATTTGATTATTTTGCTAAAAATTCAACAATTTTATTAATTTTATCGACTGAAAAATATTTCTCAGTTGAAGATTCATCCTTTTGGATGAAATTTGAACTGTTTTCCTAAAAATTAATTTTTTTGTTAAAAAGTTTTAAAAAATGATTGAAACTTCAATTACTTTCTTGAAAATTAATTTTTTGGTTGAAGATTCATTATTTTCGTTGGAACTTTTGGTAGAAAATTAATCTTCTTGGTTGAAAATTCTTTTTTTTTGTGAGGGTTCATTATTCTGAGTTGAAAAGTCAACTTTTTTAATCGTTGTAAAAAATTTATCTGTTTCGATTAACAGTTTTTTTATTTTGTTGGAAATTTAATTATTTTTTTAAAAATTCAACGATTTTGTTAATTTGCAATATTGATATTTTTAGGTTGTAAATCGATATTTTCAGGTTTAAAATTCGTCTTTTCAGCTTGAAAATACAACAATTTATTTGACATTTTCTTTTCCTCATCGTCTGAAAAATATTTCTCAGTTGAAGATTTATCCTTTTGGATAAAATTTGAACTATTTTCCTAAAAATTAAATTTTTTGTTCAAAAATGTAAAAAAATGGTTGAAACTTCAATTACTTTCTTGAAAATTGATTTTTTGGATGAAGATTTATTATTTTCGTTGAAAATGCATGTCTTTGGTTTAAGTTCGGCTTTTCGGTAGAAAACTAATCTTCTTGGTTGGAAATTGAACCATTTTCTTAGAAATTTATTTTTCTGTTGATAATTAAAAAAAAAATGGTTGAAAGTTGAACTATTTTCTCAGAAATTTATTTTTTGGTTGAAGATTCATAATTTCAATTGAAAAATCATATATTCATGATGAAAATTAAACTGATTTTGAAAAAATCCTCCTTTTGTCTTGAAAATTCAACAATTAGGTTGAAAAATCCAATCATTTTTTGTTAAAAAAAAATAAAAAATGCAACTGTTTTGTAGTATATCCATAGTTTTGGCTTGAATGTTCATATTTGCGGGTAGAGAATTAAACTATTAGGTTGAAAATGAACATTTTTGTTTAAAACTCATAATTTTGGGTTAAAAATTCAACTGTTTTGTTGCAAATTCTTCTGTTCAGATTGAAAGTTTAAATATTTGATGCAAAATTAACTTTTTTCTTTAAATTCACTTTTTTGTGTTGAAAATACAAGACGGTTGTTGATTTTTTTTTAATTAAACTGTTTTGTACAAAATTTATCTTCTTGGGTGGAAAAATCCAGCAATTTGGTTGCATTTTTTTTCTCTTTTTTACTGAAGAATCTTTCTTGGTTTTGTTGAAAATTAATTTTTTGGTTTGAAATTAAAAAAGATGAAAGTTAAACTACTTTCCTAAAAACTAATTTTTCCGTTCAAGATTCATAATTTTAGTCTGAAATTAATTTTTTTGCTTGAAAATTCCTCTATTTTGGTAAAAAGTTAATAATCTTTGTTGAAAGCTCATCTTTTCTGTTGAAAATTCAACAATTTGGTGACCAATTCCATATGTTTTGTTGAAAATGCAATATTTTTATTTGAAATATTAAAAATGTGAAGCGTGTTAATTCGAATTGATTAGAAGTATGTACTTTCATGATTTATTATTATTATTAGTTTAAAAAAATTATTCCGTTATTTTCGTGAAAAATCTCCCAAAATCTACAAAATAGCAAATAAATAGTTTAGGAGATATTCGAAATTGGTATCATCAAAAATATTCAAAAAGAATGAGAGTGATTGCAACTAATTTAAAAATTATTTCAAAGTGATTGCAGAGTAATATTGTATAGTGATTGCGGAGTGATTTCAGAGTGATTTCAGGGTGATTGCAAAGTGATTATAGGTGTTAGAATATGATCACAGGTGATACAAGTAGCAAAATGATTGCAGAATGATTGAAAAGTGAATGCAGAGTAATCGGAGAGTGATTGCAGAGTGATTTCAGAGTGACTGTAGAGTTGGTTTAGTGTGATTGCAGGGTGATCGCAAAGTGAGTATCGACACTAAAATGTGATCACAGGTGATTTAAGTGGTAAAATGATTGCAGAGTGATTAAAAAGTGATTGCAGAGTAATTACAGAGAGATTTATGAGTAATTTCAGAATGATTACAAAGTGATTACAGGTGATTGAATGTGATTACAGGTGATTTGAATATCAGAGTAATTAGATAGTGATTTCTGAGTGATTTCAGAGTGATTGCAGGGAGACTGCAAAGTGATTACAGTTGATTGAATGTGATTACAGGTGATTTAAATAACGAACTGCTTTTCAATAATTCTCCACATCTCCCTAAACATCAAAGCTTCTCATAATTAAAGCACACATCCCATTCCTCATCTTTTCCCAGATGCAGATTAAAATCCAAGAATGCGTAAAGCTCTCGTCGACAAAATAAAAACGAAATAAGGAACTCTGAAAAAGACCTTCTTTTTCCCCTTTTCACCCCTTTTTTCAACATCCTTCATATTTATGCTCACCTCAGAGGAATGAACCGGTGCAAGAGTGCGTTCGTAGGGGGTAGAGTGTTCGCGATTGAAAAAGAGACAGCCGATAACAGCACCAGGATGGATGGCACCCCCTAAAATAAATGGGCGCTAGAGGAGAAGAAGCGAAGAGATTAAGAGGGGGATCCTCTTTTTCCCCTACTGACTCTTCCTCCCCCTCACATCCTGCGTTTTACCACCACCACGAAGAAGTTCACTTTCGAGGAAGAAAAAAAAAGACCCGCGAAAAATCAATGCTCACTTCCTATTGGTCCATGGCTTGGCGAAATCTGAGGGGTGATTGGTCACCCTCTAGGGGTAGGCGGGGCCTAAAGATGAGCTCTCGCTGTGTCATCGCGTATATTGATCTTTCGCGCGCTCGCACTTTCGAAGATACACGTGTTCACGCGCCTTCACACAAAGGACCAATTTGTGTGAGGCAGCGCACGTGCACAGATTTGCCCGCGCAGGAGCTTCTAGCACAATCTAGCGGGTATGTGGAGAAGTTTCTTGATGTGCGCACTCGGTATGTTAGAAAGAGAGTTTTTTTCAAATTTTTTTTGAGTTTTTAATATATAGCGATTAGCTTTGAAACATTATTTATTTTTGAAAATGAGAAAAAATAATTTTTTTCATTTCCTTTTCAATCAAAATCAAAAATTTTGAACTTTAATTCAAAGTTGTTCAGGGCATCTGCCTGATAAAGAAATCGAGGAAACCGGGAAATCACCTGGAATTCTGTTTACCAGGAAAAAAATCCGGACAAGAACCCGGATTTTTCTTTTGAATGGACTTATATGCAAAATAAAAGTTGTTTTCTATATTTTATTATCCTATTTCTGAGCTGGAATAGGAAATTTGGAAGAGAATTGTAATTATCACTTAGAATAGGAAATTTTCCAAAAGAATTACAATTCTGAGCATAGGGAAATATAATTATGATTTTGGGAAAGCAATTTCCGTGAAGAATTACAATTTTTACTATCAGGGAATTTCCGTGATCAAATATAATTTGCACTTTGGGACAAGAAATTTTAGTCCAGAATTATAATTTTGAGTTTCGGACAGTGAAAAAGTACAATTTTAAAAATGTGGACAGGTTAGTCCCTTAAAGAATGATAATTTTGACTTTTAAGCAGGAAATGTTATGCAAAATTATAATTTCCACTTTGCGTTAGGCAATTTTCGTGAACAATTATAATTTTGTTTTTTTAGACATAATTTCAGTACAGAATTATAATCTCAATATTGGAACAAGGAACACCTGTCAAATTATAATTTTGTCTTTTGAACAGGAAATCTCAGAAAACAAATTTAATTTTGACTTTGGGAGAGGCAATTTTCGGGAAGAAAAAGACTTCTTACTCTGGGACAGAGAATTTGCTGATAGAATTAAAATTTCGACTTCGGGACAAGAAATTTTCTAAAATATTTGTAGTTCTGAGTTGGGGGAGTGATTAAATAAAAGATATAATTTTAACCATTGGGACAGGAAGTTCCCGTAAAGAATTATAATTTTGACTTTTAAACAGGGAATATCTTACAGAAATATAAATTTGATTTTGAGAGAGGCCACTTCCACGAAGAATTATAATTTTTACTTCAGGGTAGGGAATTTTTAAACTTTGAATTTGGAATAGGAAGTTGCAGTAATGAAACGTAATTTTGACAAAATTGAAACAGGGAACTCCCGTAGAAAATCATAATTTTAACTTTTGAACCGGGAATTTCTCACAGAATCATAAATTGGATCTTGAGAGAGGCAACTTCCGTGAAGAATTATTTTATTTTAAATAAATTAAACAAAAAATAATAATGAATATTTCTCTTAAATTATTTATTATTACTAATTATTATTATTGCTAATGTTGCAGTATAAAGAATAGAATGTTAATTTTTGGACTTGAAATTTCATTAAAAAAGACAATTTTGACGATCAAGAATTCGCGTAAAGAATCATAATTTTTACGTCAGAGCAGAAAATTCGCAGTAAATAATTACAATTTTGAGTTTGGAACCGGAAATTTCAGTAAAGAAATACAATTTTGACAATTGGGATGAAAAATTTCCGTAAATAATTATAATTTTGACTTTGGGACATGGAATTTCGTAAAAATTATAATTTTGACTTTAAGAGTAGCAATTTCTATACAAAATTATAATTTTTACTTTGGGAGAGGGAATTTTACAGTTTTAGCGAAGAATTATAATTTTAAGTTTGGGATAGAAAGTTTCAGTATAGAAATATAATTTTGAAAATTGGGAGAGGGAATTTCTGTGAAGAATGGTAATTTTGCCTTTTAACACGAATTTCCTAAAGAATTAGGATTTTTACTTTGAGATAGGGACTTTTAGAGAAGAATTTTAATTTTGCATATGAAATAGGAAATTTCAGTAGAAAAATACAATTTTGACAATGATTGAGAAAGAGAATTCCCGTAGAGAATCATAATTTTAATTTTTTAACAGGGTATTTCATAAAGAATCATAATTTTCACTTTGGGACAGGCAGTTTACGTACAAAATTATAATTTTTTCTTTTGGGACATGCAATTTCTACAATGAAATATAATTTTTACTTCGGGACAGGGAATTTTTGAAAAGAATAAATTATGATAGAGTAAATTTATAAGTAAATTTTGTTCAAAATGATATATTTTACTTTTGAACAGGAAGCTTTCGTAAAGAATTAAAATTTGACTTATTGGAACGGGAAAATTTGAAAATCCCTGCTTCCAAATCAGAATTTGTTCAAATTAAAATTTTTTGTTGTTATAAATAACAATTTGCCAGAATTTGAAATTGTTAGCATAAATATAACTCTGACTTGGAATAGGAAATTATAAAAAATAATGAAAATTTTGACTAGAAATGGGGAATTTTAGTAAAGACGAATTATAATTTCTCTGTTCCAAATAAAAATTGTAATTGTTAATCAGAATTCTTTCCAAATTTTTAGAAATCTCTTGAAATCTTTAAGAATTGTTTAAAATCATTCGGATATTTTGAACACCTCTAAATTCACCGGGAAAAATGAACAATTGACTGGGAGAAAAAGGGGAAATGACCGGGAATTTAAAATCATCCCCTGGATCCAAAAAGATCCAAAAAGAGAATGTTTAAAAATGTACTCAATTTGTTATATACAATTAAGTGAATGAGAATGGTTTCTTGGCGATTGGCAGCAATTTGTCACTTGATTCGCACTACATTTGAACAATTTACCAACAAAAAGAGATTTTCAGTCAAATAAATAAAAGTTAATAAATAATTCTTTATTTTATAAACAAATTTTTAAACAATGATCCTCATCAGGTATTCATGATGAAATTAATCAAGCTTATTCTACCAAATCAATCATATACAACTAGTAAGTATCATATTTAGTAAAAAAAAATGGATGATTGTTCAAACAATATTAATTATTAAATGCACTATTTGGCTATTTTCGACGAAAAAGCTAGCAAGCTTCTAAATTTTTGAGGACATTTCGATGACAATAAGTAATTTTTATTGTTAATTTAATTTTTATTTAATTATTTAATTCATTATAATATTTATTTATTTTCATATAATTATTTAATTATAATTTAAATTTCATCATGTTATGTACTTAGAAATAAAATCGCGTTGTTTTACGGATAAACAGCCAATTATTTAGCGATGACTTCTTGGTAATAATCGATAATATTTTATAATTGTTTGAACGAACTTAATTAACAAATGCATTATTTGGCTATTTTTCAGCATTTAAACTTTGTTCTTTCAACGTATACAAATGTTAATAAAAAATTTTCAAAACTTTTTTCAAACCCTTGGATAACAATCAACAATTTTTATTGTTATTCACAATGTTTAGCAATAATTCCATGCTATCAGTTGATAACTATAGGTGATGTATTAGAGAAACTTAATGACTTGTTAAAGTTCTATATTACATATTGTGCACGGCTAAGTCAATGAAGTTATTACTAACAATAAAAATAGTGGATCGTTATCGAAGTGATCGAAAAAAATTAAAAATCTGTTATTAACAGTGCGCGGCATCGTGCGCCTAAAAAAAGGTTTCGTAGCTTTTTGTCCTATCTAGTTTTATATGTACTATTATATATACTATCACATACGATCCCTCCTCCACTTCCCCTTCTCCTCTGCCCAAACTTCAACCCTCGCTTCCCTCCCTTCCAAACTTTTTCCTCTACTACTTCCCCCTCTCCTAACTTCCTCAGCTAACACTTCCCTTTCTCAACTTCTCTTCCTTAACCATCAAATCACCTCCCCTACTCACCCACACTACTCTAGTGGCCCTCCCATCACTTCCATTTTCCATCATCTCCTAATTTCCACTCACTTACTCTACCCTCTTACTGTCCTCACTTTCCCTAGTTGTCCTCATTTCACCTACTCCCCTCCTCTTATTTCCCCTCATTTCTCCAGCATCCAAACCCTTATTTCCCCTCTCCTACTTTATCTACCCGAATCAACCATAATTACCTACTTCCCCCACCCCTCATTTAGCCTAACTTCCCCTGCTTGGAAAAAAGTACTGAAAATTTCCTTGATTTATTCCTTCATTATTATTTTATACTCATAATTGTTTATAAAATTGTTTATAAAATAGCAAGTTTCATTATTATCATTATTATAATATCATTAAGCCATTTCACTTTTGAGGTAGGCGGTACTCGCGTGACCTAGGTTGCTGATCAATCTCTCTAGCGATCACCCCAAGTGAAGAGCTTCACAAGGTGAGGCTTCCCACTCGGGCCCATTAGTATCCAAGACCTTTTGTTTCAGGTGTCATTCACTCTACTCGCATTCTGTTTATGAACTTTTTGTCGCCACACTTTTCTGTCCTGGCATACTTCTCTAGCTTCCTTCACGTCCATGCATTTTTTCATGCAGTCTCTCCTTTTTCTATGGCTTTTTCGTATTATTATACCATTGAGCCATTTCCCTTTCGGGGTAGGCGTGACTTGCTCGGTTGGAAAATAGTAAACAGGTATATAGGTATAGAGTAGGTTGGTATATGGGTATAAGGTAGATAGGTATATAGGTGTTAGGTATAGATATTTTAGATTGATATGGAATTCTCGTGTTATTTATTTAAACGACACGTTCATTCCGCAACATCGCTCCGACCCAGGTTGCTGATCAATCTCTCTAGCGATCACCGCAAGTGAAGAGCCTCACAAAATTGTTATGTATGGTTCCCCACTTGGGCTCTTCTATTGGCATACTACTCTAGCTTCCTTCACGTACATGCATTTTTTCATGCAAGCTTTTCATTAATTCAACTAAAAATCTCTTTTTGTCTTTAAATTGTTCAAATTTAGTGAAAAGCAAGTGACGTATTTGTTCAGGTGTGGTATACTTAAAAAAACAATTTTGTCCCCATTTTTGGTCATTAAATTTTAAAAATTGTGAAAAATCGGCTATGACAATTGAAATGCAGCGTACCGCTTATTCCAGCCTGGACTGGTGTTCCATATTTCGAAGATAGCTTCAGGAAAAAAGTGAGGGTGTGAGTCATTCGTGGCTGTTTTGATGGATTAATTCGCGACCCGAATGGAAAGCAAGGACCGGTCAGGAATTGCTTGTTTTTTACTCTCCTAGGCGAGGGAGCGCAACAAATAACTCGCTGTACTGCTTCGCTGATTGCACATCGTCCTTTACAATAGCGTTACCAACTTTTGCTTTTGTTGTGCACTCAGTACTTTCAGCAAACGATCAAATTTAAGGGAACTTTCAATTTTCAGAACTAAAAGCCAGATTTGAATAAAAACTTTTGTTACCAACAGTTTCCGGATATCTTTATCTGTAATCATTATAAGCTTCCTCTATAGATCTAAAAAGCTTCTCAAAATTGAAATTCCTTTTTAAGATCTAAAACTAAACTATAATTTTTCTGAAATTTTCCATCTTTTGTCAATTTTTTACTTAGAAAAAGGTAATAATTAATGCAATTACCCAAAAAAATTGTTAAAACATATCATTGTTTGCAACTATCTTCTCCTATATCAATGCGAAATAATAGCGGTTTTTTTTCTGAAATTTTAAACTTACAAAAAAGGAAGAGATTGTTTAAAAGGTTATTCTCTCTATTTTTCATTTATTATTTGTTCATAACTAAAAATTAGGAATAATGTTAAAAATTTCAGAAAAAACACAATTTTCTAGTAATTATTCAAGAGAATATAGTCAAAAACAATAATGAATTGTTCAAACAAATTTCTTTTTTAAATTTAATTTAATAACTTTGATTTCTCTAATGGAAAGATAACAAAAAGTAGAAAATTTCGGAAAAACCCGCAACTATCTAGCATTGCTATAGGAAATGATAGTTATAAACAATAATAATTTCCTAAAACAATTATTTTTGATTAATTGCTATAATTTTTTTCTCCGTGCTCTAAGTGAAAAGTAGAGAAATAGTGAAAAATTACAGAATAAGCTGCATCTGGCATTACTATAGGAGTAGATATTTGTAAGCAATAATAATCTGTTTAAACAATTATTTTGTTAAAATTGCATTAATTTTTACCTAAATCTAAGAGAAACGTTGACAAAAAGTGCAACATTTCTGGAAAAAAATAGGAACTATCTGGCACTAATATAGGAAAAAATATAGTTATTAACAATTATATCTGTTAAATTTTATCAATTATTACCACACTCTGAGTGAAAAGAAGACAAATGTTGAACAGTTTACAAGAAACCACAACTATCTAGCATAACGATTGGAGAATATGGTTTTAAATAATAATAATTTGCTGATACAAATTTTTTGTTCAATCTAATTAATTTTAACTTCGTTCTAAGTGAAAAATTGACAAAAAGTGGAAAATTTCAGAAAAAGCTGCAACTACCTAGAATTATTGTAGGAGAAGATAGATATAAACAATAATAATTTGTTCAAAGAATAATTTTTGTGTAATTTCATTATTTATTACCGCAGTCTAAGTAAAAAAGTAGACAAGAAGTGAAAAATTTCGGGAAAACCCGCATCTTTTTAACAATTATTTAAGGAAAGATAGTTATAAAAAATAATTAATTATTTGAACAATTATATTTGTTAGCTCGCATTAATCATTACCAGGCTCTAACTAAAACGTTGATAAAAAGGGGACAATTTTGTAAAAAGCTGCAACTATCTAGCATTACTATAGGAGAAGATTGTTATGAAGAAAAATAATAATTTATTCAACCAATTATTTTCGTTCAACTGCATTATATTTTGAATGATAAATTGATTACAGAATTATGCTTGTTAATTTGAATCAATTCATTCTAATTGCAAAGTGGGTAAAAAGAAGAAAATCTTCTAAAAACTGCAACTTTCTAGCATGATTCAAATAAAATACTATTAACAATAATAATTAGTTGTTGAAACAATTATTCTTGTTAACCTAAATTAATGATTACCTCACGCTCCTAGAGAAGTGGAAAAAGTTGAATATTTCAGAAAAATCCGCACATTTTTGGTATTATTCGAAGTGTATATTTGAAAAAAAAAAATTGTTTAAACCATTATTTGTGTAAACTTGAAGTAATTGTTACCTCACTCTAAGTAAAAAGTGGGAAAAAAGTGGAAAATCTTAGAAAAAACTGCAACTTTCTAGCATTACTCAAAGAGAGTATTATTATAAATAATAATAAATTGTTTAAACAAGTATTTCAGTTAAATTGAACACACTAAACACCTAATTAACATAAGGAAGTAATATTTTATGTATTGAAAATAATTTCTATTTAAAAAACCGCTAAAGATCATAATTAGCGCCTGCTGAAGCTAACAAAACCCAATTTTTCACTTATGGGGTTTTTTTGGACCCTACAAAACAGACTCATGAGGATAATATTCCGAAAGTAATTCTTTGTATTCTATAGCTAATTATGAAGATACATATTAAGCCTCGAAATATAATTTTTTTAAACAAAAAACGTGCATCCATTTTTTTAAACAAAAAACGTTCATCCATTTTTTTTGAAGATTCCAACTTTAGGGGCGATATGCATGATAATTCGAACAAAAAAATTTTAATGCATTTTTCGACCACCCTATTGAACAGCATGTATTAATCTAATATAGTTATTACGTTCTTCAATTTTTCATGTCAACAGGTCATGTGGTAATAAATTCAGTGACAATTCTTTAAACACATGAGTGCCCGATAGTCAATCTGGTCCACATCGGTCGATAGCTAAAACAGTTAGGCATGGTATAGTAAACTATAAACTATGTGAGCATCAGGATGTCTCTCTGCGGGATAAGATTTATTTATTGGCAGTCCTGCACGAGGGATGGGGTCACTAAAAAGGGGAGCAACTTTCCAGCACTCTCTTTACGTTGATTAATTGCACGATTTTCGACACTGAGTTAACATTTGCCCTTTCCTAAAAGAAATAACAAAGCACTCTTGAAAGTAAAAAGAGCCCCCAATTTATAAAAGCAGGGAAATAAAGGATTTTTTAAAAATGTAGCATCTTTTTTCAAAAAAAAAAGGTGGTCGCTGAGAAATCAGTAATGGTTTAATGAAATTCCAGTAATTTGACTCTAATTTCATAGTGGTTATTACTGAAGTTTCAGTAAGTATCACTAATATTTCAGTAAATTTTCTTCTGAGAAATCAGTGATTGTTAAATGAAATTCCAGTAGTCTTACTCTAATTTCGAAGCGGTTATCACTGAAGTTACAGTAAGTATCACTAATATTTCACTAACTTTTCTACTGAGAAATCAGTGATTGTTAAATTAAATACCAGTAATTTGACTAATTGAACTCTTATTTCATAGTGGTTGTTATTGAAGTTTCAGTATGTATCACTAATATTTCAGTAACTTTTCTACTGAGAAATCAGTGATTGTTAAATTAAATTCCAGTAATCTTACTTTAATTTCAAAGCGGTTATTACTGAATTTTCAGTAAGTATCACCAATCTATCAGTAATTTTTCTACTGAGAAATCAGTGATTGCTCAATGAAATTCCATTAATTTAACTCTTATTTCATAGTGGTTATTACTGGAGCTTCAGTAACTATCACTAATACTCTAGTTACTTTTTTACTGAGAAATCAGTGCTTGGTCAATGAAATACCAGTAATTTAACTAATTGAACTCTTATTTCATAGTGGTTTTATTGAAGTTTCAGCAAGCATGATTAATATTTCAGTAACAATTCTACTCAGAAATCAGAGATTGTTAAATGAAATTCCAGTAATCTTATTCTAATTTCAAAGCGGTTATTACTGAAGTTTCAGTAAGTATCACCAATCTATCAGTAATTTTTCTAATGAGAAATCAGCGATTTTTCAATGAAATTCCATTAATTTAACTCTTATTGCATCATGGTTATTACTCAAGTTCCAGTAAGTATCACTAATATTTCAGTAACTTCTCTACAGAGGAATCAGTGATTGTTCAATGAAATACCAGTCATTTAACTAATTGAACTCTTATTTCACAGTGGTTATATTAAAGTTTCAGTAAGTATGACTAATGTTTCAGTAACTTTTCTACTGAGAAATCAGTGATTGTTAAATGAAATGCCAGTAATTTAACCAATGGAACTCTTATTTCATAGTGATTACAACTGGAGTTTCAGTAAGTATCACTGATATTCCAGTCACTTTTTTACTGAGAAATCAGTGCTTGTTCAATAAAGTAACAGTAATATAACTAATTGAACTCTTATTTCATAGTGTTTATTACTGAAGTTTCAGTAAGTATCACCAATTTATCAGTAATTTTTCTACTGAGAAATCAGTGATTGTTCAATGAAATTCCATTAATTTAACTCTTATTTCATAATGGTTATTACTGAAGTTTCAGTAAGTATCACTAATGTTTCGGGAACTTTTCTACTGAGAAATCAGTGATTGTTCAATGAAATACCAGTAATTAAACTCTAATTTTATGGTATCATTGACCTATCAGTAATTTTTCTATTGACAAATCAGTGATTGTTCAATGAAATTCCATTAATTTAACTCCTATTCCATAATGGTTATTACTGTAGTTTCAGTAAGTATCACTAATGTTTCAGTAACTTTTCTACTGAGAAATCAGTGCTTGCTCAATAAAATACCAGTAATTTAACTAATTGAACTCTTATTTCATAGTGTTTATTACTGACGTCTCAGTAAGTATCACCAATTTATCAGTAATTTTTCTACTGAGAAATCAGTAATTGTTCAATGAAATTCCATTAATTTAACGCCTATTCCATAATGGTTATTACTGAAGTTTCAGTAAGTATCACTAATGTTTCAGTAACCTTGATACTGAGAAATCAGTTACTGTTCAATGAAATTCCAGTAATTTAATTCTAATTTCATAGTGGTTATTACTGATGTTTCAGTAATTATCATAAATACATCAGTAACTTTTCCACTGAAAAATCAGTGAAAAGTGAGTGAAATTTGACTGTTTGAGGTACTTCTTTATTTGAGTCAGTGGTCTACTGATTATATCAATTGGTGAAAATAAGATGAGAAGTTGTTCGATTAAATTCCAGTAGTTTCAAACTAATTTCAGAATATCAAAAAACTTGTTGAAATTGCGGTCACGGTTAGTAATTCAATGTAAATAAAAAGTTAGTAATTAGCAGTAATTCAATCAGTCAAATTTTGAAAGTTTCCGATCAGAAAGCATACAATTTTTTATGTTTCTATAACAACTAAACTTTAAAGGTTTACAATATTTGAAAATTTTCCATTTTTAATCGTGAAAATGAAGTGATTTTTTTACAGAAATCAAATTTTTGAGTGAAAAAACCTATCTAATCAGTTTGGATATCATTTGATACTCCTTGATAAGATACTTATGAATAATATACTTATTATCTTTGAAATTTTTCAAAATTAAATTTTAAATCATAGTTTTGATTGCGTTATACTGAAACAGTTCAATTTCTGAGACCTTAAAACTGAAGTTTTTTTTTGGCTTCTGAAGCTCTAATTCAAAAATATTTAGAAATTTCTTAATTTGTTGAGGTTTCCTATTTAAAATTTCACGATTTCATATTGAAAGCCTTCATAGTTATAGATTTAATAGTTTTAGATTTAAATGTTTTTAATTGTTTGATTTCAATTTAAGTTTGTTTTGAATTTAATCATTTCAGATTTAAATATTCTAAATTGCTTGGTTTCAATTTTAGACCTAAAAAATTATATGGTTTTTTAAATTCTTCAAAATCTTGGAATATCAAATTGAAAGACTTGATAGTTGCACAATTTTCATTTCGAATTATTTATAATGAAACAGTTTTGAATTAAATGCCTTCAGTATGAATTCAAAATGATGAAAAATTAATTATTCCAAATTGAATTTAAAAAATACAATTTCGAATTGAAAAGTGCAAAATTGGTCAAATTTTAAACTTTGGAATCATCTATAGCAATCTAAAATTGTTTAAAAATTTTAATACTATATTTTAAAATTGTTTAAGTTTGGGTGAAGATTCAAAAATTGAAAAATATTTGATTACGAAACTGAAGAAAATAATAATAATATAAAAAGACGATGATAATAAGATAATAATAAGATAATAATGATAAGATAATGATAAGATGATAATAAGGTGTTAAAAATTACACGATTTGAAAATAATAAGTTGAAAATTGTGTTGTAGATTTTTCATTTTAGAACGATTCCAATTTACTGAGAATAATTAGAATTTGAAAATAAAAATCATAATTCGAAATAAATAACTATCATTAATAATAAATTTGAAGTACGAAAAAGTTCCGTAGAAAAATAGGTAAGTTTTCACTTTGAAAAGTTAATTTTCAACGAAAAGAAAACGAATTCTCAACAAAAAAGTTCAATTTTCAATCAAAGAAATGACTTTCCAACTAAGATGATGAATATCTAAAAACATTAATTTTCCACAAGAGAATTCAATGTTCAACCAAATAGTTGAATTTTTAACCAAGAATAAGATTTTTGGTGTGAGAAGATTTATTTTCCACCAAAAAAGACGAATTTTCAATCAAAAAGTGGAATTTTCAGTCGATATCTTTAACTAAAAAAATGAATTTTGAACAAAGTAATTTAATTTTCAACAAAACATGGAATAATTAAATTTCCGTATAAAAAATTGATTCTTCACCAACAAAAAACTAATTTTCAACAAAATACGTGAATATTTAGCTAAATTGTGGAATTTTGAAATTTAAGAAATGAATTATCTAGAAAAAAATTATATTTTTAACCTTAAAATATAATCGTTTGAAAAAAGTTAATTCTATACCAAAGTAGTTGAATTTTCAACAAAAATAGGAATTCACAACAAAAACGTCAATTTCTAAGAGAATAGATTGATTTTCTACGAATTGAAAAATTTGCAACTAAAAAGTTGAATTTTTAACCAAAAACAAACAAAAAATTTACACCAAATATGGAATAGGTAAGATTTCAGTGAAAAAAGTAAATTTTCAACAAAAACAAAAACAAACGAATTTTCTACAAAATAATTTAATTTTCGATTAAAGAAATGAATTTCCAATTGAAATGATGAATGATCTTCAACCAAATAGTTGAATTTTGAACAAAAAATAAGACTTTTGAAGCAAGCAGATTTCTTTTCAGCCAAAAAAGACGAATTTTCACATAGATACTTGAATTTTCTTTCAAAGAGATGAATCTTTGACTAAAAAAAAAAAGAATTTTTAACAAACTAGTTGAATTTTCAACCAAAAATGTGGAATTTTGAAACCCAAAATGATAAATGATCTATAAAAGTTCAATTTTCAACTTTTAACTAAAGAGGATGAATTTTCAAGCAAGGATATTAATTTTTCATAAAAAAGATGAATTTTTAACCAGATAGTTTAATTTTCAACTAGAAAAAAATTTGCACCAAAAATAGATTAGGTAAGTTTTCAATTAAATTAAATTACATTAAATTATATTAAATTAAATTTAATTTAATTTTAAAAAAAGTATTATTTAAGAAATATTTGTTTGTTTGTTTTGATTTGCTTTAATAGAATTTATCTGGCCTTATAAAAAAAGGCAAAGTTAGCTGGTCCTTGAAATAAAGGACTCTACTGGAGGTAGCCAGTGTGATTAAGGGATGCTATAAAAACATTGATTTCGACCATGTGCGCCTTAGTCATGGTGGCATATGGCAAAGTCATGAAGTCACTAGGTGGTCTAGTATATTACCCTCCTACCTGTCGCCATCTATGCTTACTAGGGGGTATGCTCACGACTATTTGTATGACAACAGGGGTTGCTTTTATGTCCATCCTCGACAGTCATTGATGACCTTCAACATTCTCAGTCCATTCTCATTTATTTTCTAGAAATTCGACAATTTTATCAAATTCTACTAATTCAATCATTAGTACTTATAATTTCTACTAATTCATTCAAGGGTTGTCCAAAAGTTTTCAATTA
>CAKNXH010002085.1:80975-164796 GCA_932178445.1 Andricus quercusramuli | reverse complement strand
GTTAAAAATTCGTCTTTTTGGGTCAAAAATATAATTCTTTTCGTATAATATTGAACCATCATTTAAAATTTATATTTTGTTGCTGGTAAGTCAACTGAAATCTTTTTTGGATGAACAATATTGTTTTCTGAAATTTGTCTTTTTAATTTAAAAGTTCATCTTTTTTTTTAATAGAAATACTGCATCTTTCAGGGACAAAAATGCAATTGTGTTTTGTTGAGAATACAACTATTTCTTAGAAAATTTAATTTTTGTTTAAAATTTGTATTTTTCTGTAGAAAAGTTTACAGAAATCCTTTTGGATGAAAATTCAACTCTTTCTTTGAAAATTTGTCTTTTTGATTCAACAATTCACCTGTTTTAGTAGAATTTCCATTTTTCTTGGGCAATACAACTATTTGGTTGCAAATTGAACAATATTGTTAAAAAGTTACACTTTTTATTTAATAATTCGACTATTTAGCAAAAATATACTTATAGTTTACAATTATTATTTTGGTGTTGGAAAGTGAACTGGAATCTTCTTAGAATGAAAATTTAACTATTTTTTCGATTTTTTTTTAGTTCATCTGTTTTAAAAGAAATATTTCATCTTTCTTGAATAAAAATGCAACTGTTCGGTTGAAAATTCAACTTTTTTTGAAAATTTGTTTTTCTGATTTCAAAATCCACCTGCTTCAGTAGAAATTACATCTTTTTTGGATAAAAATGCAACTGTTTGGTTTAAAATTCAACAATTTTGTGGAAAAGTCATATGTTTTGGTTGAAAATTCTGCTGTTTTGTTGAAAATTTAACTATTTTGTAGATTTTTTTTTATTTTACTATTTTTTTTAATTTTGTGGTTGTTGTAAATTAAAAATTCATCTATTTTAAGAGAAATTTCATCTTTCTTGGATAAAAATGCAACTGTTTGGTTGGAAATAAAACTATTTTTTTTTAAGTCAAACTTTTATTTGAAAATTCTACTATTTTGTTCAAAATTTAACTATTTCGTAGAGAATTGACGTTTCAATGTTAAAAAGTTTGACCTTTTTTCATTAAAAACTCATCTGCTTTAGTACAAATTTCATTTTTTTTTATAAAAAGTCAACTATTTGGTAGAGAATTCAACTATTTCGTTCAAAATGCATACCGTTTGGTTGGAAAATTCGTCTTTTTGGATGAAAAATTCAATTTTGTTCATAGAAACTTATGTTTTGTTAAAAAATTCATATTTTAATCTCGAAAGGTCAACTGGAATCTTTTCTGGATGAAAATTCAACTATTTTATTGAAACTTGTTTTCTTTGTAAATAAAAATTCATCTGTTTAAGAGAAATTTCATCTTTTTTGGATAAAAATGCAACTATTGGGTAGAGAATTTAACCATTTTGTTGAAAAGTCATCATTTCCGGGTAAAAATTTGTCTTTTTGGACTAAACGTTCAATTTTTTATTTCTTGGTTAAAAATTCATTTTTTGTTCAGAAAGTGTAACTTTCACTCAGAGTAAATTCCATTTACGTCAAGAAACATCCTTTTTTCACAAGAGAAAATTTCTCTGAGTGGTTCCATTTTTTTGTGTTACAAATTCATCTTTTTCGTTGAGAATTCAACTATATTTGGTTGAAAACACGTCTTTTTTGTATGATATTGACTGGTTGAAAATTCGTTCTTTTTTAAAAATTAATTTCCTAAACCGAAAATTTGAGTGTTTTGTTCATAATTCATGCTTTTGGTTGAAAATTCGTTTTTTTGTTTGTTTGAAAATTTGTTTTTCTGGTTCGAAAATGCATGTCTTTCGATAGAAAATCTTTCTTGTTTAAAACTGTCAAATTTACAGTTTAAAAAATGATTTTTTAACAAAATAAAACGAATTTTCAATCAGTTGAATTCACCAAAAAATACGAATTCCTACACAAATAGTTGAATCCTCAGCCAGAAAAATGAATTTTCGACAAACAAGATTAATTCTCTGACCAAAAGGATGAGTTTTCAACAAAATACATGATTTTTCTACGAAATAGTTGAGTTTCAAAGCCAAAAGGACGAATTATCTACAGAAGTGTTGAATTTTCAACCCAAAAATATAATTTTTCCACAAAAAGTTAATATTCTACTCAATAGTTAACTTTTCACGAAAATAGTAGAATTTGTGACCAAATAGTTGAATTTTCAATCAAAAGGACGAATTTTCGACAAAATAGTTCATTTTTAACTAAATCTCGAACCAATTAGTTAAATCAAAAAGATCTTAATTGAAAATAAAAGCCAAATGTCAAATGTTTTAGAAAACAGTTGACTTTTAAACCCGAAAAGATGAATATTCAGCCAATAGAGATGATTTTTCAACCAAATAGTTAAATTTTCAAAATAAATGTAATTTAGACTAAACAGTTGCATTCAGAACCAAATATTTCAACTTTCAAG
This sequence comes from Andricus quercusramuli, assembly GCA_932178445.1. Taxonomy (NCBI): domain Eukaryota; kingdom Metazoa; phylum Arthropoda; class Insecta; order Hymenoptera; family Cynipidae; genus Andricus; species Andricus quercusramuli. The sequence goes on along the minus strand of CAKNXH010002085.1, from coordinate 162,389 downwards.
CAAAAGAGAGTAATTTTTAACAAAATAGTGGCATTTTTCACAAAATAGTTGAACTTTGGACCAAATGCTCGAATTTTCAAATCAAAAATATTGAACTCCAACCATAAGAAGTTTAATTTCTAATCAAATAATTCAATCTTTAAGCCAAAAAGACGAATTTTCAACCAAGACAGATGAATTTTTAATTGAGATCTTTTCTACCAATGAAGATGAATTTTCAATCTAAAGGGACGAAGTTTCTGTTAAAAAAGACGAACTTTCAATCCAAAAATAAGAATATTTAACAGAATAGTTACATTCTCGACCAAAAATAATGTCTTAATAACAAATTAGTTGTATTTTTAACAAAATAATTGAATTTTGAAAAATAATTGAATTGTAAAAGTTGTTTCGTTAGACTGGTTACTCTCAAACTCGCCTATAAAACAGTTGAATTTTCAACAGCAATTATGAATCTTCGACAACGAAAAAATTAATTTTTTACCAAGAAGTTCAGATTTCGATTAAGTTGTTAAATTTTTATTCTAAAAAGGTTATTTCCCAATAAAAAATAAAATAGTTGATATAACAAAATATTTTTATTTTTATATAAAATTACGAATTTTTAATGAAAAAGTTAATTTCTAACAAAACAGATGAATTTCCAAACCATAAAGCAGGTAATTTTTCCACCTAAAAACATGAATTTTGAACAGTAAAGGTAATTTTTAACTAAATAGTTGAATGTTATTCTAAGAACAATCAACTTTCAACCAAAATTGTAATGGACCAAAAAATTGATTTTCAACACGCAAAAAAACTAATTTTTAAGAAAATACATAGTTAAATTTACAACCGAAGAAATCTTGTACTGAGAAAATGAATTTTTCACAAATTAGTTCAACTTTCATCCACGAAAGATGACTTCTCTATGCAAAATATAATAATTGAAGTTTCAAATGAAAACGATCAACTTTCAATCAAAAATGGAATAATTAAGGTTTGAATTAAAAAAATTAATTTATAAACAAAAGAAAAAGAAATTTTAAATAAAGTAGTTAAACATTTAACCAATAAAATGAATTTTCAACAAAGTATATCAATATTCAATCAAATATAGTAGACCCAAATCAAAAATTAAATTTTGTTCTTGAGAATATAAATTACCTAAATCAAGTTAACAAGTGAAGGGTGGATATTCAAAGTCGTATAACTGCCATTTCCAATTTCTTACAGGAGAGCGGAAAAACGCTCGCATTTTGTTGATTATACAATGTAAAATGCAATGTTCGAAAAATTCTCACAATAAAACTATTGCGAATTTTGACTTGCTCTTTTCGCTGAAATGACGGCATCAGCTCAGAGTTTCGAAATAAAAAATAAAAAAAATTTCGAAAAATTGGCGGTTATACGACTTTGAATATCCACCCTTCAAGTATCAAAACAATCAAATATAATCAATATTATTTTGAATAAATTATGACCAGTATGTGTCTGTTGAACGGATGGAATTGTCCAAGGCTTCTCGTTCGATTACTGAAGTTAAGCAGCGCTTGTCTTGACTATTCTCGGATGGGAGCCGCCGTACTAGTCTTCTTGAATTCTTTAATATCTTTCGAATTGGCAACTCGATTTCTCGTCGATTCTAAAATTCCTTGAAATCTTCGAAATATTCTAAATTTTTTAATCCTTACGAAATCAGTTGAAATTCATTCGAAATTTTGTAATCTCTTGAAGTTTTCTATAGTCAGGGGACAAATTATTATTATTTAACATTTATACTCCGCTCTAGTCAAGAACAAAAATTCTCGATTATTTTTCGGGTTCCTAAAATTTTTCACGATATTGAATTCAAAAAATTTGAACTCTTTATGTTGAAATTTTTTTCATTCAAAGTAATTAAAACTAAACTACGAATTAAGGCAATTAGGTTGAGCTCTTTTGAATTTTAAGCTTTCTACCTGGAAGCTTAAGTTATTTTTGATTTCGAAATTTTTTATTCGAACGTTAAATTTTTATAAATTGAATAGTTTAAAGAGTTTTGGTCAAAAAATATAAATCCACGGTATCATTTTTGATGCTCTCAATTGAAGAATAAATCTGTTTAAATATATAAAATATATTTTATTCGAACTTGTTTGAAATTTATAATTGTTAAATTGTTATTTGAAAATCAAAATTCAGCTTTCTATTTCAAACAATTCAATTTTCAATTGTTTAGTTTTGAATATTTCACTCAAAGTTGTTCATTTTAAATGAAGAGTTAAATATTTTTAAATAATAAGAAACTGTTCTTTATTCCCATTTAAAATGTTCAAATTCGATGATTTATAAATTGAATATCTCACATTCAAACATTATTAGAATACGATTTGAAATTGAATAGAAGGGCTTAATTATGAATCTATTAATTTCAAGTTATAATAAAATTAAAAATAGTTTATAAAGTTTCAACCGAACGTTTACATTTTTTTAACTACAAAGGCTTTCGAATTGAAAAAGTTGAATTTTTAACGTTATAATCTCAGCTTTCAGTTATGAAAAAATAATAAATAAACATTAAAAAAATTAATTTTTTTTAAATCTCTTTATTTTTTGTGAATATATTTTTCTAAAATGAAATAGATATTTGAAATATTCTTCAAATTTTCTGTGTGGATCATATTAACTATACATTTTCCTTATGGTAGTTGCGAAGAACCTTTTAGTTCAAATGAATATTTATAATAATATTTATTATTTGTTCGTAATTAAAAAGTTGAAGAAAAGCTGATAATTTTAAAAAACCTCACAACTTTCTAACATCACTCTCTCTTATTCTCGAAGTTAAAAGTAGAAAAAAAGTTAAAAATTTCAGAAAAAACCGCAACCTTCTGGCATTCTTTGGAGAAAATATTATAATAATAATTTGTTTCAACAATCATTTTTATTAACTTGAAATAATTATTACTTCACTCTAATTGAAAAGTTAAAAAAAAGTTGAAAATTATAAAAAAGCGGCAATTTTCTAACATTATTTAAATGGTATATCATTGAAAATAATAACAAATTGCTTAAACAATTAGGTTTGTTAACTTGAATTAATTATTAGCTCGATCTAAGAGAAAAGTTGACAAAAAGTGGTAAATTTCAGAAAAAAAACCCGCAAATATCTAGTATTAATATAGGAGAAGATAGTTATAAACAATAATTATCAGTTTAAACAATTATTTTCAATTGATTTCATTAATTATTATTATTTTCACACTCTAAGTGGAAAGTAGACAAAAAGTTGAAAATTAAAAAAAAATCGTAACTTTCTGGCATCCTTTGAAGAGAATATTCTTAAAAATAATAATTATTGGTTCGAACATTTTTTTTCGTTGACTTGAATTTAATTATTACTTGACTCTATTTGAAAAGTTGACAAAAAACTGAAAATTTGAGAAAAAACTGCAACTTTCTAGCCTTATTCTAACAAAATATTGTTATAAATAATAATAAATGGCTTAACAATCATTTTTGTTAAATTGAATTGATTATTTCTTCGCTCTAACTGAAAAATTCAGAATAAATTTAAAAATTCGGCCTTTTTTGGACCACACAAGTGAGTCGACACTGCCTAGTTACATTACTTATTATCTGCGAAAAATGTAATAAGTTTACTGAAAACTTTAAAACAAATATTTTATGTTTACTTGCTCGAAAAAAAAGAAAAGGATGAGAATCACTGCTCCCGCTTCATGACTGGCTTTTCGGCACTGGATAACAACTGGGGGTATAGCTCAGTGGTAGAGCATTCGACTGCAGATCGAGAGGTCCCCGGTTCAAACCCGGGTGCCCCCTTGATTATTTTTTAATTTTTCCTTTTAAAATCTATTTAAAAATAATTACCTATATGCAATAGTTTAGAAGGTGAATACGTGAGTAGGATAAAAAAAGGGGATATAGCTCAGTGGTAGAGCATTCGACTGCAGATCGAGAGGTCCCCGGTTCAAACCCGGGTGTCCCCTTCTAGTTCTTTTTTAATTTTTCTGTTTTAAATCTATTGAACAATAATTACCTATATGCAATAGTTTATAATGTGAATACGCGAGGAGAAAAAAAAATGGGGATATAGCTCAGTGGTAGAGCATTCGACTGCAGATCGAGAGGTCCCCGGTTCAAACCCGGGTGTCCCCTTCTCGTATTTTTTTAAATATTTTTTACTCGAAAATTGTATTTTGCAATAAATTATATCACGGATTTTATTAGATTACTATATTACAAGAACCTTTATTTAAGTGAATAGATAGATTTTTTAATTAATTCACAAAAGCATTGAAGCAATATTTGAGCTACTAATGTAAAAAACAATAATTATCCTAACTTTGAACAAATTAATTAGGAATTCTCAATATTTCGAAATCTGTTGTAGAAACAATACTTATTATCACAATTTTGTATGTTTCGAATTCAAATACACATTTTATATTGTTAAGTTTTTAAACTTCAGGTGATTTTTGCGATTTTCATAAATTGAACTATTTTTATTCCCTGGGGGGGGGGGGGCATACTCTTTCTATATTATAAGTCATACTGCAATAAAACACTTTATTTGTACATTTGGTAGACAATTCAGAAGTTAAACGAAAATACTTAAAATATACCATTCTGGTGATTTTGATACACAAAGGAACTTTAGAGTGATTAAAAATTCAAAAAATAAACTGATGACAATTCCCTTGACGTGCTATTGCAAGATTCTTAAAAGCATTTTAAATACATGTATTTTTCTCTAAAAAACCTTGCGATCAAGGTGAAAGAATCCAACAAGAAAAAATTATAACCGGAAAAATTAGTTAGCTTATGCTTAGAAAAGGGCCTATTTATTGAAAATACTTGGTTACGACATAAAATGATCCACACTTCATTTTAGTAGAAGCTACAATAGTCATGAGGGTTTCCGAATGTAATAATGATCGTTACCTTCTAGTCTCCAAAATAAACTTAGGGTGGGGATGGAGGAAAAGGAGAACAAAAAAAACGAAACAAACGCGAATCAAGATTGAAAATTTACAGAAACCGAAAGTGCGAATAGATTTTTAGAATAAAGATAAACGAACACATAGATAAGGCAAATTGGGCGGCGCTTCGAAGCAATAAGGATATAGAGGGCGCGTGGACTTTGTTACGGGATACCATTGTTAAAACTGCAATCGAAGTATGTGGTACGGCAGTGGTTAAAAGAAAGTCTGGTGATGCGTGGTGGAATGATGAAATTTAGGCAGCTCAAAAAGAAACGAAGGAAGCGCACAAAAAAACGCTGAACATCACAGGTCTTAGCGATGGGGAGAGAAATAGACTTGAAAGCAATTACAGACACAAAAATAGGAAACTTAAACGACTAGTCAAGGAGAGTAAGGATAAAATCAGAACAGAAGAAGAAAATAAAACACGACTTTGAAGGTACCGCGAAACTATTATATAATCAGATGAAGGAAGGTAAGAGGAGAGAGTTCGTCAGCATGAGAAACAGCAAAGTTGAAATGCTATATGACACAGACGGGATGGTAGACGCTATAAAGACTCTTTTAAGACAATTTTGAAACACTCTTGAGAACTCTTTTAAACAATTACTAGGAGGTGAAGATATAGGGCAACAGAACTGCGACATAGTACATAATGTATAAGAAAACCAAATTGAGAAAGTCTGTGTCACTGAGGCTAGAGATATAATTAGGAACTTAAAAAGTGGTAAGGCTCAAATTCAATTTCAAATTTAAATTCAAAAGTCCCAGACGATTGAAAAAAGCGACTATCGTACCAATATACAAAAGAAAGGGAGATAAAAGCAACTGCAATACTTACAGAGGTATCAGCTCATTAAGTACCGTAAGTAAAATATACTCAAAAATACTTATTCGTATCGTATGAAATTTACAGAAGAAAAGATATGGGAAGTCCAAAGTGAATTTATGCCAGGAAGATCATGTGCAGATCAAATATTTAGCTTAAGACAGATCACAGAAAAAAGTTTGAGATTAGGAAAGAAAGTTTTCTGTGCATTTGTTGACCTAGAAAAGGCATTTGACAAGGTAAATAGAAGCAAACTTTGGTTTGATATTGTGCAAGGCGTGAAACAAGGATGCGTTATGTCATCATGGCTATTTATCATATTAATGGATAAGTGTCTAGGAATGGCCCCCTTCGACGAAGAAGGTGTAGATCTCGAAACAGTGAAGGTACGTGGGCTAGCTTTCGCAGATGACAAGATTGTTATGGTAGAATCAATCGTGGACTTGCAAAGAATGTTGAATAAGCTTCATACAAGCATGAAGAACATGGGCTTCGAAATTAACGTTAATAAAACAAAAATCATGGTGTTTGAAGGAAACAATAATGTGCAACATTGTTCTAAACGATGAGAGATTAGAACAAGTTGACAAATACGTATATCTGGGTAGCCTATTCACTAGTGACGGAAAAATAGATGGGTAGTTAGATAGGCGAACGTATCATTTATATAAATAACACGAGAATTCTAGATCAATCTAAAAAATCTATACCCCCTATACCTCACACATTGCTCCTTTACTCACCGAGCAAGTCATGCCTACCCCGAAAGGGAAATAGCTTAATGGTATAATAATAATAATGATAATAAGTTTACTATTATGACGGAGGCCCCCATTCGATTACAGTCGAGCCAAATGATGCTTAACTTCGGTGATCGAACGGGAAGTCTTGAACAATTCCATCTGTCCAAGGGGACACGAACTGCTCATAATTATTCAGTGTAATATTGTATTTGTATTATTTTGTACTCATGAACTACATTAGTTAGATTAAAAGTAAACTTTTTATATTTTCTACAAGAAAATATGTCAAAAATAATTATATTTTTTTATCAAAAATTAAGTATATTTTATTATGTTGTCTTAAAAAAGTGACTATGTATATTAATTTCACGTCCTTTTTAAGAACATTAAATAAAGTTTATTCTTTACATAAAAAACTTTTATTTTATTCAAAATTATTGGCCGTATTGAAAAAGTACTAAATAAATATTGTAAATCTCTATGCTATAAATCTTTTTTGTTTCATTAACGTTTTTTTATTGAAACAACCCTACTCAAGAAAAATTGAAAAACGTGGAAAGAAAATTTTTATTATTTTTCAAAATCAGTGGGCATTTTCCGTTTCACTTTCTAGTGGTCTCAAAAACTTGTTCAATACAGACAATAGTTACCTATATTTTTTTTGAAAAATTATCTTTTGGTTTTTGTGCTATTAGTTTCACAATAATCTTATGACAAAATAATTTATTTTTTAGTTTCAAAAATTTTGAAAAAATTGTAATAAAAAATGTAATTATATTTTATATGAACGATTTTATAAAAATAATGTTTTGTCCTTGAGCCTTAAATTTGTCCCTTAACATGATTCTGATGTTTCGCTGAAATATGTTATGTTAATTACATTGTAAAAAATAAATTTCAGGAACACAATTCCGTTTAGTCGAAAATTGAAATACTTCGTTTAAAATTAATTTTTTTTAATACATTTTTTTAGTTTAAAATTCAACTTTTTTTGGTTAAAAATTCATCTTTTCGGCGGAAAATTATTTTTTGTTCAAACTCAACTAGGGTAAGTTGAAATTTGAGCTGCTTCAATAAAAAATTATTATTTTGGTTAATGATTAATTATTTAAGTTGGAAATTTATTTCTATGGTTGGAAATTATTATTTTTCAGTTGAAAATTCAAATTTCTGGTCTTTCTGGTTAAAAGTTGAACTTCTGTAATGAAAATTAATTTCTTTGTTGGAGATTCATAATTTTACTAAAAGATTCATTTCTTTGGTTGAAAATTTAATTAAAAACCAATTTAATTAATTTCTTTTATGGTTGAAAATTAATTTTGGTAAATAAAAATGTAACTATTCTTTTTTTTTAAACTTAATTTTGTTGACTTGTTGAAAATTCTTTCTTTATTACGTTGAAAATTCATATATTTTATAGAAAATCAATTTTTTTTGCGAAAAATTAATTCTTTCAATAAATTCAACTTGCATAGGTTGGAAGTTGAACCGCTTTGATGAGAAAATCATTATTTTGGTTAAAGATTCATCATTCAAGTTGGAAGTTTATATATGATTAAAAGTTAATCTTTTTCATTTGATAATTCATCTCTTTAGTTAAAAATTGATACAATTACTTGAAAATTTACCTTTTATTTTTGGTCGAAGAATAATTTTCTTGGCGGAAAATTATTATCTGCTTTTCAATTCTACTACTTGGTTGAAAGTTGAACTGCTTTGTTAAAAATTAATTCTTCTTTTTTACAGTTAAACATTTCAGTCAAAAATTAGATTATTTTGTTTGAAATTCATTACTTTAAATACATTCTTTCTATTTAAAATTCAATTTTTTGGTTAAAAATTAACCTTTTTCGCAGAAAATTCTCTTTTTTTCAAATTAAACTGGGGTATGTTTTTGGTTGCAAACTTGCCTTTATGGTTGAAATATGAACCACTTGATTCAAATTAATTTTATTAGTCGAAAATTTAGCTATCTCTTTTTTGGTTGAAAATTAATTTTTTGTCGCAAATTCAATTCTTGGTTTAAAGATTGATATTTTTTACATTGAGATTTCTTCTTTTCTGGCAGAAAATCAATATTTTTGGCGAAAAAATCTTTTCTTTTTAAATTCAACTAGGGTAGGTTAAAAGTTGAGCTTCTTAGACAAAAATCATTATTTTGGTTAATAGTTTATTGTTAAATTGAAAATGTATCTGTGTGATTGAAAATTAATCTCTCCTAGTAGAAAATTCATTTTTCGGTTGAAAATTAATATTCTTGGTGTGAAATTTGAATACTTGGATTGAATTCAAAATACTTTGTTAAAAGTTATTTTTTCTTCTCAAGATCATCATTCCATTTGTGGTTGAAAATTTATATTTTTTAGATGGAAAGTCAACAGATTGGATAATTTAAAATGACTGATTTCATCAGTGAGTCAAATCGACTGACATAAAAAGTCACTTTCGACAAATTTCTCAGTCATTGTCATTGAATCGACATTATTTTTGTCAGTCAACACTGACTTCGATTCAGTCAATTTTGACTTATTCAAATGTAGACTGTCCTGAAACCCTTCCTATATCTTTTTGTACAATAATGCTTCATTATTTAACAATAAATAGATAAAATAAATACAGAATTTGGTTCTATAATAAATCTGAAAAGGCACATTTGAGAAAAATGGTTCTCTAAAATCGACAGCTCTTACTAACCGCAGAACATAAATCATTCGAGTATTAACCACCTGCGCTTAGGGGTATAAAGCCGAAAGTTAATGCCATAAGCTCCTGCTAACTATTCAACAGGATCTAGGAATGTCCTCATATTTCTCATACAATAGCCAAAGAACAGATCGCGCCAATTGGCCAATGGCCAATCTCCAAATTAAATGTATACCCCGCATAAGTCCTTTTATTATCAATGCCTTGTACATATGAATAAATCCACCCCATACCAATAAAATCCTATATCTTTAAATTTCCAACTACGAGAAGAAAAATAGGAAAATTTGAATCAAAAACAATTTTTTAATTTATAAAGTTTCAAAATTGATCAATTTTACATCATAGACAATTCGAACACGCTAAATTTAAGTCGGTCAAAGACCAATAAAAGTAATCAAGCACACTTTGGCTGAAAAATCAGTAATTTCTATTGCCAAAAGGACAGAAAGAACTGATTAGTTTGCTGTGATAAAATAGTTAAATTGTTTATAAATCAACATTCTTCATCAAATTCCTACATTTTAATAAATTATTAGAATTGCCCAATAATGACTAATTAAAACATTGAAGTTATCGAAAGATATCAATCAAAATTACTCATTTAATTAGTGAAAGTCACTATTAAATTTTTGGTTAAGAATTCATTTTTTCATTGAAAATTCAAGTAATTGGTTGAAAGGTGAATTACTTTGTTAAACATTTATTTTTATCATTAAACATTCATTATTTTAGTTGCAAATTTATTTCTATGGTTAAAAGTGTAACTATCTGGTTGAAGCTTCGAAGTTTCATTGGATTGAAATTAATTTGTTAACTCAAAATTGATCTATTCCATTGTTGTGTTGAAATTTTTTTTTCATTCGAAAATTCGAATATGTGTCTGAAATTTGATATATTTTCTTAAAATTTCGACTTTAGTGGTAGAAAAGAAATAATTTTGACTGAAAATTCTCCTTTTTTGGTAAATTCAAATGTTTCTTTATTTAAAATTAAAATCATTTTCAGTTGAAATATGAACTGTTTCTTATTTGAAATTGAAATCTTTCTTGGTTGAAATATCAACTGAAGCATTTTGATTGAGAATTCATATTTTTTTATTGAAAATCTTACTATTCGGTTTAAAGTTTGACTACTTTGCTGAAACATAAACATGAAACATGTCATATTAATTGAGATTTTAAAAGCAAGAGATTTTAATTCGGAATAAAAATCTGTTGAATTCAACAAAAAAAAAAAATTGAAAAAAACAGTTGTATTTTCAACTATAAAAAAAAATTTTTTAATTGAATATATCAATTCAAACAAATGTGGGTTATTTACGTTTTTAATTGCAAAAAAAAAAATTAATTGTCAAACGAAAAAAAACGAATTTTCAACTAAAATGATGAAGTTTCAACGAAAAAATTAATTTCCATGAAAAAAGTTCAACATTCCACACAAAACATGACTTTTCAACCGAGAAGATCCATTTTTGATGAGTGGAATACATAGATTCTAATAATTTAGTTTGCGTTATCCACGTAGTTCCCTACGTAGTTTCCCACGGAGCTTCCTACGTGCTGCACGACGTATTTTTCTACGCATTTTTCTTCGTGGTTTCCTACGTAGTTTTCTTCATAGTTTCCTACGTAGTTTCCTAAGTAGTTGCATAAGTAGTTTTTCACGTAGTTGACGTAATTTTCTACGTTATGTCCTACGCAGGTTCCCACGTAGTTTCCAGCGCAGTTGTTCACATACTTTCCTACGCAGCTTCCCACATATTGTTTCCTACGCAGTTTCATACGTAGTTTCCCTCGTTGTTTTCTACATAGATTTCTACGTAGTTTTCTATGTGGTTTCCTACGTGGATTGCGATGTATTTTTCTTCGTATTTTCCTACCTGGTATTCTGCGTAGTTTTCCATGTAGATTTCTACATATAGTTTAATTTTTTAATTATTCAAATTACTCGAATTACGTAGTTTTCCATGTAGCTTTATATGTAGTTTCCTGCGTAGTTTACCACGTAGTTTTCTACAGTCTCTCACATAGTTTTCTACGTGGTTTCCGAAGTAGTTTTCTACACAGTTTTCTACGTCGTTTTCTACGTAGTTTGCTATGCAATTTTTGTACGTTTTCCGACGTAGTTTTCGACGTTGTTTCCTACGTAGTTACCCACGTATTTTTCACGTAGTTTCTTACTTAGTTTTCTAAGCAGTTTCTTTTGTAGTTTTCCACGCTGATTACCACGTAGTTTTCTACGTTATTTCCCACGAAGGTTTCCACGTAGTTTCCAACGCAGTTGTTCACGTACTTTCCTACGCAGTTTTCCACACATGGTTTTCCACGTAGTTTTCTTCGTAGTTTTCTACAGTCTGTCATATAGTTTTCTACGTAGTTTTCGACGTGGTTTTCTAAACAGTTTCCCACATAGTTTTCTACGTGTTTTCCAACATAGCTTTCTACTTATTTTTCTACATGGTTCTCTACGCAGTTTCCTATGTTGTTCTCTGCGTAGGTTCCCACATAGTTTTCTACGTAGTTTCCCACGTAGTTTTTGTACGTTTTTCTTACGTGGTTTCTTACGTAATTTTCTGCGTAGTTTCCTCCAGAGTTTCCTACGCAGTTTTCTAAATAATTTCTCACCTCGTTTCCTACGTAGTTTCCTCGTAGTTTCCCACGTAGTTTTTGTACGTTTTTCTTACGTGGTTTCTTACGTAGTTTTCTGCTTAGTTTCCTCCAGAGTTTCCTGCGTAGTTTTCTAAATAGTTTCTCACGTCGTTTCCTACGTAGTTTCCCGCGTAGTTTTCTACGTAGTTTTATACGTAGTTTACGACGTCGTTATTTTCACTAGCAGGTTTAATTGGCCTGAAAAGTTTATAACGATTAAAGTTAATAATATCAGGTCAAAAATTACCTTAGGAAAATTTCATGAACTTTTTCCATTTCTGCATGGTCGATGGTCTCTGCAAGTCTAAGATTGTAAAGTTTCAAAGAAAGTTACAAGCCACTGTACTTTATCCGCTTTCTGCCATGGTGTAGCGAAACTTTCCGTTGGTTTAGTCAGCAAAATCTTTCGACTCGAGATTTCGGTCTCTTTTGTCAAGACAAAGAATCGGATTTCACGGTTCAGAAAATCGACTCTGGGATATGAAATGAATGGCAGTCACTTTGCTAAATTTATCTTTCTGTTTGTTTTGTCTACGCGAATTAAAAAATCACTGTTGCGGAAGAAATAAGGGTGAAACTGCTTTTATTGATTATCGAATTAGAGGACATTTGTATCATTAAAAAGAATTAATTGCTAATTAAAGTTGATGAACACGCAAATTTGAAGTACAACTAATTTTTCCTCTGGTTCGTATTTTAAATTCGTAATTTGAATTGAATTGAATTTTTAAACAAAATTTGAAATTTTTTAATTTCCAACGCTTCAAGCTCAAATTCATTATTTTAAAAGTTTCCAAATCAGAGAGAATGCATTTTTTGAAGTTTTAAGAATGACTAAACTCTAAAGATTCACAATATTTCAAATTCTTATATCGAAAATAACAGAGATTTTCGTTAAAAAATTACATTTTCAGTAAATAATTCTATCCAATCACTTTGAATGTCACTTGATACAACATGATATGATAATAATATTCTTATCGTCTTCAAAATTTCTATAATTTTAATCAAAAGTTATAGTTTTGAGTGTGCAATTGTAAACAGTTTAATTTTTGAGGCCTTTAAACTAAATGTTTTTGCTTCATAAGCTTGAATTCGAAAATATTTGATTTGAATTTTCTTAATTTTTAAAGGGTTCTAATTTTAAATTTAACAGTGTTGTAGTTTCAAACTGGAATATCAGAAATTGCAGGAAATTCCACTGATTATTCTTTCACAATTGGAAATTTCACATCGAAAGCCTTGAGAGTCAGTTTTAAATTTAATGATTTCAGATGTAAACATCTTTTATTATTTTGGTTCAATTCGAGTCATTTTCATATTAATTAATAATAGATTTTAATATTCTAAATCGTTCACGTTCAATTCTAATCAATTTTAAATTCGATAATTTTAGATTTTTAATTCTAAATTGTTTGCTTCAATTTTAAAATGAGAAAATTTTCTAATGTTTGAAATTCTTTTCAATTTTGCTTAATTTTCGACGTTCCGTAGTGGAAATTTTTCATTTTTTAGGTTGCCCATTAACAATTACTTCAATTTTCAACGTTTTTTCAGAATAATTGAATTTCAACAGTTTAGAATTGAAATTTCTCTATTTTGAATGGTGAAAATAATGGTGAATTTATTTTTTGATTTCAGAAGCTTCAATTTTGAAGCATTCAATTCAGTTGGCCATTTCAAATTGTCAAATTTGTATCTTTTCGAATTACAAATTATTCAAATCTTAAAGTTTTTAAGTTTTATTTATTACATTTTTATCACTTTTAATTAGAAATAATACAATTTCAATTTCTTTTAATTATTCAATTTAAAAAAATTGTTCAATTTTGAACGCTTGAAGAAATATATAATTTTTCTTTTTAAATTAAAGTGAAGTGTCGATTTTTTATGTTCCGTTCTGGAATGACTCATCGGACTCTACAGTAAGGCTATGTGAATCATTTTTGGGTCGAAAATTTTAACTGTTTTGTAGAAAGATCATCTTTTTTGGCTTTAAAATTCAATAATTTAAAAGAAAATTAAACAATTCAGTTGAAAATTAACTTACTTGTTAAAAATTCATATTTTTCTTCGAATATTCAACTATTTGGTAGAAAATTAACTTCTCTCTTCCAACAGTAATTCTCTTGGTAGACAATCTTTTTGGTTAAAAATTCATGTATTTTGTTGAAAATTCGTCTTTTTGGTTGGAAAAGGAACTTTGTTGAAAATTCTTATTTTTTTTTTATTTTATTTTATAAACTTTTATTTTATTTTTTCATTTATTATTATTTTTGGTTTAATTTTAATATTTTTCATTTTGATATTCGAGTTTTTGCTGGTAGATTAAACTATTTTGTTAGTCATATTTTTTATCGAAAATTCAACTGTTTTTTCAAAGTTCATCCTTTTCGATTGAAAATAATTATTTTACTGTAGAAAAGTGATTTTTAGGATAAAAAGTCATCTTTCTTGGTTGAAAATGGAAACTTTTGTTGAAAAGTCCACTGTATTCAATAAAATCTATTTTTTCGATAGAAAATTGAACTGTTTGGTTAAACATTGAACTATTTTGCTGAAAATTCCACTTTTTCGCTCGAAAGTTCAACTATTCTGTTGTTAATGCAACTATTTGATTGAAAACTAATTTTTTGTTGTTGGAAATTCGCCTTTTTGGATAAGAAAGTCATTCATTTGAGTAAAACTTCGATTTTGTATAAAAAAATGTCCAATTTCCTCTGTTCATGATCCGCTCCTTATGTCTTATCTTAAAATGCGGTGATTTCGATACTGCATAATGTTTTTTCGCTTTCCTGAAAAATTCCGATTTTTTTGGTTATCTACTTCTGTACTGGCATCCTTCAATATTATTGTTTCCAAATTGTTTTTAACTTCATATCTTCAAATTAATTAAAAAATGGATTTTTAGATTATTTATGTTTTTATTGTTAGGAAATGAAAATCAGAGTCGCGAACGCGCGCTTCATGGGCGTGCATTCACTGCTACTTTAATTCAAAACATTTAATTCTAATGTGCCGAAATGATGAAAATACTTTTTTTGAATAGGAATAAAGGACATTTAAATTTTTTTATGGTGTTGAGAACGTACTTAAACATGTGTGCGATTGATCTTGAGCGGGAGACTATCCGGTCATCGATCCACATAAGCCCATGAATTGAAACGAGCTTTACGAACCTCACCCTGATCATTGCTGGCGATTATCGTGGATCAGGGGATCCCATCTGGCGAAGAACTTTCTGACTTAATGGCACTTTTCAATGCTAACCAATATTTACATTCTGCGCAAAAGTATATACAACTATCTGAGTTAAATCAATCCTAAAATGAGTTTACAAAAAAATACATAAATGGTTTTACTTATGAGGCGTCAATTTTGGAAAAAAATTATTTCTTCATTTTTAATTATTTATTTAGGTGTCATCCAGAAATTTCGTAAGATGATTCAGCGAGAAGGGATATTTGGTAAAATCTTGCTGTTTCTTATGAATTAACAATGTAGTTCCACTTTCAACAAAGTAGTTAAATTTTCAACAAAAAAGTAGTTGATTTTCAAAAAAAAGTTGAATTGAACAAAAAAAAACAACAAATTTGGAATAAAACAGTTGAATCCTCAACCAAAACAAATTTATTTTCAACCAAATAGTTATATTTTCAACGAAAAGAGAATACATTTCTACCAAAAGAGATGCATTTTCAAATTAAGGAAAAATTAATTTTCAGCCAACAGAGATTTTTCTATCAATCAATAAATAAAATTTCACTAAAAATGTTGAATTTTCAAGCCAAAAACACGAGCTTTCTGCAAAACAGTTCAAGCTTCAACTAAATAGTTAAATTTTAACCAGACAGTCCTAATTCCAACCAATGATATAGATTTTCTAGTAATAAATACAATTTTTCAACATTATAAATGAAATTTCGACGGAATAGTTGAATTGCCAAACAAAAGTTTAATTTTCTACCAAAAAAGACGAGTCATCAACAAACTTCATCAATTTTGAACCAAAGAGTTAAATTTTTAAGCTCAAAAAGAGCATTAAAAGATGCATTAGTTAAATTTTAATTAAAAAATATTGCTTTTTCATGAAAAAAAACACGAATTGTTTACAAAGAAGTTGAATTTTCTACCAAATAATTTAATTTTTTACTATGTTGCTAAATTTTCCAGTCAACAAGACGAGTATTCTACAAAGCAGCAGTTGAATTTTCAACCTTAAAATATGAATTAAAAATAAAATCAATTTTCGACAAAAAATGCAATAGTTAGTATTTCAACTAAAAAAATTGTTATTTTAAATTAAAAACAGTTTGATATTCAACCAAACCCTTCTATTTTTAACCAAGAAGATTAAATTTCTATCAAAGAAATGAATTTTCAACAAAGTACATAAATTTTTAAACAAATAGTTCAATTTTGAACCGAGAGGATTAACTTTCTACAAAAAAAAATTTCAACAAATGTTCAATAAAATAGTTGAATTTTTGACCAAAGGAATGCATTTTTGAGTAAATTATGAATCCTTAACTAGAGAAATGAATTTTGAACATAGTAGTTCATATTTCGACCAAATATTTGAATTTTCTACCAAATTTTAGTTTCTTTAATTCAAAGAAATTTTTCTTTCATTCAGAGAATTTTTTTTGTTTCGAAGATTTTTTTGCTAGAAGAAGATTTTGAGGAAAAAATAGCTATTTAAGAATTTTCAAAGGTTTCAAGGGAACACAAAAATTTTTCTAAAGGTTTCAAAACGTCCCAGAAGGTTTTCTAAAAATATAAAGAAGAATGTGGAAGATTTTGAAGCATAATTTTGAAATTTAGCAATTTTACAAAATGTTAGGAATAGTTCGAGTCAGTTTGAAAGATATTCAGGACTCTAATTTTTCCTAAAATGTTGCAAAATTCTACAGAATAAAAAATTCCCTAAAAATTTTCTAGGTACTTTTTCGAAATATCGGAAATCTAGAAAATTCTTTTTAAATTCTGTGAAGAATATGAACTTTTTTAATATTCAATGATTTTGTTGAAAAATTCGTCTTTTCTAAATGAATTGAACTCTTTTTGTTCAAAATCTTTTTTAATTAAAATATCAGCTGCTACATTTTTCGTTGATGATTCATCTTTATTGTTTGAAAATCTCACATTTGGTTGAAAATTGTACAAGTATGTTAAAAATTAATTTTGTTGATGTTGAATATTCATAATTTTAGTTCAAAATTCATCTCTCTGGTTGGAAGTTTAAATATGTCGTTGAAAATTCGTCTTCTTTGGTAGAAAATTAATCTTTTTGGTAGAAAATTTATCTATTCCGTTGAAAATTCAACTATTTCTTAAGAAATTAACTTTTTTGTTAAAAATTTATATTTTCTGGTGAAAAAAATGGAACTTTTTTGAAGAAAATTCGTCTCTTCCCGAAAAACTTCAACTTGTTTGGTTAAAAATGCAATTGATTGAAAATAAATCTTTTTTGGTTGAGGATTCAACTATTTTCTCGAAAATTGATCTTCCCTGTGGAAAATTCAAGTATTTTGTTGGAAATGATCTTTCTTGTTGAAAATTTCTTTTTTGTAGAAAATTTGTTTTTCTGACCTAAAAATTCAACTGCTAAGATGTAAACTTTTCATTATGGGTACAAAATTCTCTTATTTTGGTAGAAAATTCAATTACTTGGTTAAAAATTTACTATTTCAGGTTACAAATTCTATTGTATTGTAGATAAATCGCCTTTTTGATTTGAAAATTCCACAATTTTGTTGACATTTTTTTTCTCTGTTGACTAAAAAATTGTTCTTGGTTGAAAATTCAACTCTTTTCTTGAAGATTAGTGTTTTTGGTTTGAAAATTCTATCTGTTTTGGTAGAGGATTAAACTCTATTGTTGCTGATTTGTATTTGTTAGGTTGAATTTAACGGTTTTTTATTTAAAATTAAAATATTTTTTGGTTGAAATATCAAGTAATTCCAATATTTTGTTGTAAATTTAATTATTTTCTTGAAAATTTAATTAATCTTTTGAAAAGTTTTTTTTTGTTGAAAATTTAAAGTTTTTGTTAAGCATTCGTCTTTTTGGATTAGAGATTCAACTAGGGGAGCGGCGGCGAATGCGGCGCATATAAAGGAAAATGCACGATTAAAATTCAAATATAAAGTAAAACATTGTAATAAGATATATTCTGTTTAGGCTAATATCTTACCAATGCTATATACATGGAGATAATTCAATTGCAGTTCATTAAAACAGTTAATTAATGTGTTTTCCAAAAAGAGCATCTGCGTCAAGTTGTCCTACCTTGTTTGGTAATGTGGCGCGTTCCGATTTCAGTTCATAATTATTAAATAAAAAACAAATTATGAAGAAAAATTAGTAAAATATAATGAAAATAAGATAAATGTATTCACGTTTAATATTATTGACATAATTGAGGGATTATATCTGCCCAAATTTCAAGAAAAAATGTTTTTTTATCAGTACAGATTGTCTCACAATAATTTGAGGAGTACTAAAAATGTTGTATTTTAAGATAAGCTTACAGACGTTGTATAAACAATAGATCAAAATTATATTAATAATAAGTAAAATTTATTCTTTTCCAAAACAGTTATAATGATTCAACATTCGAATAATATCACTATTGTAAACCCTCTAAATATTTATTCTGTCAGAACAAACCTAACCCGAAAACTGGTGAAACGATTTCAAAATACAATTATTCTAAAACAACTCTAAAATACACGATAATAATTAGGATTAAACTTTTTTATGCATATTAGAAACGAAATGTTATTACTTTGAGTAAATATTTCTTACCTTCTAACCAAAAACCGGCACTTTATTTCTACAAAATTCCCCGAGCAAAACAAACCACAAACTTGTGCGCCAAGTTACCTGCCGATTTTAGTCCCTAATGCGCCATATTAGTCGCATGTGAAAAGTATTTAATAAAGATTTTTTACATAAAAGTTCAATAATTTTAATCAAAATGTTGAACTTTAAAGCATTCAAGAAACTTGAAACAGAATATTCCCAATAAATTGTATAAGTTTACACGAAACTTCTGTAATTTTTTACTTGTTTTTAGCTACTCTGGCAATACAAGCGAAATAACCAAAACTAACTTTTCGTCATGAAAATCAGGCAATTAATTTAATTATCTCAATTTTTTAATAATTTAAGGTTGAAAACATATATACATGTAATGCAACTACCTCCACAAGCAGAAAATGCGTTAATATTCGAAAACTCGAACGCGCCACATTAGCCACCGCGCCACATTCGCCGCCGCTCCCCTATCTACTAAAAAACTCGCCTTTTTGGCTAGAAAATTCCTCTATTTAGTTGACAATGTATCTGCCTTTGGTTGAAGTTTAATCTTTTTCATTTGAAAATTCAACCATTCAATTAAGTTGATAATTTTGTTTATTGAACATTTTTGCTTTTTGGTTGTAAGTTCATATTCTGTAGGTTGAAAATTTATATATTTAGTTCAAAATTCAACTCTTTGGTCGAAAATTCAATTATTTGTTGAAAATTGAAACATTTTGTTAAAAATTCATCTTTTTTATCTTCAAACTTCAGAAATGACAAAACAATGTTAAGGTGTGCTTTTTCTAAAAACATTTTTTAAACAATTACATTATTTTTTAATCTTGTGCAATTGTTATGAAGAAAATATATTAATTGCACACCAACTTGAAGTATTTAATGAAAATGAACATGTAAGCACCTTTTAAGAATCTTTTCCATTCAAGAAATACTTTTCCGAACAAAGAAAATATTATTATCGTTTTGTTTAATTTTCACAGGGTAGAGAAAATTTAACTATCTTGTTGAAAATTCAATCTTTCGACTTGAAATGAAATTTTATCCATAAGAATCGTAGATTTTGAGGCCTCTATCAAATGAAATCAAAGAAAAAAATTTGACTAAAAGGGGGTGGGCGTGTTCTTATATACGTCGTCACCCGGGGGGGGGGGGGGGGGCTTTGCGTGATGCTGTGACGAAAAAGGCGAGGGGCCTACTTGATAAATATAATATGTTCATATAATAATATTGAGCGGGCGCATCTTAGGAGAGGGGCCCGTTTTGAGCACCATTCCCCTACAACTAAATAACCTTTAATCCAAAATTCTTTTTTGCCCAACCTTATTCCTAATTTGTAGATGAAGCTCATTTTCAGGCGAGAAAAAATGGTAAAATAGCGAACTGAAATGAGATGACTTTCCAGGAAAAAATTTGGGACAGGTGGAAGTGAATATTAGTTTGAAATAGTTTGAATTCCTTGATCTAAAGTGTAAGAATCAGCCCGGGTGGGAAAACGGATATGTTTCCAGTAACATGAACAAACCAATTAGCTGGTTAAGCGAGCAAACCCCCATGAAATTCAATTGTCTTCGCCCCATGCATCTCCGGGCTAACCACCCTTATATTTCCATCCCTCTCTCTTTCACCCCTTCTCAATCTATTTTCTTCCTCCTTCTCTTTATATGTCCCTTCTTCACTCGCTGAGGTTCAAGGCATTGCAAGGACGCTAACGGCCATGCAAGCTCGCTATTAGGGTGTCAATTAAATTAGATCAGCAGCTAGTGAGGGTGACTTAACTTATGGAATGATACTTGTGTCCCAACATTGATACTGATATGTATCTTCAAATTGAATCGACTCGAAAGGGTACATAATTTTGTCATTACAAATTATTGCTCTTCAGAAGTGTTACATTTTAATCACCTCTCCTACCTTCTACCACCCCTCTTCTTCTTGATTCTTTAACGTTTTCCTCCTCACTTCAAGACGTACTTCCTCACATCCTCTCTACATTCTCCATCCCCAACTCCCTCCCCTCCATTCACCCCTTCACATCTCACTTATTACTTACTCTTACGTCAACCCCTCTCTCCATCTTCAACCTTTCTCCTCATGTATGCCCCTTCCTCCTTCAATGCATTCATATTCTCTCAACGCTCACTCCTTTCCTCTCTCCATCTTACTCGTCTACACCATTTCTCCTCACGCCAGACCCCTTCGCTCGCTACACTCCGTTTACCCCTCGACCTTTTTTGTCACTTCTTGCCGTAGCCACTCTGAAACCATTTTACTCCTTCCTTTCCCCTCACCACTTCCTTCCAACCATTCCATTAAATTTTCAATTATGACGATTAATTGTGTACCAAAAAATGGGATAGTTAAATTTTCGGATACAAATTTTTTTCCCCCAAAAAAATCGAATTTGCGAGAAATTATAAAATTTTTAAATAAATAGTTTGATTTTTGACTTGATAGTTTATTTTCCTACAAACTGTAAAACTTTTCAACTCATAAAGGATACATTTTCAACAAAAAATGGAATAATTAAATTTTCAGGTAAAAAATGAATTTGTCATAAAAATGGCGAATTTCCAATAAAGTAATCAGATTTTCAAATGAATAGTTACATTTTCAAATAGATAGTTCAATTTTTAACAGGATCGTTTAATTTTTAACGGAAAAAATTTTCACAAAGAAGAGAAGAATTTTCAACAATATGGATGAATATGGGGACATGAGAAGACAGAAAATAGGAGACATGAGAAGAAGTTATGGGAGGGAATGTAGGGTGAATGAGGGAAGAAGTAAGTTGAGTGAAGGGAGGGCAAGTAGAGATAATTGGGGGAATGAGGGGCGGGAAAGTAGTGGGAGCGGGGTGAGGAGAATTAGGGGTGATCGGAGAAAATGAGGGAAGGGGTCGTATGGGGATTAAGGAAGGGAAATTAGTGGTGCTGGGGGAAAGGAAAGAAGGGGAAGCAGAGGAAGCATGAGAACTTTGAATAGGGGAAATGCGGGGTAGGGAAGTAAGGAAAGTGGGGCAAAATATGGAAATGAAAGTAAGGAAGTGAGGGGCAATGAGAAGAGTGGAAGTAGAAGAAGTAATGGTAAATTAGGGGAGTGGAAATGATAAGAAATGAGAGTGGGTAGGGGAGAAGAAGTGAGAAATGGGGAAGGGAATTGGGGGAACGGAAGTGTTAGTTGAGGAAGTTAAGAGGGGGTAAGTAGAGAAGGAAGACGTTGGGGAAGGTTGTGTAGGGTGATGTGAGGGGAGTAAGGGGAGAAGTAGGGGAAATGATTGAATCCTTAAGATGTTATGGTGTTGACCAGGGTAATTAATAAGCGAAGATTTTATTTTTAAATTAATCAACATTGTTGATTACTGGACCTGTGGCTAGTCGTCCAGAAAAGTTGGCGGAGTTGGAAAAGGGGATGGACTAGTCGTCCGACGAGACACTCCGTTCAAAATAACATCTTTGCTTGGAAATTAATAAAAATGAGGTTCAGTAGGGGTGGAGAAGTGAGAAACGCGAAAGGGAAGTAGCGGAAGTGGAGTTTCAGCTAGGGAAGTGAGGAGAGGGGAAAGTAGAGGAGAGGAGAAAGTAGAGGAGAGGAAATTGGTGGAAGGGGTGCGAAGGGTGAAGTAATGGGAAATTATGTAGGGACTAAGGGAGTAAGATATGGGAGGGGAAGGTTTGAACGATTTAATTAACAAATTTATATGCTACGAAACTCTTTTTTTTGGGCTTACGGCTCCCCTTTCGAATAATATTTTACAGTACTTAGCGGCGAGTCGCTACCTCGGATCTTGATGTCATGACCATAAAGCACCTTAAATACCTTGAAACAAACTTGGTTGATAAAATATTATTAACAAAAGACTGTTACAATGAACTATGATTAATAAAAACGATTCTGCTTTTATCTTTCTGCATTCACTTTTCCCATTTGTAGTCAGAAAACTGGATATTCTTTCCCAGCTAATATTTACATTTTTGCACACATACGTACTCAACCTCTATACACGTAAAGCAGTATAAAGTTTTTAATAATTACACTGGTGGATGGAAAGATGGCGAAGTAATGAATTCTCTTTCCTCTGTCCGTTTACCTTACCCTGCACACCAACCCTCGGAGCTATATCCTTGACTCATTCCAGTATGCTCAAGTTACCAAAAACCTCCCCCTTTACGGTCCTTTCATGAAGTGAATATTTAACTTTTACGGCTTGAGGTTAAAAATGCTGAACCGCCGGCAGAGCTTTTAAAACTTGCCCAAAGTTACTCAGATAATAAGGTATAACGGCCTCGGTTTGGTCTAAAACTTTTCCTTACTTCTGTGCTTTTAACTTTCCTCGTCAGAAAGAAAGGCTTCATTTCGGGAAATTTGGACAATTTGAGACATTTCGGTGAATCCTGCTTGAAAATTTAATGTGACACTGAAGCTAACCCCCTTCTATTTTTGAATGCGAAATATAAGTGCAACTTTATATAACCCTCTATCGAACAATGAATAATGAAGTGAAATTATTTGATACTAGTATGATAATACTTCTAAAATTCTTTTAGCGTTTTCGTTTATTTGGGAACATTGATTTTATTCAAAGATTAACTTAGGCGGCAGCTTGTATTAACAGATTAGGAGCCGCCCATAAAATCTTTTCTCCTTTTTTGAAGAATTCCTATTTTTTCCAATTTTTTCAAGAAACTTCCCGTTTTTCGCTTGAATTTAAATTAGATTAATAGAACGCAATAATGAAATCCAGCTCTTTTCGGTAAAAGTTAACTATTGCTTTCTACTAGAGGAAGCTTTGTAATGGTAACATTTTCAAAAAATTTCAATTTCATTCAATTAAACCTTCCTAAATTTCATTTTATCAAATACAATATTCTAAGCAATTGTCCGGCTGTGTGTGTGTGTGTGGATGTCACGCTTTTTTGTGACATTTTATTAAAGAGTAGGGAAGTTATGGTAATTTATATATTTTGAACTCGTTTTTCATTGTAAAAATTTTCTCATTCTCATAATTTGAAATTGATGGGAGAATAGGAAAGTTGTGTTGATTCAAGACGAATCGTTTGACTCACATAGCATTGATACATTTTATTGAAGAGTAAGGAAGCTATGGTAATGCACAATATTTGAAAACACGATTTTTTATAATGAAACTTTTTTCTTCAAAGTAATTCAAAGTTGATGCGAAAATATAAAAGATTCCTTGTTTTGAGACGAATCGATTGACCTACGATATTAGTACATTTTACTGAAGAGTTGGGAAGTTATGGTAATCAATATATTTTGAAAATCGGTTGTTTATAGTAAACATTTTTTCATTAGCATAATTCAAAGTTGATGCAAGAACAGAAAAGTTGTGTTGATTCAAGACGAATCGATTGACTCACGTAGCATTGATACAGTTTATTGAAGAGTAAGGAAGCCATGGTAATGCAAAATATTTGAAAACACGATTTTTTATACTAAAACTTTTTTTACTAACATAATTCAAAATTTGTGCAAGAACGGAAAAGATTCCTTGATTCGAGGCAAATTGTTTGATCTAGAATATTAATACACTTTATTGAAGATTAAGGAAGTTATGCTCATTTATAATATTTGAGTCATCTGTTTCAAACAGAAAAACTTTTTTCATCAACATAATTCAAAGTTTGCGCATGAATAGAAAAGATTTTCTGATCATAAATGTTCAAATAGAGTAATTCTGACAATTTTTGTAAAGAAATCATAAAACTAGAAAAGGGATAGCGTGCGACAGAATTTTTCGATTCCCTTTTCCAGCTCAAAAAATTATCATTTCGAATACAAAATTTGATTGGTCTGATTTGTCTCAGTATTAAAAAATTTTCATTATTATATTTTAATTTTGTATTTTTTGTAAATTTCCATTTTTAAATTGAGCAAAATGAAGACTTTGATTTTTCTAGTATTGAAAAAAATAACTAATGCTTCCTCTATGAGGAAGCATATACATTTGCTAACGAAAAGCAAAGTGCTCGTGAAATGAGCACCATATAATTATAAATACAAACAAAGTGGAAATACTCGAGATCAAATTCATAGCTAGTTTGTTGTTCTTGAAAAGTCCTTCGTTACAATTTTGGTTCGGAATTCTTCAGGGTTAGATAAAAAATCTACAATTTAGTGGAAAATTCTGCTTTTTGATCAAATTTTTCATTATTTCGGGGAAAATGTAACTATTTTGTTAAAAAGTCATCTTTTTTGGACAATAGGTCAACTATGTGGTTGAACTACTTTATCAAACTAGCTGTGAATTCGATTTCGAGTGTTTCCACTTTGTTTGTATTTATAATTATATGGTGCTCATTTCACGAGCACTTTGCTTCCCGATAGCAAATGTATTTGCTTCCTCATAGAGGAAGCATTAGTTATTTTTTTCAATAATAGGCAAACCGAAGTCTTCATTTTGCTCAATTTAAAAATAGAAATTTACCAAAAATGAAAAATTACAGAATAATACAAAAATGTTTAAAATAACAAGACAAATCAGACAAATCAAATCTTGGGTTCGAAATAATAATTTTTTGAGCTGGAAAAGGGAAAGGAAAAGTTCTGTCGCACCCTATCCCTTTCCCAGCTTTACGATTTCTTCACAAAACTTGTCATAATATTACTCTATTTGAAAATTTATGATCAAAAAGTCTTTTCTATTCATGCATCAACTTTAAATTATGTCGGTGAAAAAAGTTTTTCTGTTTGAACCTGATGATTCAGATATTATAAATGAGCAGAAATTCCCTAATCTTCAATAAAGTGTATTATTATTATTATAGATCAATCAATTTGCCTTGAATCAAGAGATTTTTTCCGTTCTTGCATCAATTTTGAATTATGTTACTGAAAAGAAGTTTTACTATGAAAAACCGTGTTTTCAAATATTATGCAATTTCACAATTTCCATACTCTCCAATAAAATGTCTTAATATTATAGGTCAATCGATTCATCTCGAATCAACACATATTTTCTGTTCTTGCATCAACTTTGAATTATGTTAATGAAAACAATTTTACTATAAAAGAACGATTTTCAAAATATATAAATTACCATAACTTCCCTACTCTTTGATAAAATGCATTATTATAGGTCAATGGATTCGTTTCGAACCAACGAATCTTTTATATCCTTGCATCAACTGTGAATTATGCTAGTGAAGAAAGTTTTACTATAAAAAACCGATTTTCAAAATATATAAATTACCATAACTTCCCTACTCTTCAATAAAATGTATTAATATTATAGGTCAATAGATTCGTCCCGAACCAATGAATCTTTCACATTCTTCCATCAACTTTGAATTATGCTAATGAAAAAAGTTTTACTATAAAAAACCGTATTTTCAAATATTATGCATTACCATAGCTTCCTTACTGTTCAATAAAATTCATTAATATTATAGGTCAATCGATTCGACTCGAATCAACACATCTTTTCTGTTTTTACATCAACTTTAAATTATGTTAATGAAAAAAGTTTTACTATAAGAAACCGATTTTAAAAATATATAAATTACCATAACTTCCCTACTCTTTGATAAAATGCATTATTATTGTAGGTCAATCGATTCGTTTCGAACCAAGGAATCTTTTATATTCTTGCATCAACTCTGAATTATGCTAAAGAAAAAAGTTTTACTATAAAAAACCGATTTTCAAAATATATAAATTACCATAACTTCCCTACTCTTCAATAAAATGCATTAATATTATAGGTCAATCGATTCGTCCCGAACCAAGGCATCTTTTATATTGTTGCGTCAACTTTGAATTATGCGAATGAAAAAAGTTTTGCTATGAAAAACCGATTTTTAAAATATTATTGAGTGCTAGAAAAAAATGCATTAAATATTTTTTGAAATACTTCGGTCAGTTTCAAGATATTAGTGAGGAAAATAAGCTCTCCAAATTTCATCAATTTATCTGCAACCGTTTTCTAGTTATCGTGTTCACAAAAAAGCGTGACATCCACACATCCACACATCCATACATCCACACATCCACACATCCACACACACACACATCCGGACAATTGCTTAGAACATTGTATTAGACATTTTTAAATTAGGGAGGGTTCAATTAAATGAATTTAAAAAATTTGAAAAATGTCACCATTACAAAGCTTCCTCTATGAGGAAGCAAAATTAATTCTTTTTTGCTGAATACTCATCTCTTTGGTTTGAAAATGTAACTCTTTTGTTGAAAATTCTTTTTATTTGTGGTTGAAAATTAATGGTTTGAACTGAAAAGTCAACTTAGAATTTAACTATTTCATTTTTGGTTCAAAATTTGGCTTTTCCAGTTAAAAATTGAACTATCAGGTTGAAAAAAATGTATCGTTTTTAGTTGGAAATTAATTTTTTTTATTATTGGTATTTTTTGTAGAAAGTTAATCTTTTCAATTAACAAATCAACTTTTTGGTTGAAAATTCAACTCTTTGGCTGAATGTTGAAATCTCATCTTAAAAATGTATCCTTTTTGCTTAAAACTGCAACTGCCTGGTAGCATTTTCTGTTAAGAATTAATTTTATTTGATTGAAAAATCAACTATTTTTGTAGAAAATCAAACCATTGGGTTAAAACCTAAACTATTTATTTGAAAATTTAAGTATTTGTTAAAAAATCTAACCACTAATTTTTTGTATGGATAATATTGGTGTTAATTTGAGCAGAGAACTTTCATGTGTTACAAAACCTTTGCACCCCCCCCCCCCCTCCTTTTTGACGTTAAAGCAGACCAATTATCTAGTTGGATCAGGAAATGGCATATTTCGTGCTTAATTATGAATCAATTATCTAGTGAAGGGTTTATTGTTTGTTTAAATAGAAATAAATTAAAAAATTTTATCGGGAAAAGCAGTTTTTATATTTTTTATTAACAAATTCGAGAGTGGTGTTGGCAAAAAGCTTAGTTTATGTTTCATTATCAAGGAATTATCGGACTGGGTCGGGATCTGATGGGATATTTGGTAGGAATAAATTATCTATTTCGATGGCGAAAGGATATATTTGCTATTTAATTATCAGGAAATTATTTAGTTGGAAGGAAAAAAGGCTTATTTTATTTTTAATTATCAATTAATTATCTAGTTCTACCGAGAAAGAGCTTATTTTGTCTTTAGTTATAAATAAATTTCTGGGTTGGAACGGCGGAAGCATTTTTTTGTTTATTTGTTAAAAAAATCAAGAGTTGGATTGGCAAAGAACTTATTTTGTGATAAATTAGAAACTAGTTATCTATTAGGATAGGAAGAGGGCTTATTTTGATCAGGAAAACCGTTTTTCATGGTTATTTATTCAAAAAAATCAAGAGTTGGATCTGGAAAATGCTTACTTTGGGTTCAATTTCCAAGAAGTTGTCTAGTTAATATCGAAAAAGGCCTTTTTTGTGTTTAATTATGAACAAATATCTAATTCGATGGTGAAGAATGGTAAGTTAGTGAAAGAATTACCTTTGTGTTCAATTAGAAATGAATTTAAGGGTTGGGTCAGGAAAAACGTTTTCCTTGTTTATTTATTAAAAAATTGAAAAGTTGGAACGGAAAAATGCTTAATTTCTGTTCAATTGTCAAAAAATTATCTACTCAACATCGGGAAAGGGCTTATTTCGCGTTTCATCACCAACAAATGATCTAGTTCGACCGGAAAAGGGCCTATTTTATGTTTAATTAGAAATTTATTATAAATAAATTAAGGAAGACATTTTTCTTAATATTCAGCAATATTTTACTTTTTATTAAAAATGAGCAATCATAAATTAAATATTACGAACTAAACAATTTTCAACTGCATTATTTGAAATAGAAAGCATTGAATCGTTAATATTTCAGAGTATTAACTCAAAACTTTGAATGTTACAATCTTAATTGTTCTATTTAACAAATTTCTAATATGTAAGTGAAATTATTAGATTTTGATGCATAAATAACAATTGAACAATTATCAGTTTGGAAAAAATTTGAGTTAGTTTAAGAGATATTTAAAAGTTTTGAGAAAATTCAAACTTCATTTGAAACTGGAAAAGATTTAAAAAAATAAAAAACTAAATTTAGATTTTTGAAGATTCCGAAATAAAACTGCGAAGCTTTTCAAATATCTTGAAAGGTTTCAAGAGAATAAACAAAATTTTTCAAGTTTGCTGGGAAAATTTAAAATGATTTCTTATTTTTTAAAATTAATTTTCAGATAATATTTGAGAAGATTAAAAAATTATTTGAATGATAAATGACAATTAAACGAATAATAATTTGGAAAATAATCAAGTGAGTCGGAAATATATTTCGAAGTTTTAAAAAAATTCCAAAATAATTGAAAACGTGGAAAGATTTCAAAACATTTAAAACACAATGTAGATTTGTAAAGTTGTCAAACAAAAAATTTATAAGCTTTTTAGGTATTTTGAAAGGTTTTAAATTAATAAAAAATTTATATCTAAATTTCTCGAAAAACTGGCAATAATTTTTTGGTTGAAAAATTAATTTTAAAAGAATATTCAGTAAGTTTTTGAATATTTTTAAAGAAGAATCTGGATGATTTTAAGGTGAATCTTGTTACTTTTGCAGGATTTTCAAAACATTGTAGGAAAAATTCGAGTTCCAAGATAATAAAATTATTATTAGATTCTTAAAAAATTCTGAAATGATTTTTTCAGACAAATTTTCAAGGAAATATTTAAAAAGATTTCCAAACAAATTTCAATTGATAAAATAATGGTTTTAACTTAAAATCGCTTTTAATTAAGAAATTTTCAATTAAAAAGTTTTAAAAGCTTTCATTTCATACGCGAAAATTATTAAGCGTTTGAATGAATATTTTTTAAACTGAAATTTTAAAAGTTCAACATTCAAAATTATTCCACTTATTTCATTATTTGACTTATATTATTCCTGTAGATTCATGTTGTAAATTCTTGTGAAAAATTAAAACTACAATAAAATAGAACAAGGCAAAAAAATATTTAAAAAGTACAAAATTCGTCTTAATAATAAAAAAAGTGTACTTTCCTGTAATTTGGGTTGTAACTTATTGTACTTCATTGTACATTCATTTTTCCAGGGCCAAGTTGCAATCCAAAGCCGACCGTGATTTAGGGTTTCCAAAGATTTTTTGTTATTTAAGAATTATGCAAGGTTTCGTAGGTAATATTTATAATTTAGGTATCTTGTTCAAAAATCGAATACGGCCTATGAGATATATTTGTATTAATTGTTTTTGATAATATAGATTGTCGCTGCTTCCGCTAGAAATAATTTTATGAGTTGAGGTTAAAAATGTTGACAAAAATCCATGAGATAGGGTTCCGAAGACCCGGGCAGAAAACGTTATAGATTTGGTTGCGTGTCGTACTCTTTTCCCAGGTGGGGTAGTAAGGGGTGAGGAGGGAGGATAATTAGGGCAAGGAAAGTATGAATGGACTGAGTATGGAAGTAAAGTGAGTGGTGAGAGAAGTAGGGGAGGGATGGGGAGGGAAATAGGGGTGAGGTTAGGTGAGTACTCAGGAAGGCTGGCATGGGAAGGAAAATGATGACAATGGAGGGGAGGTAGTGGAGGGATAAAAGGGATATGCCGGTAAGGGATGGGAAGGTAAAGGGGAGGGTTAGGGTATAAAATTGCAAGTAGGGAAATTGAGGGCTGGGGATGTAGGGAAGGAGATTGGTGGGGAATTAGTGGAAGTGAGTAGAGGGAGTGTACGGGAAATGAGGGAAAATGAGGGGAGTTTACGTAGGGGGAGGGAGAGGAAGTTCTGGTGGCTAATGGAGAGGAAGTGAGGTGTAGATAAGTAGAGGAGGATTAGTGTGGGAAATGAGGAGAGGAAAAGCAGAAGAGCGATAAATAGAATAAGAAGAACGACTAAGTGAGAGTGAGTTGCAGAGGGGCAGTAGGGTAAAGAGAGTGAGGAAAGGGGAAGTAGTGGAAGTTAAGGGATGTGAAAGGAGGAAAATTATGAGAGCAAAGGAGAAGTACAAGCTAGAAGGAGGAGAGGGTGAATGCTATGAGAGGAAGATATTTGATCAAGTCAATTAACATCTCCATAGGTTACAAAACCCTTCTTTATAGGCACTTGGCACCTACTTTCACTAATTTTTTGATAGTACTTTTGCCGAGTTAAAACTCCCGAATAACTCTTTTTAGAACACAATCTTTGGTGAATTGTTGGTGGGCCAAAAGATTGCACAGAATTTAGTTTCGCAAACCCGCATCTTGTCCTGTCCTTTCCAATATACTCGGTGTAACCGCACCATGAGCATGTGTTCATGTATATATGTGATATCCCGCAATTGCGTGAATGCGGTAAAGACGTGAGGGTGAAATCCATATATACATATATATGGGTGTGCTTGAGTGAAATTGCGATGCCTGTATTGCGATGTGTAAGATGGCCGTTGAATGTGGGTGTGCTAGGCCAGAGAGCATGGATGACATATGCAGAATGTAGCCATATCTATATTTTACTCAGAGCTATTCGAGCAAGAATTTATGACGACCCGCGAATTCACCTTCTCTCTTCTTTCTTCTTTTTTACTTTTCAAACCTCCCTTCCGGTTTTGCCCTTTCAAGTTCACAATCCCTGAAAATTAGTACGGCTGTTTCTCCTAGAACTATTTTTTTCTCTTTTCATTTAAATCCACCCTTTTACTCAATTATAGCCAATATTTCCCTTCCGTCCATTTATCTTTTTTACATTGAACTTTCGTGATATTGGTGGCCGTTTAAAAACTAAAGAATCGAATTCTTTCAAATAAAATTATTGTATAGGTACCATATTGAATTCAGTGTGGAACAGTTAAGATTTCCAGTCGAAATATATTGCATTTTCAACAAAATAGTTGAATTTTCAACCAAGAAAAAATGAATTTTTCAAGAAAGATTTGCGTTTTCAACTTGATTTCCAAATAAGAAAGAAGCTTTTTCGACCAAATAGTTGAATTTTCAAAAAACAAAAGAAAATTGAACCAGACCAAATTCATTTCAAATCAAGCAGGGTTATACACTTGAAATCGCAGAATCTCTCGGGAACAAAATATGTTGTTTTTCGGAGGAAATTAGACGATAAGCATTTTCCGATTTGCAAGCCAAATTTTTTCCAAGAAGTTATGCGTATTTGAATCTTGTGCTTTGTTTTTCAAAAAACCCTAATTTTTTTCTTTCAACCTCAACAAATTTAGACCTAATTAAGATATTTATTATTTTCCTCTTGACTCTGATAGCGATCATTGTCCTCTTTGGAAATCCGCCGGAAAATTCAAAAAATGTTTAAAATCAACCAAATGGCAGTGGTTTTTCTGAAAAAAATTAAAAATCGATTTTCTCAACAAAAAAAAATACCTTTAAATCTTTTGCCAATTTTTTTTGGAACTTGGACTTTAATAATGAATGTATCTTGTAAGTTTGATGCCTCAAAAATGGTTCGGCCGGTATGACTTTGACAAGATGCTTTTCTTATGTTAGTACAAACTTTTCAAAAATATTTAGAAGAATAAAAAAGGTGGCGTTTTAAAAAAAAAAAAATTTTGGCGTTGAAAGAAAAAAATATGAAAAAATTTTCTGGAAAACCCCACTATGTTTATTTTTCCCAGTATTTTTGAAAAGTTTCTGCTAATATAAGAAAGGCATCTTACCAGCATCATGCCGGCAAAACAATTTTTTAGGCCAGGAGAATTTTTTTTCCTACAAATGTAATTTTGGAATTTTTCTCGTAAACTATGAACGATATCGCAAAAGAACAAGAGACATACTTCATAACACTTTTTTACACGTACAAACATTTATCCTAACATTCTTTCGTATTTGTCATTGTTTCCAAGGAAAAGTAGAAAATTTGATTGAAATAAAAAATAATTCTCCTGGCTATAAAAGTGATTCAGCAAGCATCGCCAAATAGTTGTATTTACAACCAAAGAATTGAGCTTTTATGGAAAAGAACGAATTTTTAACCAAAGAGAAAAATTTTCAACAAAACAATTTAGTTTCTGAAAAATATGACTTTTTAACAAGATAATTGAACAATATAACAATACAATACAACAATATAATTACATTTTCAACCAAATAGATACATTTACAAACACGTGTTCGAGTTTTCAACCTAAAGAAAAAAATATTTTAATTTTCAACAAAACAAAAATTAATTACATATCAACCAAACAGTTGCATTTGCAACTCAATAGTTAGACTTTCAAGCGGAAGGGGCAAATTTCCAATGGAATAGTTGAATTTTTAACCTACAGTAATGATGAATTAAATTAATTATTATAATATATTATAATATAAATAATAATTATTATAATTATAATGATTATTAATTAATTATTTAATTATTTAATTATTAATTGATAATCAATTTTCAACCAAATGGTAGAATTAGTAAAAAATTAAACTTGAGAATATGAATTCTCAACGAAAAATGTAATACTTGATATTACAACTAGGAAAGATTTCAATTTTAAATAAAAAACAGTTTAGTTCAACCAAAACAGACGAATTTTCAACAAAATAGTTGATTCATCAACTAAAACGTATTAACTTTCAACCAAAAAGTTGCATTTTTATTCCAAAATGATCAAATTTCGAAAGGAAATTCAACCAAGTATTAGAATTTTCTAACCAAAAAGGATCTTAAGAAAACAGTTGAATTTTTCACAAAAAGACGAATTTACAATAAAATAAGTAAATTTTCAACAAAATTTCTGTACTTTTAACTAAAAACGATAAATTTTCAATAAATAACAGAATGGTTAAATTTTTAGTGAAAGAAATTAGCCTTTAGAAAAAAAACTGATTTCAAACGAAATAGTTCAATCTTTACCCAATAGAATGAATGTTTAAAAACGTATTCAAACTTTTAACCAAGTAGTTGAATTTTTGACTAAGAATTATCAATTTTCAATCAAAAATATAGTAGTAGACTTGTGAATTAAAAAGAATGTACTTTCAAATAAAAATACTTGGATTTCCTGATTGGTTCCTATTAATTCACTTAGAATTTGAACAAAGAAACGAGAAGAAGACAAATTTTCTTAAAAACAGGCGAAAAGAAAGAATTCTTCAAAAAAGTGGACTATTAAATACTGGGAAAAATACATGAAATATTGTACGAACGATACATCAAATTACTTATAACCATACTGTCCAGTGTCCAGCTACCTGAAGTTGTATAAGGTTTCCAACATTCAACTAACTTTTCTACAGCACGCTTTCCCAGTTTCCTTTAGACTATTCAAATATTCTTCAATTATTAACTAAAAAGTACGAATTCTAAATAAACTAAAGAGGCACCAAAAGTAATAACATCAGTCACCAAAATTATTTATTTTTCAATCAATTGAAATCCGAATCCACGTATTCACAAACGAAAAATCGCGAGAGGAGCGAGAGTCGCAGCGTCATTGCATATGGCAGCAGCGTACTCACGCATGCGCTTTCCGAGAGACGCCATTTACTTTCGTCGGATTTTTTCCTATTAGTTTTACAATTATTTTATGAGAGCACAGTTGTTCTTACTTATTACAAATTTTTAAAATTTTAATGAGAAAAATCCAAATTTATTTGATATTAACGGTTGTATAAAATTATATTAATTTCAATATTTCAGTTATTAGAAACGCTGTTTTGCTTTCGTTAAATGTTTTTTTTTGTATTACTTATATGCTTTCACTGAAGTCGCTTCACTGATATCTAACTTGTTTGAATTTTGTGTAATCATCAGGGTACTATACTGTAGTATAAATTTGAATTTATACTTACCTAAGTCCTAAAAATTGTCTCAAGTTAACGGGACAATGAATTACACTTCAAAAATCACTGCTGTGTTTTGTTTTGAAGATAGAAAATGTCTGTATCGTTTGAATTTTAAATATTATATTATTCATACACAACAATAGTTTATATAACAATAAAAATTGAGAAAACATTCAACTTTCTCAGCTAAAACTCAAAACCAGCAGAAAATGTTATAAAAAATTATTAAATTTTTTTTCCAGAGCAATTTATTGCTACTCATTACATTAGTGAGTTAGTAATACTAAGCAGATTAGTAGAAACCTACTATAACATTTCATTTAGTAGAAAGTGATGAAAATACTAATTAAGCAGTCAGACACAATGCTACTAATTGCATTAGTGAAATTTCTACTAATTCGGATTTAGAGAGCAACTTAGCGTAAAATCCCATTGTTCAGCTCTTTCCAGTCTCAAAAATCGCACCTATAAGTGCGAAACCTGCTTTTCCAGCTCTCTCCAGCTTCAAAAATCATCCTCAAGAGTAAAATCTCCTTGCCCAGCTCTCTAAATGTTAGCTTAACTTGATTACCTTGATTACCTTGATTACTTTGGATTACAAGTAGATTACTTCGGATTACAATTGAATAAGTACAGCTTACAAGTGGATTTTACCGGATTACAA
The DNA here is from genome assembly GCA_932178445.1 of Andricus quercusramuli. Taxonomy (NCBI): domain Eukaryota; kingdom Metazoa; phylum Arthropoda; class Insecta; order Hymenoptera; family Cynipidae; genus Andricus; species Andricus quercusramuli. The sequence continues at coordinate 127,262 of CAKNXH010002085.1, read as the reverse complement.
GTGGATCACCTGAAATTATATTGGATTACAAGGATTACCATTGCGGATAACCAAATTTTTTTTCAATTAGACAATGGATTAACAAAGTTGTTTCTTCCACATTTTTAACAATGCTCATTTTTGAACTTGAGATAAGAAATGAATATTCTTAAGAGCGCTGTCCTGAGGCATTTTTTCAGAAAATAAATTGACTCTCGTTTCCCAGTTATTTCAATTTCCCAGCCCAATATCCGACCTCTTTTAGCGCCTTCTTCCAAATCTCCATTCATTTGCATAAAACTATACTATAATTTTCAAAAAAACCACATATGTAGGGGAAAGTGGGGTATGGTGTCAGTGCGGGGCACGGTGACTCTTCCTAACAATACTCGTGTTTCTTGAGTTTCATATAAGTTTTTTTTACATAAAATAGCTTTCTTGAGTACCAAAGGAAGCAATGTTATGTAAAAAAATTAAATTGAAAATGAAAAAACACTAGTAATGCATGTCGATCATTTAAAAACTTTTCAAAAATCTCGTCAGATTAAATAAAAATCCTGAACACCATACTTATCACATCGAGACGAACGATCACTCAGTCGAGATGATCGTCTCGTCTCGATCGACTTTTTTCATTGCAAATTCTTGATCTCCATTACATTTCAGTTTCATCTAACTATGTTTTAAGAAAATCTCGATTTCGTCCAAAAATGATCGACATGCATCACTGAAAATCACTAGGATTATTTGCAAGAGTCGCCATGCCCCGCACTGACACCATACCCCACTTTCCCTTACATGAAGAGAAATTGAAATTTAAAAAATAATAAAACGCGCGTGACTGTTTTTGTTTCTTCATCTTGCCACGTATTTCTACTCAAAATGAGAATGAAACAAATTCCCGGTCAGAATATAAATTCACTCTTATTTCCCGGTTCCCCTAGTTTCCCAATCCAGCATCTACCCTATTTTAGCGCCCTCTTCAAAATCTCCATTCGTCTGAAGAAAACTATCCTATATAACTTTTACAGAAAAACACGTATGTACATGAAGTGAAGAAGAAATAAAAAAAAAGATAGTGAGCGAGCGTGACTCTATTTTCGTCTCTTATCAGAGCTGAAGCATGAGTCGTGGAGAAATCTTGGTCGGGCGAAAGTGCATTGACGTAAAACAGGAGCGTAAAGCACCCGTTTCAAGAAAACTTGGACTTTATGGTGGTGCAATTGCATACTGCATACGAGCGAGGGAATCCCACGGTCACAGGCCGTGGCATGACGAGAGCTTCCTGTGAGCTCGCAAAAGCCCCGAAAGCTCGAAAGAGAGTGTCACGTTCCCATAGCAACTGAGGGTGACTCCGCCTAGCTCTGAAGCCCCCGGCCCCGGTTCGATATCCTCACCTCACCACCTCTTTCCACCCCTATCAATGTGCTCCACATTTTTCTACCCTCCCTGTGCCATAATGCTACAAGCGCAACGTGTCGCGGAGCTTAAATTTTCAAAGCCAGACAAAAAGTCGCGACCGATGTCGAGAACTCAGCATTCTGTGATCGGGGGTTGGGGCAAAATATCAGCTTTTTTTATTTCCAGACGAAATCACAAACAATTTTGCTCCGTGCTGAGAACAAGTTTTAGGGAAAGTTTGCGAAATGTTCCGATATTGGTAGGGAATGAAGAATATTTTACAAAAGGTAGAGGAAATCTGCTGTGATATTCAAAAAGGCAGGATCTACAAAAAGCAAACTGTGATAAGGGGTCGTCCATAAGATACGTTACTATTTTGGACCATTTTGGACCTTTTCTCCGGCCCCCCTCGTTGACAAAAGTATTTTTTCCTTATACCCCCATTCCCGTGCGAAAAGTAACGTAGCCCAAAATTCTATCAAAACATAGGAAAGAGGGTGGAGGGCGATTTTTCACGAAAATAGAGTAATAATGGAGGAACAAATTTTCTAACCAAAAAGACAAATTTTTATCAAAAGACATACATTTTCTATCAAATAATTGAATTTTGAACTTATAAAGGATACTTTTCCCAACAAAAGTTAAATTTCAAACCAAAGAGGAGAATACTGAAAAGATATGAATTTTTATCAAACTAGTTCAACTTTCTACCCAGTAGTTCAATTTTCAACTGAGAAAGATGAATTTTTAATCAAATAGTTAACTTTTTAACCAAAAAGTTAAATTTTCAACCAATCAGATTAGTTTTTAATTTTAAACATAAAAATATTAAATATCCTAAAAGTATGAATTTTCAACAAAAGAGTTCAGCTCAGAATAAGATTCTTTAACCCAGAAGATTAGTTTTCTAAAAATGTAATATGTAGGTGAACTTACAACCTAGGAGATGAATCTTGAAATAGTAAGAATTTTAAAGAAACTGGTTGAACTTTAAACCAAGTATTTGAATTTTCCATTAAAAAATATGAATTGTCAACGAAATAATTAATTTTCCAACTTAAAAGTTGAAATTTCCAGTAAGAAAATTAATTTTCAGCCAAAAACAAAATTTTTTTACAAAATACATCAATTTAAAAAAAAAAATTGTTGAGTTTAAGAGCCGAACGAACACATCATCTACAAAATGGTCAAATTTTGAACACAAAGATATGATTTCAAACAAAAAAGTTCATTTTCTTACGAAAAACTAAAATTTTTTTCAAAATAAGTTTATTTTTACAAAGCTATTGAATCTCTAATCAAACCCGATTGATTCAGACCCAAACAGTTGCATTTTTAATCAAAAAAGAAAAATTGTTGAGCAAGAAGATTAATTTTTGATCAAAAAATACGAAATTTTAACAAAATACATGAATTTTCAACTGGAAAAGATCAATTTTCAATAAAAATATTAATTTTTCACCAAAAAAATACGAATTTGCAATAAAATCATTACATGTTCAACAAAAGAGATCAATCTTCAACTGTAAGTGATCAATTTTTAATAAAAATATCAGTTTTCAACCACAAGTGAAATATTTATATTATTAGTTTAAAATAATGAACATTTATCCAAAAACAAAAAAAACTGAAGATATCAATTTTCAAACGAAAAAGTTAATTTTTAGTTAAATACTTAAATTTAGAACAAAATATAAGATTTTGGCAAAAAAGTTAATTTTCAAGCGAATAGTTTAATGTTCTTCCAAATGTTCTTCCAAATACTCAACCAACCCAGATTTATTTAGAACCAAACAGTTGCAAATTTAACCAAAAAGGATGAATTTTAAATCAAGAGGAGTAATTTTCGAACAAAAAGACAAACTTTCAACAAAATACATGAACTTTCAACTAAAGAAGACTAACTTTCAATAAAAATATCAACTCTCAACCGAAAATTGAATAGTTAAATTTTTAGTAAAAAAAATTATTTTTTAACAAACAAAAAAACTAAGTTTGAACAAAAGAGATGAATTTTCAACTAAAAAGATTAATGTTAAAAAAGAAAAATCTACAAAAGACCTTAACTCAGAAGATGATTCTTCAACCCAGAAGATTAATTTTCTAAAACTACAAAAATTTTGATCCAAGGTGGTAAATCTGCAAACCAAAAAAATTAATTCTTAAGAAAGTAGTTAAATTTATAACCAAGTAGCCGAATTTCAAACCAAAAAATATAACTTTTAAACAGAGTAGTGGCTTTTTCAACAAAATAATAAAATACTCATCTAAACACTAGAATTTTTAACTAAATGAGATGAATAAGCGAGTCGATTTTTTTTTGGGTTTTATTAAATAATTCGAATTTAGCAGGAAAAAAATAGGGAAAAGGGTATATTTCTTGAAAACAGGAAAAAAAGAATTCTTCAAAAATTACCATCAGGAAACGTACTGAATGTTATCTAATTTCGTGACGTTACTTCCACTGACCCCCCCCCCTGTTAATAACCGTAGCTTTTAGCGTGGCCAGTTTATATATAGTGGACAAAACACTGATATTTTTCATTTATTTCATACCTAAAAATTCATGAAACAAATTAAAATTATCATTGACTTGTCCACTACATACTGAGTGTTTTTTTTTAACTTGAGACATCGAAATATCTAAAAAAATTCGCATCCTATGAAAAAAATATCCGTAATAAAAACTTTTTATTTTCGAGGGGGAAAAGCGACTTTGAAAAAATCCCCCCCCCCCCCAGGAGACAGAGAGAGGTGTTTGTTTTCGCGAATCGAAAAAAATTTTTGGATAAAACTTACGTATGTCATAAAGCAGAATCTGAATCTGAATCTGTGAGCCTCCACGGGGGATGGCGCGGGGTAAATTTGTTCAAAGTCGCTGTTCTTCCTCAAAAATAAAATGTTTTCATCACGGATATTTCTTCATAGGATGCGTATTTTTTGAGATATTTTGATGCCTGAAGTTGAAAAAGTACCCAGTATAAACAATATATAAATTTATCACTTGGGAATTTATTGATAGCCCCTAATGAAAATACTGTTTAAAACATTATTCGTGTAGCGCGCTCATTTAAATGACTTTATAAAATTTGTTTTGATTTTTCTTGGTAATTTACATATGATCTTCTCATTTCTGCAAAAAATTAAATAAATTGTTAATTTTTTATAATAAATTCAGGTACGGTCAAGAATGTGTAGCAAACTCACGTAAAAAGGACGGATCTGCAGATCCTGCTGTCTTGCGAACACCAGGCATCGGAAAACAGTCTTGATGTTTACAAGAAAGCAGGATTCGCGGAAAATTTGAACTAATTTTTTTAAATTGTAATAATTTCATTGTAAACTATTATTAGATACAATAAAAAACGTATACAATAACAAATTGTTTGCTAATTGAATAAAATCATGTTTAGTTTACTGGATTCAGTTGATCATTTTGCAATAAGTAATTATTTTATTAACGGATGCTGCCTTTTCTAAGGTCCCATAATGCGAAGAAAGCCGAAACTTTGTACTGCCTTCTTACCAAATATCACATCCCCTGAGACTCGGTCGGTGTTCGGCAAAAAGGCAGTTTCTGAAAGATACGCCTTTCTTGCGTTCAATTTTCTGCAGATTCTGCTTTTTACCAAACACGACTCGCCCGAATTGGAAATCCGCCCTTTAACAATAATTATTAAACATTTTTAATTAATATCAATTTCGATTTCAAGACGATTACTTCGGACAAATAAAATTTGAAGAACAAGAAAAAATCTGCTAAAGCTATGAAGAACTAGAAAATATCTGCTGATGTCTCGGTGGCGTAATTGGTTAACGCTCCACTCATGCATTGTGGGCGTTCACGGTTCGAACCCGGGCTGAGGCAGATTTCTTCTTGTTTTTCAAATTTTATTTGTCCAAAGTAATCGTTTTAACATCGAAATTTACATTAATGAAAAATGTTTCAAACTCGGACGTTAACATCTATAAATGGTAATAACATATTACAAATATTAATTAGATTAAACCTACGTTGATAAAAAATGGTACATTCATTGCAGTGGAGAAATACGTATAGAACTTCTCTGTAAAAAAGTAGCTATGAAGAACAAGAAAATATCTGCTGATGTTTTGGTGGCGTAATTGGTTAACGCTCCACTCATGGATAGTGGCGTTTCCGGCTCAACCCCGAGCTGAGGCAGATTTTTTCTTGTTCTTCAAATTTTATTTTTGCGAAGTAATCGTTTTAACATCGAAATTTATATTAATTAAAATTTTTAAAAACTCATACTTGCGTAAACGAATGTATTTTTTTTTCTGCGGTTCCAACGATACAGGAAACTCGCTTTCGATATTTTGCATGGCAGAAATAACATGGCGAGCTGCGAAATACGTTTTAAATGATGCATCTCATTTTACTTTTTGGTTATTATACAAATTTCTTTTGTGCTAATAAAACATCATTTGAAGGGTGTGTCACGGTAGAATAATGTGCCGAGGAAAATATTTTTTAGGAGAAGAAAAAAACGTTCTCAAGATTCAAATTATTAAAAAAAAAATGAGAAAGTACATTCTAGAGTTGAAAGAGCTGTAGGGGAAACCAGTAACCACCCTGCAGTAGATAATGATTTACAGTAGCTAACCTTAGGAAAAAAAAGGTTCATTTTTTTACTATTATTGACGAATTTTCGTGGAGACATTATAATTGATTAGTGTGCGAGGGCAACAAATTAATTTTTTAAACTCTAACAAAATATTTGGCCACTTCATTATTCATACTTTTTGCTTGAATGAAACATTGTTGTGGCATGGGAGGGGAAATAAGGCAGGGAAAGTAGAGGAAGTGATGGGAAATGTGGAGATAGAAAGTATGGGAAGTGAGGGAAAATCAGGAGAGGGAAAGTAGAGTATGTAATGAGGAATGAGAGGAGGGAAGGTAGGGGGAAGTCAGGAAAAGTGAGGGGAGGTAAAATAGGGGAAATATAGGAACGGAAGTAGAGGAAATGAGGAGAAATAAGTAGAGGAAGAGTAGAGGAAGTGATGAGAAATTAGGACAAAGGAAGATGGGGGAATGAGTGGACAATAGGGAAGGGGAAGTAGGGGAAATGTGGGGAAAAGAAAAAGAGGGAGTTGTGGGAGATGAAGTAGGGGGAATTAGGGGAAAAGAGGTGAGGAGAAGTTGGAGAAGTGATGGGAGAAAAACTAGGGGAAATCAGGAAGGGGAAGTAGGAGAAGTGAGTGTAAGTAAGAGGAAATAGGACAATTAATTAGAAATGAGGGTCAGAGGAGGGGTGAGGACTGAGGAAGGGGAAGGGCAATATTTTCAATTTTTAAAAACTTTCAGAAAAATTATTTTTGTCATATGATGTTTCTACAATTAATATGATAAAACTGATAGACGATTTTTCAAGAAAAAAAAGTTTCTAATTGTTTAATTAAAGTATTGTTCAAACTATTTCTTCAAAAATACGAGATAAAAAAACTAATGGTGCCATTCGATTCAGATAAAAAAAATTACGTGAAGTTTATATTTTTCATCATTTTTTATGGACTCAATTGGACATAGTATAAATAAACAGTAACTAGATATAGAATTTATATTCTTGTTATACATGATAAATTGGGTGTAATAAACAATTGTCCAGAACATGGATTTTATGTAATTTTTTTTCGTAGAAACGAATAACGCTATTAGTTTTTTTCGTATCCCGCATATTCAAGAAAATTGTTTAAATAGTTTAAAAGTTACATTTTTTTCACCACAATGTGCGGATGAATTTTGGAAAAATGTTAAGCTAATAAAATATGTTTTGAAGGAAGTGTCTCCTACATGGTTATGCTGTCATACCCTTAATTTTAATATAACTAGTACTAAATGTACGTGCGCAAGGCGCGTTTTTTTAAATTTTATTTTATACTAATAAAAACATAAACAATTCAAAAATCCATCATAACAAATTTGTATAATTAATGGTTTTAAACAATTCTGAAATGATTTTAATTATTTAATTAATTGAAATATCTAGCAGATATACATAAAGTAAATAATATCTATACGTTTCTTAATATTTTTAAAGACAAAACTGAATTACGCTGAGTATGTCTGAAATTCATTTGTTATATTTCATGAAATTATTTAATTTTCAATGATTTTGATCTAAAACTCTTCCGACTGTGAAAAAAATGGTTAATTTTCCCATTTTTTCCCTGGATTTAAAAAGAAAATTGATTTATTTTCAACATATTTACTCTACTGGAAGGAAGGGAATTTCTTAATTCTTGTATAATATCTTAATTGCGATGGAGGGCGTCCAATTCTTAATTTCTGTCATTTTTCTTCATATGCGAAAAATAAATTTTTTATGTTCAACTTTTTTCTGAATCGGAAGTAAGAAATTTTTTATTGTTACCATCTTTACCTAATGGAAGGAGAGAAAAAAATTATGTTCACATCGTTTCGGAATTAAGAGAGGCAATTTTTTTCAACATTTTGATTAATATTTTAGTTGAGTTGAAGGAGGAAAAATTCTGAAATTCTTATATTTTTGTCAAAATAAAAGAGGGACACGTTTTTTAATTAAAAAAAAAAATTGGAATGCTTCATTTTCAAATTTTTATTGGGTTGTAAGCAAGGAAATTTTTAGTTTATATATTTTTTCTCAGTTGTAAGGGGGAATTTTTTATTTTCATGACTGTTAGTGAGTTGAATGGTGTTAAGTATTGTATTTTGAACATTTTTCTTGGGATGGAAAGCAGGAATGTTTTAGTTTAACTTTGTTTTGAAGAATTGATAAGTATTACAATGTGAGTTCCGTCAATTATAAGCATTGTTAAAAAACAATTGACCCTAAAAAATGAAGATGAAAAATAGATTCAACTTCTTTAGAATTTAGGATTCTTTTTTGGCTTAGAAAACGTAGATTTTTAAAAATAAATTTGGGTTGAAAAATGGATATATTTATGTATTAAGAGAAAAACACTAATATTTTGTTGCAGTTAAAGAAATGTTCCTTAATATATAAAAGTCAAATTTATTTTTTACCTTCATGTTTTAATTTCTAAATTTGAATCAGCTAGATTTTAGTATTCATCAGTGAAAATCTTAATACTCTAATTCAGTGACCCATTTCTAATTATTTGAATCAGTGAGATTGCGTTGTGGATGAGTGAAAATTCTTAATGTTATTTAGAAATAATGTCCTGTATTTGTTTTCTAAAAAATATTCTCTTTGTTGAATAATCAGACTTGAATGCGTACAATTTCGATTGTAAACTTCCCTTACCTGTTGTCGATATCAGAAGAGGGTGTCCGACGATAGTGAGACCGACGACCGTGAGTTCAATTTCGTAGAGTGCATCCGACGAGTGATTCTATATATGTATTTTCATGTGTGTGTATATATGCACCAATACACGATTATTGCATGGTGCAGTGATTCACCAACATACAATAAAAATATGTCTCGTTTCCCCTTTTCAAGCTCGGACGGTGCTTAAACCACCTCCGTATGGATGTCCGGAAAAGGTGGACTTGGGCCAGCATTATTGGCCATCTTTCTTGATTAGCGTGATCCAGCCTTGTTTCTTCCTTCTCTTCCTTCCCCCAATTTAGATTGCACTTTTTATTATGAATTATGGAAGAAAGGATAGTTGAGGAAAAATCCTTTTGTGTTTCTCTTCATTATTCATACTTGAATAATGGATTTGAATTAATTTTTTATTTTATCTTATTATTTCTTTCACCCCTCCCAACACTCTTTTCCCTCTATTGACTCTCTATAAACCTCTATGAATTGTCTCCTCACCCTTTTCCTTCCAGTTCTAATTCTTATCACTCCTCCCCCTTCCAACTTATCTACACTCATCCCGTCACTTCCACTTCCCCACACACTCATAAATACCCTCACCCTCATTCCTTTCCCTACATTTCCTCTCTGTAAATTGTCTCTCCTCACCACCGAACCCTCTCTCTCTCCTCTTTCTTGGTGCGTTTAATTTCCTCTTCATTCCTACTCTGTAAATCTTCTTTCATACCCTCTTCCTTCCTGTTCTAATTTCCATCTCCTCTCTCATTTCCATCTCCATATCCATCCGCCTACACCTCACCCATGACTCCTCCCACTTTAATCCCTCTCTACCTATCTCCATAAATTATCTTTCCTCATCCCTTTTGTTTCTCTTGATTCCCTCTCTATAAAAACCCCATTTCACCCCTCCCTCTCTCATATCCTATCTTTCTCCTCCTTGTAATCACCATTTCCCTCAACGCTTCTTTCCTCCTCCACCATTTTATTCGAATTTCCCTTATTTCCACCGCATCCTGGATCCGGGCTAGCCATTATTGGTCATTTTTCTTGAATTAAATAAATTTTATTTAATTTATTCCCTTACCCCTTTCTTTACTTCTTCCTCTCCATCGGCTTGATGTGAAATGTGTTCCCACGGCCCTCCTCTCACCTTCATCATAATTCCCTCTCTTTAACTCTCATTTTCTACCCTTTTTCTTCTTAATATCATTTCCATTACTCCTCTCACTTCCAACTCCTCTATACTCACCCAACATCTTATACTCTCCCTACAAATCACCTCTCCTCTCACCCTCGCACCTTCCGCTCCATTCGCCCTCCGTAAATCTTCAGAAATCAAGGATGTCCACGGAAAGAGGAAATACCAAAAATCTGTCACCGGTTAATCCCCACTCTTTCCGCCTTATGTAGAGAGCGGAAGAGCGTACGAGGAAGAGGCTTAGAGAAGGGAATAGAAGCGATTCAGTGTTTTTCCGTGGACATGTCTAATATAAATCGCCTCCTCTTACCCGTCCCTCACTGGTTTCACGCCTCCTTCCTAAGCGTCCTAAGTCCTGTCACCTTGCACTCTTTCATTTACTTATCCATCAGCCTAGCCCTCAACCCTCACGGTCCATCACTAACTCTCCTCCATTCGCTATCTATAAATCTCCATAAATTGCCTCCCTTATCTCTATCAATCCTCTCCATTCCCTCTTTATAAACCTGCATTTTTACCCCTCTTCCTTCCTATCCTAATTCCTATCAGCCCTTCTCCTTCAATCTTCTCTCCACTCAGTCTACCCCTCACACTCCTCCTTTCACCTGCTATCTTGAAATAATGAATTGTGACGGAAAAATCCACAAACTTTTCTATTCATTATTTATAATATCATGAGGGTGTTGAATTAATTATTTTATTATTAAATCATTTCTATGACCCTCTCCTCACTCATTTCCTCTTATTGGCTCACTATAATTCTCTATAAATTATCTCCCCTCACCCGTCCGCTCATTCTATCTATAAATCTATCCCTCTCTCTAAATCTCCTTTCCTACCCCTTCCGTATCTCAATTCTTATCATCCCTATCCCTCTTCTTCTTCACGTCTTCTCCCTCCTTAGCGCCATGACCCTACCCACCCATTAACCCCTCATGTCTAGTCCTTCATTCCCTCTCTTGAAATTTCTGTGAATTTTCACCCTCCCCTTTCCCCTTTCCCGTTCCTTTTTTCCCATTCCCTTTTTACCCCCTCCTTCAAACGCATTACAGGCCATTCAAAAAATACGCATTATGTTCAGGAGAGGGGGGTATATCAAAGTATCATTCTCTTTGTTAAAAAAAATTCGAGAAGCATCACACATGGGGGAGGGATGTCTGAAGTTCCTGAAAAATGTATCACGTATTTTTTGAATGCCCCCCCCCCACAGCCCAAACTAATTCCTATAACTCTTGTTTCTTCTAATTTCCTCTTTATACATTCCGTTTCTCACCCGCTTTCATCCCAAAATTGTTCCTATCCCTCGTTTCACTTCCCTCTCGTTCATTTATTTTCTATAAATCTCTATAAATTGTCTCCCGCCCCTTCCTCTCTCTCTTCCCCGAAATTTCCTCTTTATAAATATCCCATTTCACCTCTCTTCCTTTCCTTCCTAATTCCTATCATAGCTCTCCTTTCCATTTCCTCTCCCCTGCATTGACTTCTTACAATCCCGGACACCACTTTCTTCTACTCCAAATCAACCCTCCCCTCCTTTCTCTTCCCACTATTCCATCCACATTTCTCAAATTTCCATCCGACCCATTCCTCTTTCTGTCACTATTTCCCCTAATCCGTCAACTTTCTTTTCCTAGCGTTTTGGAAAGGCTTTAAAAAGTACGAAAAATTGTTGTTCATGATAACAAAGTAATAACACGTTTCTTCGATTTAAAATGATGAATTTCGCAATAATTTTTTGGTCCATAGGAAAACTGGACAAGTCATACTTTTTTCCGGAGGTAGTAAGGGGAGTGGCGATAAGATAGGATCGAAAAGAGTGGTTTAGGAAGGGAGGTTGGAGATTTGAATGACTTAAAATTAAAACGAAATGGTGAAGTGTGTAATTCAATCATCCATTCGCTTTCCTTTTCTCTTTCTCTTTCCTTTAGCACTCTGTTCATTTCCTTTCCTTCTTCGTTCTTCTTTCCCTTCTCTCTATTTTCCTCTAGTTTCCTTAAATTATATAATACACTTTTTTCAATACATTGCTATAAAAATAACACTTGACAATAATTAATTTTATAATTGTGAAATAGTTATACTTGGATATCCCAAAGCTTACCTGTCAGTTTTAAATATATTATTTGTCATATGTGCTTTTGATTAGTTGTTTATAATCATTTTTTTCATCGATGAAATTTTTAATAGTTCTATCGAAATAATTTTTTTTCAATTATATTATTTTATAATGTATATTCAGTTTCATTATTATGAAAAAAATATTGAATGATTTTTTTGTGGTTTTCAATTATCGGATTATCACCTACCTTCCATCTTGACACATCAACCACCAAATTTTCCTCATTTTTCATATTTTTTAACCACTTAAGAAGAAAATTGAACTAAAAGAAAAGCTTGCAACGTAGGGGTATGAATGACCAAATTTTCCTCATTTCTCTCATTTTTGATAGGATAGGATGAAATATAATAGGAGAAGGGAGACAAGGGGAGATTTCAACGACTAAATTAACTTCTCATAGGCTACGCAACCTTTTTATAGGCGCATGGCGTCTTTTACTATTTTTTGCTGATGATAAACCTCAACTCGTTTCGCTCGGTCTAAAAAATTCGATTACTTTCAGCATTTTCACTTCGCACTGATGAGAAAAGTCCATTTTTATTAATTGTGTTTATACATAAATATCGACCACGAGAAGAATCTATTTTGAAGACCTGAGTTTGCCTTTTTACAATCGTTCCCGATTTGAAATGGGAGCAGTCAATAAAAAAATAAATAAAAAAAATTCCAATAACAATAAAAGAAAACACTTTTATTTCCGAAACCGAGTTCTTGCAGTTCCATCCTCGCCTCACAGGATCTATCCTCGTGACATCACACTTATGAACGAAATCCCGATCATCCGCGAGGCGCAGGCGTGCCAACATTACCCCACCAGTCTTCGGTGGTGTATTCCTCTCTCGTGGTAGGGTAAAATTTCCTTCCCCCTTATCGCCCAACCGCTCCCCATATTTCTACTAACTCCATCTCTCTCTCCTTCTGACTATCTCTCTCAATCCACCCACGCCGCCGACGACACAGTCCAGCTCCGCACCCACCGACCTTCCTGGTCCCGGCAACAGCTAAACCAGAAGCCGCGGTCTCCCGGTCATAGTTTCGCCCGATCCGCTAATCAAATCGCACCTAACTTTATATTCGACCCGCCAAATTCGTTCCGCGTCGTCGCCAAAATCGTGGACCATTTCCTCGAACCGGAAGTTCTCAAGTTTGGTCCGCGAAAAAAAAAGGGAGAATCAAAGAAAAGGAGAAATGAGAAAAAAAGGCGAGGATCCTTCCGACGGATAGATTATGGGATACCGATGCCGGATCACCCCTTCACTCGCTCCGCCGATAAAAGCAAGTCCAGTGTCGGTCGCGAAGTTCCGCGGAATTCGGCGTTTCTTATATTAGCCGGCGTGCTTTCGAAGCGGCAGGGTAGATCCGCAAAAGGAGAGAATAACTAAGTCGGGGCCTCAGCTATCGAAAGGTCCCCTTTTTCTGCCATCGACAGCCGAGCTACGATTTACATCGGGTCCGGTGCCCGATTTACATTGACACGCGTGTAAAAACACTTCCCCTTCCTATTCTCTACCATTCGTCGTATTAGAGGAGAGGAAAGATCCATCTAGAGGATCGATGATCTTCCAAAGACCACTCCATGGATCATTCGCCAAATTGACTCTCTTCGGGTTCATCAGAGTTTCGGATTTCCTCTCTCGATTTGTTTAATCATTTGAGAAGATACTGTTTTTCGGGAAGAAAGTAGTAGAGAAAGTGTGGGGTATGCAAGGATATTACAAACGTGTGCAAGCTTTTTGTTGGATCGTGAGGAAGTGTAGGGAAGAAATTGGTAGTGAAAGGAATATGATAGTAGAAAATAGCTAGAATAATAAGACGAAGGGGAAAAATGATACGGTAATTGAGAAAAATCACAAGAAGAATGCCAATTGAAAGTGATACAACAAGGAGTTTAGTGCATCCGAAATCAAATAACATAATTATCAGTAATTCAAAACCCATAAATTGAATACGTCATCTCTAAGAAGGAAGAAAATCAAAGAAGGAATTCAACTGCCTTAAAGAAAAGGAGGAAGCTATTCTAAATTGATAGCTTATAAATAAATTTATCATGAGATAATTAATAATAATTCCCTCGTGGTTGTAAACAAACCTACAAATGAAGATTCTCTATAAGAAAAGAACAAATTTCCTGAAAGTGAAACAGAAGGAACATAGTCAAGGATAGAAGATAGACATTTTTAAAGATTGTATATGGTTCTTAATGAACATTTTTAAAAATACAAATGGTCTGAAGGATACAATTATTTTAAGTAGAACTTTTGTACGCAACGCTATCTAAGAAAATAAGTAAGATCATCATTGAAGAGAAACATTGTTTTTAAGACTCTAGATGGTACCATATCGTTTCAAGAAGAATTAATTTTTTAACTAGTGTAAATTTTTTTAACTAGTTTGTTTTTAACAGGTGTAAAAATACAGCTCTAAAAATTTCATCAACCAGAGCGAATAAAATTGTTTTGAGAACAAGAGATCACATTCTAACAATCAAAACACAAATTCCGAGGGTTCTGAACTGGAGATAGGATGTATCAAAATAATGACTACAAGCTAAACATTCTTTTAAAGGCATCTTACAAAGTCCAGTGAAGAAACAATTAATAATTTCGTAAAGGAAAGATATAAAGATTTCCGGCGCTCCAGATTTCGCAAGGAGATTGACGGTCGATCGGCAGCATAAGCAAGGTTATGGTCGAGATAAACCGGGACCAGTAAGTCGGGCTGATAAGGCCGGGGCCGTCGCTTGAAGAAAACGAGTCGATGAGTGCGCGGTTGCCTTCAGGCCCGCTCGGACGACACCGAGAGGCTTTTGATTCGGTTTTCATCCCTAAAGAAGTCCCCTTTCTATTCAAAAAGGACATTTCATAATTCATCGAAAATTAGCCTCTGTGCGAGTACAGTTCCTTCGTTAAAAGTCGAATTCATTCATGCAAAGTCTTTGGAACAATACCAAAAACATGGTTTTGAGCTTCTGATTTCATCAGGAATTTGTGATAGTGATTGGATTAATTTAAGCATAGGAAATTAAGACCTAGTTATGAATTAAATTCTCAGGGAATGAAGATATTCAAACGATCTTTCATCTGAAAGATTATGTAGTATATTCAGAAGATGCAAAAGAAAATGTTGATCAAAAAGGAGCATCCTGAAGATTATCTTTGCTGGGCTAACCCTGTCTGTCAATGACATGAACACAGATTAGATCTTAAATAAATAGAAAATTGTTTAATGTGCCATCGCAGTGCTTTTCCAAAAGTGTTATTTGATCAAGTGTTTTCGACCAAGTGATTTTCAGTGTTTACGTGACTCATCTAAGTTCGATTCTTGTTTAAAAGATTGAAAAATGATAGTCCTACCCAAGAGCTTTGCCTTTCGAAACCTTATCTTGAAGAAGAGGTAGAGATTGGGAATTTCCAGTGAATTGAGTATAAGTTTTTGGAGAAAAGTGGGTGATTTTTTAACGGGACAAACGATTTTAGACTGGAGCTGTACTTGCCGTACGCACCACTGCCGGGGGGTGGAGGAATCCTCCCGGCGGTGTCTTCCGGTGTGGCAATCGGGGGTGGAAGTTGTCGTCCGGTGCTGCTTGGAGGTGTGGATCTTTCCATGTCGGCGGCTGTACAATCGGCCCCGAATGGGCCACCACCTCATAATTCTTTACATCCTCCGGGTGGTCTTCCACCCCTCCCAAATTTAGGGACTGGGCCGGTGATGATGTCAAGACCTCCTCCGGGTGCAATGCCTCCTCT
This sequence comes from Andricus quercusramuli, assembly GCA_932178445.1. Taxonomy (NCBI): domain Eukaryota; kingdom Metazoa; phylum Arthropoda; class Insecta; order Hymenoptera; family Cynipidae; genus Andricus; species Andricus quercusramuli. The sequence goes on along the minus strand of CAKNXH010002085.1, from coordinate 111,530 downwards.
GGGTCCAGCTCTACCTCCGACGCATCACGACGCCGCTGATCTCACCGACGCTTCATCAAATCCTGATGTTCTTCTTGCTCTTCTTGCGAGGAATAAAAATCTGGAAGGTAGGGGGTTTTCACGATTATTTCTGCACGGTATTTTTCAGGAACAGAAACAAGTGGTGGGTAGAATAGTTTGAAAATCAAATTTGGAGAAATTTTGAGAGACCATTGATATTTGCTATTGGCTCATAGAAATGACATCCTAAAAACTTGACAAAATCGAAAAAATTTTGATTTCTTCATAGTGACTTAAAATTGAAATAAACATTAGGGGAAATCGATACAACAGAATAAATACGAACTGTTGTTAGAATTGATTTTTAACCTACAACCAAAGGAAGATTGTAAAAATTTTCAATTCAAAGGCTTCGAGATTGAATAAGAACATGAAAATAAGTAATAAATAAATAATAAGTTAACTTTCATTTATTTTGATGACAATAAAGCTCGCTTTTCGGTTGTCTGTTGCTAAAAAACTTTTTCTGTTATATCAATGTGACAGTTTATCAGTATACGTCAGCTTGAATTCTTGTAAAATTTTCTTCAAAATTAAATCGATCTCCTTGCATGGAAATGCTATATCGTTGATTTTCAAGTTTTTTTCACTTCAGATTGGAATCATTGAATTTTAAAAATCGTGATACATGATTTGAAAATCCTAATTTAAGAATGCTGCAATTTTTAAACAATATTTGGAATTGTTTACTTTTCAAAGCTTCAAGTTTGAATTCATTAATTTTGAAAGTTTCCAGTCAGAAAGTATCATCACATCTAAGTTTTTAAAAAGAACTAAAATTCAATTGAAAGGTTCAAAATATTTTGAAATATTCAGTTTTACTGCTGGAAATGACTGATTTCCTTCTGAAAAAATCACATTTCTTAGTAAAAAATCTATCTAATCTCTTTGAATGTCAGTTGATACTACATGATATGATTCTTAATAATAATATATTTATCACCGTTAAAATTTCCATTATTTCTTAAACTTGAATTGGAAAATATTTGGTTTGAAATTTCTTACAAGTTGGTTGGGGTTTTTGCATTCTTTGGCATCGTAGCATATCAAATTGAATGACTTTATAGTTGCAGGATTATCAGTTTAAAGGATTTGTAATTAAAAATGTTTTAATTGAAGCCCTAACAATTAAAATATTTGAAAACATTTGAAATTACTTCATTTTGAACGGGTTTTTTAAGAATAACTTCACTTTGAGGGTTTACAATTGAACATGTTTCTATTTCAAACCATGAAAGGGATGGTGAATTTATTTTTTGATCTTTGAAGAATTTATCTAATTACCTTTACTACTGAATTATTTTTATTACATTGAGAAAAAAAGGGATGTTCCATGAAATGAAATTTGGAAAACAAGTTTTTCATTCTCCCCTTACAATTCGAAATTCTAGAATTTCAGAACCTTTAAATTTGAAACATTCAATTTAGTTTTCAATTTCAAATTCTTAAATTTTACTTGTTTCGAATTGAACATTATTTATTTTTAAAAATGTTTCATGTCAAATTTTTCAATATTTAACTTTCTGAAATTGCTCTGTTATTGGAATTTTAATCTAAAATCATTGAATTCCGATATTTTGTTTTCAATTTATTAATTTAATATTTGAATGTTCTAATTTTTTGGTTTCAATTTTCGATAGTTTGAAATTGAATATTTAAGATTTAAATATTCTAAATTCTTTGGTTTAAATTTTAAACCTGAAAAATTGTCTGGTTTTTCAAATTCTTAGACATCGTAAATGTCAAATTAAAGATTTAAAGTTGCAAATTTTTTAGTTTAAAAGAGTCGTAATTAATCAATTTTGAATTAAATGCCTTCTGAATAAATTCAAAACAATAAAAAATTAAGACAAGTATTTTCCATATTCCAGCCATAAAATGAGAAGATAGAAAATTGAATTATTTTTTAATTGAAAATGTACCAAAGTATTGTATATTTTCAACTTAACTTAAAAAAAACATTTGAAATTTAAAATTCTGCAATCTCAAACATAGGAATAATATATAGCAATCTTTTTTGTATTTTATTTTTTCATTTTCAGTTTCCAATGTAATATCTCAATGTTGGACGATTTTTAGTTGAAGTTAAAAAAAAATCAATAATAATTGAACATTATTTAATTGGAAAATTTGAAGATTGCATAGTAATTTCAAATAATGTGATACAAATTAAACAGTTTTTTTAAATTACAAGTAACGAATTAAAAAGTTTCAATTCTTAAGCACTGTAAATAATAATTAAAATAGTGGAAATTCGTAAGGGTTTGATTATAAAAAAGTATCAATGTCACAATTCTTCGGGAATAATAATTTTTTTAGTTTAAAATAAAGATCAAGTTTTTTTTAATTTTCAACGTTACGTAGTAGAATTTTTTTTGTTAATTCTTCCTATTTAAAATTACTTTTCCGTTTGAAAGATTTTTGAGAATAATTCAATTTCAAAGGATCATATTTTGATGAATGTTTCGTCCGGACCTGTCAAAATGACTGTGAATTTATTGGTTGACATTCGATAAATTTTTCCAATCAATCATACTGTTAAATTATAATTCTTTTTGTTCAATAACAATTTCAAATTCCAGAATTTTAGAAGCTTTTACTTTAAAACATTCATTTTAGTTTTCAATTTCGAATCGTTAAATTTTAATTGTTTCGAATTTAAAATTATTTGAATTCAAAAGCTTTCAATTTCAAAGCATTCAATTTCGCATGCGTTTAATTCAAAATAATGCATTAACATTTTCTTCCTGCTTTGAATGATTCAATTTTACAAATTTTATTCTGAAAATATTTCGATTCCATATTCATTAGTTCAAAATAAAATTATTCTATGTTAAAATACTAATTCCACTCCTTTCTAATGAAATTGTGCAATCCTCAAAATTGTACTATGAAATTTTACATGAATTTTCGATCAAATGTTCAAATTTTTTACCAAATAGGGGCATTTTTATTCAAGAAACATGCAATTCTTACTAAAATAGATGAATTTTTAAATCAAAAAGAAAGTTTTCAAAAAAATGGGTAAATTTCCACCAAACAAAATTTTTAGATTGACTTTTCGACACCAAAATAAGAATTTTGAAGAAGTAATGTTTTTCGAAACAGTTGGACACGACTTTTCAACAATAAAATATGAATTTTAAACAAAAATCAACTTTTCAAAAAACAGTTGAATTCTCAACCAACAAGGATAACTTCAACAAAATGGTTTGATTTTCAATCAAACAGTTCCATTTTTATCCAAGGAAGATGCAATTTTTACTAGAATAGATGAATTTTTGAATTGAAAACACATATTTTCAACAAAGAAAATTGAGATAAATTTTCATTAAAAAAAGATTGCGATTTCATTTTTCTACATCAAAATATGAGTTTCAAATAACAAGTATATTTTCTACGAAGATACTTGAATTAAAAAAAAAACAATTTGAATTTTCATCCAAAAAAGATTTCAGTTAACTTTTCAACACCAAAATATGAATTTTATTCAAAAAGTAAATTATATACAAAAATAGTTTAATTTTTAACAAAAAATACGAATTTTCAACAAACCAGTTAATCTTCTACCAAAATGGATGACTTTTCAACAAATTTGTTGAATTTGAAAAAAATAAAATAAAAATAACTAAAAAGATAGTCTTCAGGAGGATTCAACTGCAATAAAAAAGAAATAGAAATAGAAATACAAGGCAAATAAATTACCTTAAACTGGTAACATTTTCAAACCTAGAATCTTTCACAAACGAAAAAAAATCAATATCAAATTAAAACTGAAAAATTTCAAATTTTTTTTTTTCGTGGCATTTATTTGAAGTTATGGAAATTCCTTGAAGTTCACAAGATTTTTGTTTGATTGATCCCTGAATTTTCCTTGACCAATAAGATTCCTTGACTTTTTTCAAACCACTTTTCCAGTTTTCTTTGGCGCGTGAAGTTAAATTCATATTAAATTTCTTTAAAATAACTGCAAGTAATTGGTTCCATTTGTGAAATTCAAAAGAATACGTATATGAATGAAGCCTCCCCCCACACGTAATAAATTGCAATAGTGTATCTCGGCGTCGTCCCCCTCCTTGAGCTGTTATGTAATTTAATTGCGGTCCCTCATCTAATTTTTTAACGTAGTAAATAAAATAAATAAATAAAATAAAAAAATAAAAATAAAATAATTTTAACGTAGTTTTTGCCCCCACCCCTCAAGTTCGTAAAGTATAGTTTCTGAACTGCCCCTAAGATTGTAAAGAAGATTTTTTAATTGGCATGAAGGTCGATAATATTGGTTTTTGTTCTGCAATTCATTGAAAAAAAATCTGTTATGGAATGAAAATTTGATGTCTTATGTTTCTTCCCAGGCTGACTCAACGACTCGTCAGTAAGGCTATGTGAATCAGTCTTGCCTTATACATTTTAGAATTGAACAGACCTAATTTTCATTATAATGTATATTTTCCAAAAAACGTTCTGTTTGCTTCCAACCACGGATAGGGGTTGAAAGTTAATATAATTGATATAAATTTCAATTCTATTTTGAAAAAACATTTAAAAAGTCTTTAATATTGTTTCAGTCATACGGAATTATTATTATTTTTATGCAATGCTAAGTGAAACAAAGAAAAGGAATTTCAAACATATCCTCAGGGAATTTTCTTCCCCTTCCAATACTTCTATCCCTATATATATATATATATATTATTCTGGTTACGCCTGCGCGAATCAAGGCTTGGTTTAGACTTTTATTGTTTAGACCTCGCTGATCGAATCACATATTGAAAATTCTTCGATTTCTTGAAAGTCTAAATCTGTTTAGCATGAAAATTATTGAAAAGAATTTTTTTTAATTTTGTAAATGTAGTTATATTACATATGTGATTACTCAGTGATGTCCAAACCAAGCCTTGATTCGCGCAAGTGTAACAAACTTAACCATTTTTAATCTTTTAATTCAAGTTTTGGTCCTGATCCGTTACTTGAAGAAAATTAAAAAAAAATTGTGTTTTTCAAAAATAAAATTAAAATTTACCAAGTTAACAAACAAACATAACCTTTTCTGGAAAAGAAACATTACAATGGAATTTAGGTCACTTAAATTCTAAAAAAAAATAAGGTAGGACTGATTCACATAGCCTTTACTGACGAATCCGGTGAGTCAATCCGGGACAAAACATAAAGAATCTAATTCTTTTATTGAAAAAAATATATATTTTCAAATTTTCTTGTAGAAGTAAAACAAACATTATCGACCATGATGCCAATTAAAAAATCTTCTCTACAATTATGATACTTAGGGCAATCAAAAACGATGAATTCAGATAATATCAATTGAGGAAATCTCTTGAAAAAAATATAATAAAGAGTAGTTGCTTCAGAAAAATTTGTTTACCCTAATGCGTATTTGATAAGTTTTTCCCAATGATAAATCACATGCGTAAAAAATTTATCACATCCCAGACATCTCGTTGAATCATTTCTGACTGGCTACAATCATATTCCCATTAATTAATGCTCGTTAATTTTTAAAATTAGCAACGTTTAGACGCACAATATTGTATAATGAAAGTTCTTTTTCTCCTTTCATCTCTTCTACTTGCAACTGCTGATAAGATAGAAAAAAATTAGAAGAACTTATAAAGTCTCGATTGTTCCAAAAGGCAAAAGGCAAAACGTCATCACTATCGTCTTGAGATGATGCATAAATACAATATGTATGTTTTGTCGAGTTTTAAATAAGACGTTTATCTTATCAGTGGCCCTGTGTTGTTTAAAAACTGTCTCATTGAGACAAGGTTTCATCTTCTCACTGCATAACTTTCTGCCAAAGTGTGACTTGCACAATTTTTTTAATTTATTGTCGGAAGCGGAAAATAATTCATATTTTATTGGTAGTTCGTCCAATTGGCTAAATTTATGTCAGTGAAATTTCAGTGAGAATCAGTTAATCCTTTGTCATTATTTCAATCAGTGAAAGGCTGAAATTCAACAAAATTTCATTATAATTCCAATATTTTTTCACTGTTTTGCCAAACAAAAGACGGCTATTTTCAGTAGCCGTCTCTTGAGTAACTTTTTCTACTTGTATATAAAATACACCATTTTATACAGTATTTCATCAAATATTTTCGTTGAATTATCAGTATAATTTGTTTGGTCTGAAACATTTTTTTCGTCGGTTTCCTTTTTCTAACTATTTAAAAAAATAAGCTAATCTAAACCTGTTTTGGCTACTGGAATTACTTTTTATACCATTATACATATTATATAATTATTTCCTTCATTTCCTTTTTATTATGACCACATTTCATATAACATGTCTAAAAAATATGGAAAAAATAATTTCAAAATAGTGTCATAAAATTTGACAAGTATTAATCTTATGTGTTGTCTGAATTTAAAAGTGTATAGTTCGAAATCAAATAGTGTTTAATGCAAAATGGAACAATGGAAAATTAACCTTTTTTTCATTTCACTATTCGGCCATTAATTAACTTTAAGTTCATCTTTTTGTTTTCATTCATCTTTTAGGGTAGAAATTAATTTTCATGTTTGAAAATTCAACCAGTTGGTTAAAAATTCATCTATTCTTTTGACAATTCATCTTTTTTTGGTTGAACTGTTTTATAGAAAATTAATCTTTTTAACAGAAAATTGAACAATACGGTAGAAAATTTAACTATTTAGTCGAAACTTTGAGAATTTTGTTAAAAATTCGTATTTTTGGTATAAAATCAATTTTAGATGTAAGAAATGCAACTGTTTGATCAGAAAGTAATCCGTTTCATTTAAGGATTTAGGCATTTTGTTGAAAATCTGTTTTTCTTGGTGAAATCCAACTGTTTTTTATTGTAATGCCTTATTGAAAATTCATGTTTTTAGGTTAAACATTCAACTTCTCGGTTGAAATTTAAACTACTTTCTTAAAAGTCTATTTTTTTTGGGTTAATATTCATGAATTTAGTTGAAAATTCCTTTTTTTGTTGTTGTGGAAAATAACCTTTCTAACTGTAAATTTAACTTTTCGTGAGAAAAGCAAGTGATAAGTTGGAAATTAACTTTTTTGTTCAAAATTAATATTCTCGGGTTAAAAATTTAGCTATTTTGTCGCCAATTTGTCGTTTTTGATTGAAAATTTAGCAATTTTTCAGAAAATCTAACTATTTGGTACAAAATTAAAGTGTTTCGTAGAACATTTGTTCTGTTTATTGAATATTAATTCTCATAAATAAAAATTTTAATCACTCCATTTTTTGCTAAAAATTTACCTTTTTGTTTAAAAATTCAACTATTTAGTTACAACATTTGAAAAGCAAATAAAATTTTGAATGAGAATTAATCAAATTAAGCTTGGACTAACATCACATTTATTGTTCAAACTATTTGTTCTAAAATTTATTTAATTTGTTTAAAATTCATCTTTTAGGGTAGAAATTAATTTTCATTTTTGAAAATTCAACCAGTTGGTTCAAAATTCATGTATTCTTTTGAAAATTCATCTTCTTGGTTGAAAATGAATCTTCTGTGTTAAAAAGTAATCTTTTTGGTTGAAAGTTTAACTATTTGGTTGAAAATTCAAATTAAATTTCCATTCAAGTAAATTATTTTTTGAGCCAAAAGACGAGTTTTCTACAAAACAGTTGCATTTTTTACCCGAGACTAATAATTTTGAACAAAAAAGTTAATTTTCAACCCATCAGTTGAATTTCTAACAAAATAGTCGAATTTTCATTTGAAAAAACAAATTTTAATTTGATGAAGCTTCAACTAGAAAAATGAAGTTTCAAGAAAGTAGTTTAAATTTTAACACAGAAGTTGAATTTTTAACCTAAAAAAATTGATTCTCAACAAAAAATGTACCTAATAGTTGCTATTTCAATCAAACAATATTTATATTTTGAATGAAAAACAGTTGAATCCAACCAGAAATATGAATTTTAAACTAAGGAGATTTATTTTCTACCGAAAAAGACAAATTGATATACTCAGCAACTTCCACTGACCGAAACAGTAAATTTGAATGATCTAAAGTAAATCATTTTGACTACAGTAATCAGTAATTTTAAACGGCGTAAAGTTAATTTTCGACGAAGAAAGACGAAAATTTAACAAAATGCATGAATTTTCAACTAGATACATTAATTTTCGTATAAAAAAGAAAAATTTTACATCAAAGATTGAATGATTATGTTTACAGATTAAAAAATTAATCTTTAACCTCAAAAAAAACAATATTTTTAGCAGAATAGTTACATTTTCAACCCAAGAAATAAATTTTCAATGAAAGAGATAGATTTTTCATTTAGAAGACACACAAAAGACGAATTTTTTATAAACATGCATGCACTTTTAAATAAATAGTAAAACTTTCAATTAATGAAGATAAATTTTAAACCAAACACGGAGTAGTTATATTTTCATATAAAAAAAAGCTTTCCAAGCAAAAAATGTAGTTTCATAAAAATAGTTAAATTTATAAAAAATAAATGAATTTTGAACTATAATTATGAATCTTGAGTAAAAAATTTATGAATATGTATTTTCTACCAAAAAGGACCAATTTGAAACGAAATACACGAATTTTAAACGAAAAAAGATACATTTTCAACAAAAAATGAAAATTATATGTTCGAATAAGACAATTAATTAACGAATTTTCAATAAAATAGTTGAGTTTTGAACCGAAGAAATTATTTTTTAACAAAATACATGAATTTTCAACTGAAGAAGATATTTTTTTAACCAAAAATGGAATAGTGCTTTTTTTTGTTGAAAACTTAATTTTCAACCTATTTATTAAATCCGAGTTTTCAAAAAAATAGGTTAACTTTCAACAACAAAAAATAAGGCTTTTCAAAATTAAATGATGATACATAAAATTTGAAATATATATATTTATATAAAGATTTTAATTTGGAACCAGAAACATTTGAATTCAGGTGAAGAAGACGAATTTTTAGTAACTGATTTTTAGCCCAAGAAGATGGAATCTCTACGACAACAGATAAACTTTAAATCCAAAAAGACGAATTTTCAAGCAGGACAGATTTTTCAGGCAATAAAGAAAAAAAAATCATGTAAAATGTGCAATTTTAATGCTAGAAAGACGAATTTCTCACAAAATAGTTGAATTTTCAAACCGAAAATACGAATTTTCGACAAGAATTTTAATTTTTGACCAAATAGTTGTTTTTACGACCCAAAAAGACAAATTTCAAATAAAAATATTTGACGCTTATTATTTTTGTCTGCTGGTCTAACATCAACATTTTTTAAATATTGATTTTCATTTCCTAATTGTGAAAAAATTGCTTTCAAGCTCCGCTGGGATCCGAACCCAGGACTTTCAGATTGCCGCCCGGTCTGATTAAGTTTTTCACAACCCAGTTCAGTACACTTTAGACCAGTAGACAAAAAAAATTAACATCGAATTATTTATTACATTTTTCTGGTGGAAACAAAAACTAAAAAAAAAACTTTTTTGTTTTTATCAAAATTGTTCAATTTTTAACAGGATAATAAAATTGTATGCTCATTCCCTAAGTTTATAAATTATAAAAATACCACTTTTGAGATCAACATTTTCATTTAACTTCCAATTTTCAAGGCAATTTGATGTTTTCCTTTCTTTTCAAATATTAGTAAAATTTCACATGTCAATTAAATTTTTGACTTAAAATTGAATTGAATTGAAAAATTAGGACAGCGATAAAAAATCAGGACGTCTGGTCACCCTAAAAATACACTATTTTATGTTGTTATAAATTGTTAATTGTCAATTGTCATACTATTATACTGTATTTTATAATATATTTTTATTGATTCATTATCATAATCTGTTTGCTTATAAGAATTCAGTTGCACGTAAGTGGAAGCAACATAAGATTTTTTTACAATTGTATATCTTCATAGACAGAGGTTTAAGTTCTTTGCACGTGTAAAGACAACTCTTACAGATAAGCTTACTGGATTAAGAAAATCGATAAGATTGTAGATTAATGTTCATGTGTAAAATGGCACAGTAGCCCTATTAAAGATTTCCCCTAGCTTTAGAATATTGACATAATTTTGTAAACAATTATTATTAAAGAAATGTAAAATGTGAAACTTTTCTTTCTTTGAACGAAGAAATTTTTGATCTTTTGTCTTACCTTCTTGAATTGATTTTCACTTATTTAAAGGAATTTAAATTTATTAAAATCGAAAAACTGTGAGAATAAAAAATTCTCTGAGAAAATGAAGCATTTGAATACAAAATAATTTTAAAGTAACGTTTCTTGAACACAATTTCAACAAGAAAAAATGTCTAATTTTCTACTACACTTCATACTTTTAATACTTTGATTATTAATTGCAAAATCATACCTGACTCACAATTAACAAAACAAAATTATATTTTCATTGAAAGTTTGAGTTTTAGTTGGAAGTTTATTCATTTATTTTTTTTGAAATCTTTTTTCTATCGAAAATTTAACTGCTTGAATGAAAGTTTGAATACTTTGTTAAAAATTAATTTCAACAGTTGAAAATCTATTTCTCTGGTTGGAAATTTAACTATTTAAATTTTTTTGTTTCCAATTAATTTTTTCAACTCAAAGTTGAACTATTCCATTATGTTATTGGTTGAAACCGTATTTATTTTGTTGTAAATACGTCTTTTTGGTAGAAAATTAATCCACTTGATATAAAATTCAACTACTTGGTTAAAAGTTTGAATATTTACTTTATTAAAAATTCATCTTATTAGTTGAAAATCCATCTGTTTTGTTGAAAATTCAAATATTTGATTGAAAATTAACTGTATGGTTAAAAATTAATTTATTCTTTAAAACTAAATTATTCTTTTTCGACTAAAATTTAATTATTTTTGATTTTTTTTTTTCATTTGTTGAAAAATGAACTATTTGTTTGAAAATAATTTTTTTGTTGTGTGACAATTTATCACTTTATTTGAAAATGTACTTACTGGTCGAAAATTCAACAAGTTTATCTTAATTAATTTTGTTCTTGATTAGAAATTAATTTTTTTAACTGGAAGAGAATTAAGAGATTTTTAAGATTAAGATTTTAAGATTAAGTCATTTTTAGTTAAAAATTTATCGCTTTTGGTTCAAAATTGAACTATTTTACAGGAAAATTAATTAAATTTGTTATAAAATCGTCTTTTCATGTAGAAAATTAATCCTCTAAGTTGGAAATTCATCTTTATGATTAAACTATTTTGTTCCAAATTCGTTGTTTTTTTTTTTTTTTTGAATTTTTTTTTTTTTTATGAAAATGTAACTATTCTATTTTTTGTTGAAAATTAATTTTTCTTTATTTGAAAATTTAACTATTTGTTTGAAAGTTCATGCATTGCATTGAAACTTCTATTTTTTGGTGGAAAATTAATCTTCTTGGATAAAAATTAATTCTCTTCATTGAAAATGCAACTCTCTGGTTAACGATATTTGTTGAGCGAAGACTCACCATTTTAGTTGACAATTTTTTTCTCTGGTCAAAAATTTCACGAGTTTTTTAAAATTAGTTTTTCCTTGGTTTTAAGTTAATTCTCCAAACTGAAAATGTAACTGTTCCACTTTTTGGTTGAAAGTTTATCTCTTTTGGTTGAAAATTAATGTTTTTTGTTGAAAAATTCATATTAATTGTTACAAATTTGAGTTTGTTGCTACGAAATTAAAATTGACCTTTTTGGTTGAAAACGTAACTGTTAAGTTAAAAATTCATTTTTTGGTTCAATAATAATAATTTCAGTTGAAAGTTCATTTCTATTGTTAAAAAGTTAGATATTTTTGGAATATTCTTTTTTTCATTTATTTTTTTAACTGAAAATTTTTATCTTTCTTGGTTGAAAATTTAACTGTTTGCTTGAAAAGTCAAGTGTTTTGTTGAAAATTCTACTTTTTTGGTGGAAAATAATTCCTCTGGGTTCAACATTTTTTTGCATTAAAAATTTAATTATTTTTTGAGATTTTTTTTTCGTTGAAAATTAACGTTTTCAACCAAAAATGTAACTAATCCATTTTTGGATCAAGACTTATCTTTCTAGTTGAACATTCATCTGTTTTGTTTAAATTCTTCTTTTCTGCTAAAAAATTAATCATATTGGTTGTAAATTCATTTTTTCCATTCGAAATTGAACTATATATGGGGAAAAAATCAATTTTTGGGTGAGTTTTCATCATTTTATTCGAAATTTGTTTCTCTGTTAGGAAATTTATCGAATTTCTTGGAAATGAATTTTTTTTTATTAGAAATTAATTTTTTCCTCTGAAAATATGACGGTTCCATTTTTGGTTAAAAACTTATCGCTCTTGGTTGAAAATTCAACTGTTTTGTAGGAAAATTCATTGTAATTAATTGAAAATTCGACTGTTTCGTAGAAAATAGGTCTCTTTTTTGGTCAAAAATTCAATAATTTGGTAGAAAATTCATATTTTCGGTAACAAATTCAACTGTTCCGTCGAAAAATTATCTTTTTGGCTTAAAAATTCAACAATTTGGTGGAAAACTGCCTTTTTTGTATTTAAAGAAATTGGAATCATTGTCATTGGAATTCTTTCAGAAGTGTTCAAAATGAAACAGTTTCAAATAAAATATGTTTTAAATTAAACAAGTTTAGTTTTGAAGCGATCAAAATGAAACAAATTCTAATTTTATGGTGTAAAAATTGAAATATTTGTAAATCGTCATTTAAGTTTAAACAATATTAGATTATAATTATAGAAATTGTACAATCTAAGAATGTGAGCATTCCAAAATTGAAGGAAAGTTTAAATAGAATGATATAAGAATTGTGTTATAATTTTAATTTGAATGTTAAGGAATTTAAACAATATAAAACTGTTTAAACAATCTTTATTCTAATTTGAATGTGTCTTTTTTTGTTGAATTCAACTGTTTCTGAATTGAAACTAAAATTTTCTTTAGTTGAAATATCAACTTTTACATTTTTTCTGACAATTCTTTTTTTTTCGTAATTAAAGTTTGAACTACTTGGTTCCAAAATGAGTTTTTCTGTTAAAAATTAATTTTTCTGGAAGATTCATAATTTTAATTAAAAGTACATCTCTTCGGCTGAAAATTTAACTATTCTGTTCAAAATTGTGTTGGTTCTTGTAAATTAATTGTTTATACAATCACCATTGAGCAAACTTAAATATAGGGCTGATATAATTTGCATGTTTTAAATTAAAAGCGTTTATGATTGAAAAATTTCAAAACTCATTTCGTCTAATTTAAATAGGTATTTACTTCAATTTGAATACCTCTTTCATTCAAATGCTAAGCTATTTTAAATTGAAACTTTTAGAGTGAAAAACCTCACGACTGAATTTCGAAAAATGAAGAATTTCATGTAAAAACATTAAATTTGATATATTTTTAAAAGTGTAATTTGCTCATCATTTGCAATCTTTTTTTTTCTTCTCGGGTTACAAAAACGTCATTGAAATATTATTGTTAGGGCAATTCCAAAATTCCACTATCTGAAATGTAGGACTACAAAGTTTAATTATTTGGATTGAAAGACTCCAAATTGAACAAATTAAAAATTGTCCGTTTTCAAATTATAAAAAATAATTTATTGATAAGATCAAATCACCAACTTTTATTCGAGAAACATTCAGAATTTCACAATTAAAGCTTACATGATTTCATAATTAAGAATTTCAATCCTCAATCTGTTCAAAGTTGTACATTTGGGGAATGTTATCAGACTTTATTAATCAGTCTTGTAATGACTCATTAGAGATAAAAATAGACAAAAATAACAATAAACGGATCGGATTCTTCTTATAACGATAATCAGTTTTTTGCTAAACAGGAAAAAGGTAATATTATTATAGAGCGTAGATAAATAACTTTTTCATACATAAAAATCTATCCGTAGGCATGAAATAAACAATTTTGAAACAAAAATTGAAATTCTGGACTAGCCCTGCCTAATAGAAAACGCGATTTTCATCCAGTTATTTTTAAACTTGGAGGAAGATCTACCATTTCTTTCTTTTGTTAGAAAAGAAAATCGTAGAAATGCCCCAGCAACGACTCACATGCAACAGATTGCTGAAGGAGTGCATAATACACCAAATGCAATCTTGCAACTCGTTCCTTCCTAAATGTATTGCACACAATTCTTTCGAGTTAAAATAGTGAGAGACGAAAAACTTATATAATGATAATATTTAATAATAATTAAAACTAGCTGTCAATTCGATCTCGAGTGTTTCCACTTTGTTTTTATTTATAATTATATGGTGCTCATTTCACGAGCACTTTGCTTCCCGTTAGCAAATGTATTTGCTTCCTCATAGAGGAAGCATTAGTTATTTTTTTCAATAATAGAGAAACCAAAGTCTTCATTTTGCTCAATTTTTCAAGAATAGAAATTTACAAAAAATAGAAAATCACAAAATAATACTAAAAATTTTGCAATACAAAGACAAATCAGACAAATCAAATTTTATATTCGAAATTATAATTTTCGAGCTGGAAAAAAAGGGAAAAATTCTGTCGCACCCTATCCCTTTTCCAGCTTTATGATTTTTTTACAAAAATTGTCAGAATTACTCTATTTGAAAATTTATGATCAAAAAGTCCTTTCTATTCACGCGTCAACTTTGAATTATGTCGATGAAAAAAGTTTTTCTGTTTGAAACAGATGACTCAAATATTATATGAATGAGCATAATTTCCTCAATCTTCAATAAAGTGTACTAATATTATAGATCAATAGATTTGTCTCGAATCAAGGAATCTTTACCGTTCTCGCATTAATTTTGAATTATGTTAGTTAAAAAAGTTTTACCATAAAAAATCATGTTTTCAAATATTTTGTTTTACCATAGCTTCCTTACGCTTCAATGAAATGTATAAATGCTATGGGTCAATCGATTCGTCTTGATTCAATACAACTTTTCTATTCTCGCATCAACTTCGAATTATGAAAATGAGAAAATTTTTACTATGAAAAACGATTTTAAAAATATATAAATTACCATACCTTCCCTACTCTTCAATAAAATGTATTAATATCGTAGGTCAATCGATTCGTCCCGAACCAAGAAATCTTTTAAATTGTTGCATCAACTATAAATTATGCTAATAAAAAAAGTTTCACTTTAAAAAACCGATTTTTAAAATATTATTGGGGCGTAACAAAAATGCAATAAATATTTTCAAAAATCCTTCGGTCAATTTGAAGATATTATTGAGGACATACACAGGGACAATTGCTTAGAACATTGTATTAGATATATTTGAACTGAGGAAGGTTTAATTAAATTATTATTATTATTATACCATTAAGCCATTTCCCTTTCGGGGTAGGCGTGACTTACTCGGTTGGAAAGTAGTGGGATAGGTATATAGGTGTAAAGTAGGTCGTTATATGGTATAAGGTAGATAGGTATATAGGTATATGTGTTATGGTATAGATATTTTAGATTGATCTGGAGTTTTCGTGTTATTTATTCAAATAATACGTTCACTCCGCAACACTGCTCCGACCCAGGTTGCTGATCAATCTCTCTAGCGATCACCCCAAGTGAGGAGCCTCACAAAATTGTTATGTATGGTTCCCCACTTGGGCCCATTAGTATCCAAGGTCTTTGTTTCAGGCATCATTCACTCTATTGTCACTCTGTTTATAAACTATTTGTCGCCACATATTTCTGTCCTGGCACACTACTCTAGCTTCATTCATGTCCATGCATTTTTTCATGCAGGCTCTTGTATTTCTATGACTTCTTATGTCTCTTCGGATCAATGTCTCATTTACAGATTCTAACCATTCTTTCGGCGGTCTACCTCTGGGCATTCTGCCATTTACTTTACCTTTATATACTTGCTTCGTCAGTCGTTCATCTTTCATTCTTTCAAGATGTCCGAACCATCTTAACTGATTTCTTTCCCATATGTCAACTAGCGTGTCTCCTGTACCACATTCTTTGAGGATTATCTCGTTTCGGACTTTGTCCATCAGTGTTTTTCCGCATATTATGCGCAGAGGTTTCATGCCGATCGCGTTGATTTTTCTCCTGTCCTTTTCTTGACAGGTCCATGCCTCGCTACCGTATAGTACAGTTGGTACGAATATGGAATTATGTATGGCCATTTTAGCTTTTTTTGATATGTTTTTATTCGTGAGGATGGATCCTGCTCTACCGATAACCTGCTTACCCTTATGTATGCGCCTATCTAATTCCCCATCTATTTTTCCGTCGCTAGTGAATAGACTACCTAGATATACGTACTTGTCAACTTGTTCTAATCTCACATCATTTAGGACAATGTTGCATATTGTTTTCTCACTTTTTCCCTCAAAAACCATGACTTTCGTTTTATTCACGTTAATTTTGAGGTCCATGTTCTTCATGCTTGTGTTAAGTTTATTCAACATTCTTTGCAAGTCTTCGACTGATTCTGCCATAACAATCTTGTCATCTGCGAAAGCCAACCCACGTACTTTGACGGTTTCGAGATCTATACCTTTTTCGTTGAAGAGGGCAGTTCTTAGACACTTATCCATGAATATGATAAATAGCCACGAGGACATAACGCATCCTTGTTTCACGCCTTGCATTATATCGAACCAGTCACTCAGTTTCCCATTTACCCTTACACTTGCTTTACTACCCGTATATATTGTTTTTATTGCCTGTAGGAGCCCTCCATTCACTCCATACTCTTTAAGGACTTCCCAAAGTTTACTTCTATTTACCGTGTCGAAAGCTTTTTCTAGGTCAGTAAATGCACAGAAAACTTTCTTTCCTACTCTCAAGCTTTTTTTTCTGTGATCTGTCTTAGGCTAAATATCTGATCTGTACATGATCTTCCTGGCATAAATCCACTTTGGACTTCCCATATCTTCTCTTCTGTAATTTCCATTACCCTACGAATAAGTATTTTTGAGTATATTTTACTTACGGTACTTAGTAGGCTGATACCTCTGTAATTACTGCAGTTGTTTTTATCTCCCTTTTTATATATTGGTACAATAATCGCCTTTCTCCAATCGTCTGGGATTTCTCCTGTCTCGAAACATAAATTTATCAATTCGCACAACCTGTGAGGTATGTACTCGCCACCGTATTTAAGCATTTCAGCGCTAATACTGTCTAAACCAGCAGCCTTACCGTTTTTCAAGTTCTTAATTATATCTCTGACCTCAGTGACACTGACTTTTTCAATTGGGTTTTCTATTGCATTATGTTCAATGTCGTAGTTTTGTTGCCCTATATCTTCACCTCCTAATAGTTCTTTAAAAGAGTCTTTTGAAGCGTCTACTATCCCGTCTATATCATATAGCATTTCACCTTTGCTGTTTCTCATGCTAAAAAACTCTGTACTTTTACTTCCCTTCATCTCTTTAAATAATAGTTTCATAATTCCTTCAAAGCAGTTTTTTATTTTGTTCTCTTCTTCTGTTCTGGTTTTCTCTTTACTCTCTTTGACTAGACGTTTAATTTTCCTCTTTTTGTGTCTGTAATCATTTTTGAGTCTATTTCTCTCCTCATCGCTAAGACCTGTCATGTTCAACGTTCTTTTGTACGCTTCTTTCTTTTCTTGTTGGGCTGCCGCAATTTCATCGTTCCACCACGCATCGCCAGACTTTTTTCCTACCCTCGCCATACCACACACTTCAATCGCAGTTTCAATAATGGTATCCCGCAATAAAGCCCACGCACCTTCTACATCTTTGTTCCTTTCAAGCGACTCCCAAATTGCCTTATCTATGCGTTCGTTTATCTTATTCTGAAAATCTATTCGTAATTCCGGTTTCTGTAAATTTTCGACCTTGATTCGCGTTTGTTTCGTTTGTTTGGTTCTCTTTCTTCTCCACCCCCGCCCTAAGTTCATCCTGGAGACTAAAAGGTAATGATCAGTATTGCATTCGGCCCCCCTCATGACTCTTGTATCTGTAACTAGTTCTCTTAGTCTTTCATCTGCAATAACGAAGTCAATTATACTGCGGTTATTTCCTTTACACCAGGTGTAAGTATGGATCATTTCATGTTGAAACCAGGTATTTGTAATTAATAGATCCTTCTCTAAGCATAAGCTAACTAATTTTTCCCCGTTATAATTTTTTCTTGTTGGATCCCCAAAATTACCTAGTACCCCTCCTGTATCTGTATCCTGACGTTGGACGCCGACCCATCCGTTCATATCTCCTAACAAAATTATTCTTTCACCTTGGTAAATGCATTAAAAATTTTTTTGAAAATTTCACCATTTGCAAAGCTTCCTCTATGATGAAGCAAAATAACTTAAAAATTAAAATAGTTAATATATTTTTGCACGTTTTGGCAACTACTGCATCCTTTTCTCAAGGGTAACGTAAATAAAGTTACAATTAGTTAGTAATAAAGAAAAAAATAGGAAAAATAATAATTTCATAAAGCGATATAAATTGTACTTAAGTTGAACAAATTGAATTAATCGAACGTTTTTTCCAAAGATAATAAAGAGACAAATTCAGTAAACGTCGACTGATTTAGGCAAGTTTACAGGAAACGATACTGACAAGGAAGCAATAGTTGAACTTTCATTCAAAAAATGTAAATTTCCAACCAAAAAGGTAAAGTTCCATCCAAGAAGATCAACTTTCGACTAAAAAAGTCGTTTGTTCAACCATAAAAATGAATTTTTAGCTACGATAGTTGAATTTTTAACAAATTACATGAATTTTCCAACAAAATAGTTGTATTTTCAACCAAAAGAGATCAGTTTTCATGCGAATATAAAAAAGTTACATTTCCAGTTGAAAAATTGATTTATTATAAAAAATACTCATTTTCAAAAACCTCGTTGAATTTTTGACCAGAGAAATAAAATTTTACCTGAAATGATGAATCTTCACCCAAATAATGACTTTTTAACCAAATAGTTCAATTTTCAAAAACAAAAAAAAAAAGGAATATTTGAATTTTCCGTGGGAAACACCAATTTTTAACAAAGAAAAATTAATTTGTAACAAATAACTAAATTATCAACAAAAAAAGCTTTTAAGCAAGAAGATTACTTTTTCATGAAAAAAGTCGAATTCTTAATAAAATACATCAATTTTCAAACAAATAGTTAAATTTTCAACCAAAAAAAATAAATTTTCAACCAAAAATAGAATGTTAAATTTGCGGTTAAAAAAATAATATGCAAAAAAAAAAGAATGTTGTACAAAGTGTTTATATCTTCAACCAATTACATTAATGTTCAACTTTAACAAAAGGGATCAGTTTTTAATGGAACATTTAAGGGCATGTGATACTTAGAAAATTATCGATTTCAGCAGTCTTAGGTTCTCCCGGCTTTTTTCCTACAATAATAAAGACTTTGCCTTAAAAATTTGGGGAATGATAGCGAACATGCTAACGGACGTCCCCGAACTCTTTTTTTGTGGAATAATTTAAAAAAAATTAATTTTGCTAATTCCTAACCTCAAGTTAGGCTAAACTCAAGTTTAGCAAAATAATTTTTTTTTGTTATAATCCCTCAAAAAAGAGTTCGGGGACGTCCCGTTCATCTCCCGTGCATCTCCAAATTCAGTTTTAAAATTTTTTAATTTTTGTGGACAAAAACCCGGGGGAACTGAACCAATAAAATAAATGTTTAATACAGTAGTTGAATTTTCAACCAAAAAATATGAATTTTCATTCAACAGTTTTTTAGTTTCATTAGATAATGTCACCGAAGTTTACATGCAGCCAAGATTCAATGAATGTCGACAGATATGGACAAGTTTACATAACTACTGATAAGAAAACGCGAAACTGAATGGAATTTTAATTATAAAAAAATGTAGCTAAAAAGATGATGTTTTCTTATAATATTTTGATGTATGTTATTAATGTTTAAAATTTCAGTCTGTAAATGAACAGAAGTCTTACAAGGTTTATTTATGAAAATGGACTCAATGATACATCTTTGAGCAATTCTAGTTTTTAATCTCCTACTATCTCTGTCTTTCTTCTTCAATAAATAATTACATCAAGTATTAGTGTTTTTTGCATAAACATTGATATTCAATTTTTTTAAATTAGAGTAACTTCTAGATCAAATTTATTATAATTAGCAATAATTTTAGTTTTTCTTACTAATCTGATATATCTATCAAGTAGACCTTCTATTCAACAAGTTCTATAGCAAAATAAATTGTATGTATTGTAATTAAGATATCTCCCAGTCTAAGAGGTTTTTTTTACTAATTGGTTTATAAATTATCACTTGGAGTTTTAATTATTTGAAAATCAAGATATTGAATAACATTATCAATTTCACGTTCATATTCGAATTTAATGCAATCTTCTGTATCAATAAACACATTTAAAAGAACATCAATTTTGTCAGAGTGAACAATTGCTGGAATATCATAAAACTAATTTTGACATTACTTTAGATAAAGAAGAACACATAGGACAACCCGATATTTATTTATAGAATTTGTTATTAAAAGGGAACACAGTACCATTCAAAGCAGTTCTAGTAGCTATTAACAATTTATTCTCCGTTAGTTGTATTAAGTTATGATTGAAAAAAAGTTTTTCTTCACTACAATCTAAACCAAGATCTAGTGGGATGCTATCAAACATCGGCATAACGTCTGGGGAAATTATTGAATGGATTTTATGTACTTTTATGGTTTTTAGAATATGTTTGTGTTTTCAACTATTTTTCATAAACGAAGTAGTGTTTATAGAAATAGGTTTGGAAATATTTGGAATATATTTAGATAAATCAAAAGTAGGAGAACCAACTGTGGAAACAGTCTCTAAGTTAAATTTGGATTGTGGACCTTTGGGAGAACATGAGCTAGTGCTATAACACTATTTTGATTTAATTAACGCTATGCGCATTGATCTTTAATTAGACATTTATTATCTTATCTAATAGCTATATTATTGCACTTATTTTTAGTTTTTGGAATCATACTAGTTTTTATGTTTTATACAGGATATCATTCTTAAGAATGTTTTCAACTGTTTTTTTATACAGTCAACAAAATTCTGGTTGATTCAACTGGAATAAAATTTTAAATATGCCCTTAATATAAATTTTGCTTAAAAGTATCAAAAGTTTTTGGTTGAGATTTTGCTGGTTAATCTTACCAGAAATTCGAGTAAATTTAATCAGAATGTTTGTAAAGTAAATCAGAAATCTTCACGAGACAGTTTTCTGGTAGCTTAGGAGCACAATATTCTGGTCAACATTAGCATATATTTTGGAAAACTTAACAAGATGTTTTGGTAAGCTTAATTAGATATGCTGGTAGCCATCGATTTTCCACTATCGAATTTCGATACTCTTCTACCTTCATGAACTCTTTCTACCCCCTCTGAAATTACATGGACTGCTTCTCAACAAAAAAATAATGTAACAAAAGTTTCCGAAAACAGAGTGCAGCAATTATATTCCGATTCACTGAAATGTCTAAATATATTAATAAATGGCGATAGATATAGACAACACTCGAAGCAAAAGCAGCATATTGTTTATGCATTCTGTTTCTAGAAATTATATAATATGCACTTAGATCTCTTAGTCGATACCAAAATTCTTGAACATTCACTTTGTTTATTTATCGTCTATAATGTTAATATGTTCGAGAATCTTTTTCAAAGACACACCCAAAAAATATGCGCTTGGTTCGGAAGAATCATTGTTCCACTAGTGCTGAGACAGATAACACGCAGCTTTTTCTGATAAAAAAATTAAATTGATGGTTCACTATAATTATTTACACTTACATAACACAGCCTATTTTTTAACTAGACACGTATAGTAACTATAACTTTTTTTCTTAGTGTTGTCATCCCTACTAGCTACAATATTTAAATTAACAATATCGGCTTTTACAAAAATTATTAAATATTTATGTTTCTTCTGGAAATGTTCAACTAACTTAAAAGATTTTTCTGAATTTTTAAATTTATTTACGTCATTATGAATCGAAATTACGAAAGTAACAGTTTTTCGAATATTAACGGTGTATGAATCACTTCTTCAACTCACGTATATAAATATTTCTTTTATTTACATGCATGTAAATAAAACACATATGTGTTCCAGCCTCAGACATAATAAGACATTGTCATGAATCCAGCAATGATAATAATAATACATAAATAATAATATAATCATGTGTAATAGTACACACACGCAATAAATAGATCTACATCGGGGTTGCGACTATTATTATTTGAAAGTTTATTCTTTTTAATTGAAAAGTCTATTATGTATATTTTTGGTTCGACAATTTGGTTGAAGATTCAACTCTTTTGTTCTGATTGAAAATTTATCATTTCTAGTTAAACATTCAAATATTCAATTTTCCATTGAGAATTCATCTTTTTCGTTTGAAAACTTAACTCTGGTTGAAAGATGAACTACTGTGTTAAATATTTATTTTATTGATTGAAGATTCAACTACTTTGTTGAAAATTCAAATTTTTTTGATTTGTAAATTAATTTTTCTGACAAAAAACTTTAGTATTCTGTTTTATAGAGTATTCGTCTTTTTGGCTCAAAATTCAACAATTTCATTAAAATTTTGGTTCTTTTTTACTATTTCGTTCAAAACATTTTTATTATTGAAAATTAATTTTTCAACTGAAAATTTAGCATTCCATTTTTTAAAATGTATCTATTCTGTTTGATAATTCAACTATTTTGTTAAAGAATTATCATCTTTGGTCGAAAATGTAACTGCTTTTGTTAAACATTGGTCCATTTGGTTGGAAGATTCATCCTTTTGGATTGAAGATTAAAAAGTAATATTTTGCTGGAATGTTCTAGTGTTTTATTGAAAATTCCTCGTTATGAATGGGAAATTCCTCCTTATGAATTGAAAATTCATAAATTCTAGTGAAAAAGTTTTGTTTGAAAATTGATCTTTCTTGTTTGAAAATTCCAATGGTCTTCTAAGAAGTTCGTCTTTTTGGTTTGAACATTAGATCAGTCCATTTTCCAACGTTTTTTTCTGATTGAATTTTATTACACCGTAAAACATGCATGCTCATACCAACTTTTCACTTGCAAAACCTTCTTTCAATTTTTCAATTTCTTCTATATTCGCTCTTTGGATTTGAAAATTAAATTACTGAAATCTAAAAAGAAATGTTTTTCATAAGCTCAAAAATTCTGGCGAATTTTTCATATGTGCGTTTATTACTACTAATATAAAATTAGAAATTCAAAAGAAAATTTTCTGCTCAATTTATAATTTTTTGGAAATGTGTAAGAAATAGGTTTTTTTTTTGATTGAGTTGAATACACACTTTTTTGAAACGTTGAATATGTCAAGCCTAAAAATTTTTAGCTTGAACCAATGAAAAACAGAATGATAACGTGTTTCTTTGGTTCAAGATTACTCAATAAAAACATGTTCTTTGCACATTTAAAAAAGATTTCAAATTCAGCAAACAATTTTCGTTTGTATTTCTAATTTCATATGAGTGTACACTAATAATAACCGTATGGATAAAAAATGTTTTGTTCGCCACCTGATCTTTTAAAGCGTATTCATGGTACATAACACCTTCCAAGCCAAAGAAAACAGGGATTTTAAAGTATTTTGTCCTTTGTGGTCCTGCTAAAGCAAGGGCCACTTTTCCCTGAAGTACGACCACTTTTGAATCGCCTAAACCACTCATTAAATTGAGTATCACATATAGACTCATCACTATACACTTTGCAAATCACAACTATGGTTTCCGTACATGAATCTCAAACTTTTTGGCTAAATTTGATGCACTTTCTTTTTTCGGTGCGTTTCGTCATTCTGAAATGCAATGCGTACGTGGCTAGACGTTTACGCAACTGCGAACACTATTCAACTGGAGATTCGCATGCCCGTCTCATTTAGTGTGTGGGGGGGGGGGCTCACAGAGGTCTCCCCTAAATGGTAAATACCTATTTTTGACAAAGTCACACCTAGGTGGAAAGTCAGAACACAAGGTCGGATACTTTCCGGACAGACCTCGTATCAGCGTACATTCATATTGTATGGGATGCAGGAATGTAGCAGTCGAAATAACTACTAAGATCTGCACTCAGAAAAAAGTTTGCTTGTTTTACCAAATTTTGTTGTTTCAACAAACAAAGTAGGTTGAACAAACTGTTTTGTTGAATCAACTCAATCTTTTCTCTGAGTATGTGTAGGTAGGTTGAGATCTGAGTCTTATTTCCGGCATTCTCGTCGTACAGTGCTCACCTGCCCTCTAAGTAATTCATCCCCTCAATCTCAGTGAGTGGAGCAAGGTCGTACGAGAACCTTAATTATGCACGCGAGAGGATATTGAAGAGGCGCGACTCCTAACCAAGTTATTAACAACTGCACAGCACTCTGCCATAATCTGATTAACCTTCGCGGATGACAAGCAGAGATTCAGAGTAACACAAATATCTAACTCATCAACTACTTTCGATTATTCTTCTTATCCAAATGGAGGGCACTGACTTATAGATAAGCCTGGGAAACATAAATTTATCAATTTTTTTCGAAAGTCATTTATTTAAAATTACGAATAATTTGTAAATAGGGAGACCATCCTTCATGTGTTGACAAGAATTAAGGAGCTTAGGCCAAATCGACACAAAGTAGAATGGGACAGAATCCTGAAAATGTGGCCGAAACACTAACATTCAATTTTATCCTATGAACCTAAATTTTTCTTGTTAATTCCAATTATTAATTGAACCGCCATACTGTCTCAGATTGTTAATTTTTATCAAACTCTTACATATTTATGGACGTGGTGAAATTAGCCCGTCTGTCAACCAAAAAACTAAGAATTCTTGAGTATACACATTAGGGTGGCGAATTTTTTTTCTAGTTTTCATGCTCATCGCCCCTTTCCTCATAATTTGTTTCAAATCAACCAAAAATAAATGCACTTGAAAAAAATATTCAGTGGTCACACAAGCCACATGAAGTTGAACACATATTTCCCATAAAAAATACGTTTTCGTAAATTTTATTCAGAATCGTCAAAATCAGGTGTATCCAGCTGACGCTTAACATTTCTCTTAAAAATTAACCATAGAGTACAAATTAAAAATTCCTTTTCGAATGTCGTCCCCCATAAGTCTTTTTTATTGGGTCCCTAAAAAGTCCCAAAAGTGAAAAATCGGTTTATGCGAGTTTTTGGTGCTGATTGCAAATTTTTTTCAGTTTATTTTGGTGAAAAATTATCTCCAATGCACAGCAAATTTCTTCACAATGATAATTAGACAATCAGATGAATTGTTTAAACAATTTAATATTTTTTAGAGAGATTTTCTCCGAAAATAGAGTTGGAAAGTCAAGGTTTTTTCTGAATTTTTTAACATGCTTTCAACTTTTCAGTTAGAGCGAGGCAATAGTCAATCAAAGGCAACAAAAATAATCCTGTACACAATTCATTATTTTTTAACTAATATTGTCTTTAAATAATGCTAAAAAGCTGCGGCTTTTTATGAAATATTTTACTTCTTGTCCACTTTCTATTAGAGTCAGGATTGAATGATGCTAAAAAGTTGAATGCTTTTCTGAAAATTTTAAACTTTTGTCCAATTTCTACCTAGTGAGAGAATAATTAATGTAAGTTAACAAAAGAATTGTTTGAACAATATATTATTATTCATAACAATATTCTCTTAATGCTTCGAATAATGGTGAAAAAGTTGCGGTTTTTCAGTGAAAAATAGTACTTTTTGTCCACTTTTCTGTTGGATTGAGAGAATAAGAATAATTTCAAGTTAATTCTTACTCTTTTGCTAATGTTCATAATATATCAATTCGAGCAAAGAGGCTCCTAGTGACTGCTTGAAGGAAAAGTTACATTGATCATGATCTATGCAGAAAATTTGAAGAATATTTTAAATAGCTGTTCCTATTAAAAAAATATATATATCCACAAAAAGGAAAGAGATTGTTGAAAGAATGATTCTCTCGCATGTTTTTATATTCTTTGTTCATAACGAAACTTTGAAGCGAAGTTACAAATTTTAGAAATAACGTAAGCTTTCTGGCATTATTATAAAAGAAGAAAGACATAAACATTAATAAATTGTTAAAATAAATATGCTTCTCAACTTGCAATAATTATCACCTGTTTAAGTAAAAAGTGGGCAGGAAGTTAAATATCTCAGAAAAACCTTCAACTTTCTAGAATTATTCAAAGATAATATAATTAAAAATGATAATGAATGTTTCGAACAATTATTTTTGTTATCTTTAATTGATTATTACCTCATTGTATGTGAAAAGTGAATAAAGAGTTGACAATTTTAGAAGCACCGCCACTTTCTACCATTATGCAAAGAGAATATTGTTAAAAAATAATTATAAATTGTGTAAACTATTATGTTTTTGTTAACTTTAATTAATTATTATCTGATTTGTAGGTGTCTGAAAAACTGTTTTTAATAATAAAAGGAATTTCGTTAAGAATTGAGGTTATAGTAATGATTTAAAAATATTATTAAATGGGCCGTTGCAAAATCATTGAAATTGAAATATCAAAAAATGTTTGTAGAAAGTATGGGTAATTATTTAACGAAGAAGTTCCATGGACTATATTCTGGAAGCCTTATCAAAATTGTATGCGACTTTTTACGATTTTTCAAGTTATGAATAGATTCGTATCGGACTTACCATAACTTTATTTTGAAAAAAAATAATAGAGAGGTACAAAAAAGATTATTCTCTTTTTCCAAAGTTTACGAATACATAAATATAACATACAATTTTGTATATGAGAAAGGTGGAAAAAAAATAAAAAGCTGCTTGGTTTTACTAGAAGTTTCAGTGCGTGAGAAAGTTGCTAACATTAACAATAGGAATAATAAATTGCGTCCCTAAGGAATATCATAACAAGTTACTCGAATCCCATATTTTTGGGTGAACGTGTCCAATAATTTTGTTTTGATATTTTGAATTTTGTTCTTTTATTACGAAATTCATAACCAGCAACCTCAAAAAACCACTTAATAATAAATTTGCATTCAAATCCCATATTTGTTTATGCAAGTGATTTTTGATCTGCAATAACGGCGTCATATTTTTATTTTTATTTGTTCAAAACTTCAAAGTTTAAAGGCCACATTATTTTGATTTTACTCCATTGGGCAAAGTGGTACAACATACCCAAAATTCGCAGCAAGTAACATTGGATCTATTTTCGTCGATCCAATGAGTCTTTTTTATTTTTAAGTGGAATATGTACACATACTGAACTTCCTCGTAATGTAAGATATTGTCTTATCGATCTTTGTATATATAATGAGTATGAAAATATGACCTCTGATAGTGGCCTCTTCTAAAAAAACAAACATACATTTGTCTTGACTGAGAAGTAAGCGAACAAAATGTGACAAATCCATTCAAGATGATTCCTCAACAATTTTACAAATGCTGAATTTTAAAAGTACAAGACACTCAGAGGAATGTCCTCTTGTGAAAAAATGATGTTTCTTGACGTAAATGGAATTTCCGCTTAAATTTGAGGCTGAGAGGATTTTCAGTTGTTTCAAGAGGAATCCATTTGCAGCAAAAATTTTGATTATGCGGTTAACGTCACCTACTCTTGCAGCCAAATAATTATGTTCGTGCAAAAAATTTATTCACCTCGTTCAAAACAAAAAAGGCAAGATGAGCATGCTTTTGTTGCAAGACAACTTTTTCTCTGCGTGGAGATATATGAAAAATTCAATTAGCATCATATAGAGGATCATCTAGATGATAATCTAGAGGATCGTCATTTGGAGGATCAGCATCTAGAGGATCATTTACCTGGAGGATCATTAGCTTGAGGTATATCTATCTAGAAGATTATAGTCTTAAGCATTATGATGATCATCATCTAGAAGATCATCTACCTAGAGGATCATCATCTTGAGGGATATGGACCTAGAGAATCATCATCTTGAGGATTATCTATTTAGAGGATTATAATCTAAAGGATTATCATCATCATCATGTAGAAGATCATCATCTTGAGGATTATCTATCTAGAGGATTGTCATCTAGAGGATTATCATCGTCAACATCATCATCATCATGAACATCATCTAGAGGATCATTAAATAGTATCATACAGAGGATCATCTCGCTAGTTATCCCATACTGTCAAATTATTAAATCTATAAGCTTGTATTTATGCAGTTTTTATAACATATTGAATTGTGTTTGTTAAGCAAGAGTAAATAATGATATCCCTCGAGTCCTGAAAATACTAAACCAATGCGTAACTTTTTTTTTCAAAAAATGGATTTATCATCTTTTATTCACTAACTCCACAATTTTGTATAAGTCAACAATTACATTTAAGACTATAATTGCAATCAAAGTGAAAAATGCAGTAAAAAAGGCTTATTTTACTCTTCCAGTTTTCCAAGAAAGAACCATTTTTAATGTGTCTGAAAGAAGAGTGAGTTAGATCCATTTTGGTTTTATTTTGGCATTATGAAGGTACTATGATGGTTTCTTGTCTAAGAAGTTAGGAAACAGTTGAAGCCGTAAGTTTCCTTCACGCATCATACAGATCCGATCGAGGTTGGGGTTTACGTTTAAGCACATCCGCTATCGCACGCGAAGCAATATCGTATTGATTGCCGGGCGGCCGGGCCTCCGAACACATTACATGATTAAACCGCCCCAACAGCAGAGAAACCGTACGGCCTTGTAGCACTTACCTTATTAAAATATCCACCCCCACCCTAACCACTTTTATCCCCATACAAACATCCACCCACCCACCCCTTTATGTCCAAAAAGACCTTCTTTCCGAAAATGTCTTTTTCCACTCAGTGTTGTCATGTCACTTTGATCAAACATGGTCACACTTATTATAGATAATCATACAGATTAAAAGACATTTATTTCATCAAAAGCCGAAAGTATCTCTCATTTACAAAATATCAATTAGACTAAAAAATGGTTAGATATGGTACTGCGATTTTATTAGTTGGGACGAACATTTTATTAGTTGCTGGTACTAATGGAATTGTTATGCCAACAATAGTATCAACTAATAAAATAGTAGTGCTAATTACTATATATGTATTGTCAATTTCCAAATGGGTTCTGCTTTAAATATCGTTTGAAAATGTCAGGAATTGGTCGTCACAAAAATCATTGCCAGTGGACAAATCATTAAGACATTAAATAAATTACAGACCTAACCTGCACGCAATATTCCTCATTTACGAAATTTT
Source organism: Andricus quercusramuli (assembly GCA_932178445.1). Lineage (NCBI taxonomy): Eukaryota > Metazoa > Arthropoda > Insecta > Hymenoptera > Cynipidae > Andricus > Andricus quercusramuli. The sequence goes on along the minus strand of CAKNXH010002085.1, from coordinate 82,283 downwards.
GAGCGAAAGAGACAAATTTTCATCAAAATAGTTGAATTTTCAACAAAAAAGTTAATGTTCAACCAAAGAAGATGACCTTTCTACCAAAATGATCAATTTTTAATTAAAAAAATGAATTCTCAATAACAACATTAATTTTCAACCAAAGAGCTGAATTTTCAAGCCAAAAAGACAAAGTTTTTAGCAGACAATTCAACTTTGAACCAGTAAATTGGAATTTTCAACAAAAAAGTTCAGTTTGAACCAAAAGAAGAAGAATTTTCAAAAACAAACAATTTGAATTTTGAACCTGTTGGCTAAATGTTCAGTTAAAAAACTATTTCTCAAAGAAGATAACAAATTTTTAATAAAATACTAAAATTTTTAATCAAAAGAATGAATCTTCAACCAAAAAACCGAATTTTTAACAAAGTGGTTCAACTTTCAACCAAGTGATTGAATATTCAACCGAGCAGTTGAATTTTCAAATAAAAAAGATTAAAAATACGAAAAATATAATAATTGATATTCCAACCAAAATTTTTTAATCAAAACTAGGTCGAGTTCAAACGCAAAAGATGAATTTTCTACAAAAAAGTTATTTTTCAATCGTGAAAGATGAATGTTCAATCAAATAGTTGAACTTTCAAGCAAAAGAGACGAAATGTATATCAACAAAATATTTGAATTTTTTACCAAACGGTTACATTTTCAAGCCAAAATGATAAATTTTTCAGAAAACAGCTGAGTTTTCAACAAAAGAGTTCATTTTCAACCTAGAAAGATGAATTTTCAATCCAAAAGGATATCAAAAGGAATCAAAAGGAATCTGATATCCTGAAAAGACGAATATTTAAAAACAAATCTCTATCAAAAAAGATTAATTTTTGATACAATAGTTGAATTTTCAACAAAATAATTAAATCTTCAACCAGATAGTAGAATTTGTAACCAAGACAGTTAATTTTCAACCGAATAGTTCCATTTTTTACCAAAAAATAAAAATTTTTAACCCAAAATATGATTTTTCAATTTTGAAGATAAATTTCTACCCAAAAAGATAAATTTACTAGAAAGCAGTTGAATTTTTTACCTAAAAATATGAAAAAAGTACATTCCCAGCCAAAAAGTTGAATTTTCTATTAAAATATTTGAATTTTCAACAACAAAAAAATGAATTTTGAACTATGAAAATTAATTTTCTACAAATAAGACGAATTTTCAACAAAATACAGGAATTTTCAACCAAATAGTTAAATTTTCGACCAAACGGTTCCATTCGCAACGAAATAGTGGAACATTTAAACAAAAGAAACGAATTCTTAACAA
>CAKNXH010002085.1:66918-80965 GCA_932178445.1 Andricus quercusramuli | reverse complement strand
CAAAAAAAGTTTTTTTCTAACCCGAAAACATGAATTTTCAACAAAAACGTTAATTTTTAACTAAATGGTCGAATACTGAACATAAATAGATTATTTTCTGATCAAACAGTTCGGTTTTCAACAATGAAAGATGCAATTTCTACCAAAAGTGATGAATTTTCTACCCAAAAATATGACTTTATAACAAAAAGAGTAAGTTAGTTCACTTTTTTACCAAAATATTTCAATTTTTAACCAAAAAAGATTAATTTTCGACTACGAAAATTAGATTTCTCCCAAAAAAGACAAATTTTTAACAAAAAAGATGAAATTTCAAACTAAAATTATTAATTTACAAAGAAAATAATTTTCAACTATAGATGAATCTTCAACCAAAAATCTGAATTTTTAGCCATATCGTTCACCTTTCAAGCAAGTAGTTCAACTTTTAAGAAGGTAGATTAATTTTCAACCAATAAATATGAATTCTCACTAATAAACGTAATAGTTTATATTGCAACCAAAAAATATTCCAACTTTATCAAGAGCAGTTGAATTCGGCCAAATGTTAAAGATTTTTCAGTCCGAAATTCCAAACGAATTGTGGAATATTTAATCCAAAAAGGGGAATTTTCTACAAACAAGTTAAATTTTAAACCCGAAATATAAATTTTTAACAAAAAACCTAATTTCCAATAAAATAGTTCAATTTTCAATCTAAAAGAATTACCTTTCAACCAAAAAATATAACTTTTCTACGAAAGATGAATTTTTAATCCAAAAAGATGAATCTTCTATGCAAAATGACGAAGATTATACGAAACAGTTAAATTTTGGACCAAAAATATGACATTTTGACAAAATAGTTGAATTTTTCACCAAAAAATAAAATATTCAACCCAAAAATGTAAAATAATTAAGTTTCAACGAAAAATATGACTTATCTATGCCAAAAGATGAATTTTTAGTCCAAAGTTCGAACGTTCAACAAAACACTTGCGTTTAAAAGGAACGTGATGAAGTCTCAACGGAAAATGTATCTAACAGTTGAGATTTCAACCAAAAAAATTAATTTTCAATAAACACAGTTGAATGAAAAAACAGGGTGGAAAAGAAAAATTTTTCAAAAAAAGGGGAAAACGGGGAAATAGGGTAAATCGTTTGAAGTCTCTGTTTGTATCCACAAGTTGATTTTAATTTCAAGTATACCAACGATAAATTGTAATGATCAATAATTGAATATTCTGTCATGTCCAGGAGCAATACCAGAAACAATAATCCATTGTTGGATATTCTGCTGTCCAAATCGTATCCTTGACGGGCTCTAAGAAAAACGTTTAATACAGCTAATTGACTATTTTGTAAATATTATTTTATAATTACTAAAGGAACTAAATTTTTTAATATTCCTTAAGACAATCATTTTCGAATTAATTCTCAATCCTGGAATCGAAGTTGATTCTCGGATCTGAAATACTTTTTACGAAGATTCCCAGAATGTTCAGTATTCAACCTGAAAGTATAAAATTCCTGCATTTTAGGAAAAAATTAAAGACCGATCTGCTGGATGATATGCTGAAGAATGCTTCGATCATTTCAATATATATGGAGAATAAGTAAACGCACTGAATCGAGGAATTTCTTCAGTATAAGGTATTAAAATTCTTAGTACGAAACTTCTCTCTTTGGAATTAAATTCATCCTGCTTTTAGAATTTCAAGAAAGTTTAAAAAGAACTTCGAGATGAACAATATTTTTAATTTAACGTCTGGGAAAGAACAAATTGGTATTTCTGAGGAAAAACCTTATTTTACCGACTCTTTCCAGAATATTTTAATAATAGTCAAGTTATAATTTAAGTTAATAATATATTGGATTCTGGAAGATATCCGACAAAATAAAGTTTTTCTGGATAAATACCAATCAATGAAAGTTGTTATTAGGACGGTATAATTAAACATTAGATGAGTGAATAAATTGGGATCTAAAAATGTAAACTCTTTTTGAATGAGAAATATTTACAATCCGAATTTTATTAGCGGAAAATGTAATAATTTTTATTATTTGTAAAGTGTATTTCAAGAGCAGGTTTAAAGCACCAATCATCAAGAACTTTCCTATTGTCTTTGAAGATCAAATTCTTCCTTTTTTCACTATTTTGGAAATTATATTCAATTTTTTCAGAGATTCTGATATAAAAAGGATATCATTCTTATTTAATTATTCTTGAAGTTAACTAAAAAGTATGATCATTGCCAAAAAAGGATCTAAACACAGAATTTACTTCTTTTCGCCATTCCTCTTTTCCTTCTTTTTAAAAAAAGTCCTCTTTTTTCCTCTGTTTTCAAGAAACTTTCCCTTTTGCTCGTTTTCTCGCCTAAATTTGATATAAATTGAAAGAAACCAATAATAAAATTCAACTATTTTTGGTTAAAAGTTAATTATTTTTGATCAATATGTCTACTATTATATTTTTCGTAAAAAATTCATGTTTTGGTAAAAAATATACTATTTGGTAAACATTTTATTATGTTATTGCGAAATCAAAATAATCCTTTTTTTTAATCTTGTTTTTTGGTATAAAATTCAAGTGTTTTGGTATTATTATTATTATTCAATATTTGTGTATCGAATATTCAATCCATTTGTTAAAAAATCAATAAATTTGTTATATAGTCATTCTTTTTGGCTACAATTTCAAGTTTTTTCTTGAAAATTCCTGGTTTTTTTATTGAAAGTTCAAACAGCTTTGTTAAAAATTTAAATATCTGGCTGGTGATTGAACTATTTTGTTGAAAATTCAATTATTTTTAAGGAAATAAAACTGTTAGGCTTAAAATTTTATTTTTTTATAACAACTGTTCCGTAGAAAATTCGTCTTTACGGCTTAAAAATTTAACTATTTCGGTAGAAAATTGAAGTATTTTGTTGAAAATCAACTTTCTAATTGAAAATGCATATATTATTTCTGTCAAAAATTCATCTACTTGGTTCAGAATAAACATTTTTGTTGAAAATGTAAACTTTCGGGTAAAAAATTAAACTTTCTATTAGAATAAAATTCTACAGTTATGTTGAAAATTTGTCTTATTGATATAAGAATGCAACTATTTTGGTAGAAAATTCAATTATATTGTTGAAACTTAACTTTTTTGTATGAAATTTATATTTTCGAGTTGAAAATTCAAGTGTTTTGTAGAACATTCGTTATTTTTGTTTAAAAATTCAACAATGTGGTTGAAAAGTTTTTTTTTCAGGGCTGAAAAATCTTTCTTGTTTGAAAATTCAATTTTTTTGTTGAAAATTGGTCTTTTTGGTTCAAAAATTAATCTCGTAGTAAAAGCGTCATATTTTTTGGTGGAAAGTTAATACTTTTAAATTAAAACGTATACTATTATATTATTGTTTTAGAATTTATCTCTTTCGTTTAAAAATTTAATGATTCCGTTAGAAATTAATTTCTTTGTCCAAAATTCAACTGTTTTGTTGAAAATTCGTCCATTTGGATCAAAAATTAATCTTCTGGTACAGAACTCACCTTTTTTTATTGAAAATTCTTTTCGTTTTGTTTTGTTAAAAGTTAATTCTTTTTCGTTGAACTACTATATTTTAGGTTCAGACTTGATCTCCTTCGGTTTGAAATTTAATTATTTTATTGAAAATTGAACTGTTTGAACATTTATCTTTTTGGGTTGAAAATTCAACTATTTTAGTAGAAAATTAACTTGTTTCTTTAGAATTCATATGTTATGGTTAAAAATTCAACTGATTTAAAGAAAAATCTGCGTCTCTGTTTTTCGGTGAAAAATTCTACTATTGTTGTAAAAAATTGAATTATTTTATTGAAAATTAACTTTTTTATTCAAAATGAATATTTTCGGGTTTAAAATTCAACTGTTTTGTAGAAAATTGTCCTTTCAGGTTTAATAATTCCACAGTTTGGTTGAAATATTTTTCTTTCTCAGATGAAAAATCTTTCTTAGGTGCAAGTTTGTTATTTTGGTTTTAGAATTTTTATTCTTGGTTAAAAATTCAATTGCCTGGTTGAAAATCTGTTTTGGTTGAAGATGTAACTATTTTGCAGAAAATGAATCTACTTGGTTGAAAGCTGAACTACCTGGCAAAAATTCAATTTTTTAGTCGAAGATTTATCTCTCTGTTTAAAAATTCATAGTTTATTTTTCGAAAATTGATATATTTTTCTTCAAAATTCAACGCTTTTGCTGAATATTGATTTTTTTCTGTAGCAAATGAGTCTTTCTTGGTCTAAAATTCCTTTTTTAGTTCAATTTCATCAAAATTGATCGAGAATTAACATTTCTATTGGAAATTTAGGTTTTTAGTTAAAAAATTAAACGGTTTTGTAGCAAATTTATCTTAGGAATTCCATCTATTTCGTTGTTGTTGTAAGATTATTTTGTTGAAAATTTTTCTTTTTGATAAAAAATCAATCTTTAGCTCGAAAATTCATCTATTTGGTTTGAAAATTCAAATATTTTGGTAGAAAATGTAACTTTTTGGTTTGAATTTAAGTTTTCAGTGGAAAAGTCAAGTGTTTGATTAGAAATCGATATATTTTCGTTAAGTATTCAATTCTTTTGTTGAAAATTCTTGTATTTTGTTAAAAATTCGTTTTTTTCATAGAAGATTAATCCTCATGGTTTGAGGTTGGAATGTACTTTTTTTGTTGAAAATCCATCTTCTTGAGTTAAACATACAAATATTTTGTTGACAATGCAACATATTTTGACTTAAAATCTTAGGAATATAGTCCCTATAGTAATTTTATTAAAAATAATTTACCTCCCTATTTTCATGAAAAATCACACTACTGTGGAAAAGGGATCTTACGAGGAAAGTTAGTTTGATCCATTTTTTTAAGTCAACCTGAAAATTTCGTTAACGTGATAAATAAATTGTTTTTTTTTCATGAAATTGAAAAGATAAAGTAAAAGAGTATAAATATGGACAATAAATGGAGTCTAAACGTTTTCTTGGTAAATGGTTACCATAGGAGACGGAAGGCAATGGCGATGAGGGTGGAAGCAAGGGGGTGGATGGATAAGGGGTGACTGCTCGAGGGTAAAAGAAAAATGGCGGATGGTCACCGATATTCGCATACAAGTCGAGAAAGACTCTGGAAAAATGAAAGAATCGGAAGATTGGTACCTTTTGTTATTTTCGAGACCACCAAGCTATCCGATGGGAAAGTTCCTATTCTTCATCCCCATTTTTTAAAGAATATGGATTCATTTTTTTTCCACTTCTTTTAAAAGGGCCTCGAATATAATTAATAAACATTATCCCTGTCTAAATTACTCTATTCGAAATGTAATTTTCTCCAAAATATTTTTTCCAATTTGTTAGTTTCATCAGAACAAAAAAAAAACAATATTCTTTTCGAAATCTAACTGTCCCCGACATAACATTTTCATATTGTTAGTTACTTTCATAATTTCAAAACCAGTTTTTATTTCACCGAATGAACATTGGACTAAATTTTTATTATTCCGAAACAATGTTTGGCATAATTGTTGTTTTTCTTATTACTTCTTGGCATCATTTTCATTTTTCTGAATAATCATTCGACATAGTTTTTATTTTTCTGAAATCCCGTTTGACATGATTTTTTATTTTTCCGAATATTCATTTTACATCATTTTTATCTCATTGAAATTCTGAGTTTTTCTATAAACTGTGATAGAAATTAATATTTTATCACAAATAATTGAAAATATATGCTATTTGGGAATCGCTTAAACAATTTTTGTGAAAAACTCACAATTTTCCGATTTTTCAAGGAATACGCTCAATTTTTTTATGGATTCGACTAATAATGTCTTCATGATAACTTTTTACTATGATAGTTTCACAATTGATAACAATGATTAATTATTTTAACAAATTTTATAAACAACAACACATATCTTTTCGAAATTTAAAAAGCTTAAAAAAACATTCGAATCAAATGAATAGTGTAGGCCAAAAATTGATTCAGCCACAGAAACTCCGTTTGCTCACTGTACTGTTTTCTACAGTTTCAAAATTTCTAATATTTTTTTTAAAGAAATTTTTGGAATTTTTTAATTCGAGAAATATGAAAAGGGATCTTTCTGTATAATCGGATATCCATTTCAAGGAACTCGTAAAAACTTTGCCGGATCTCAGCAATAAATAGCTCGTTTGGTCGAATGAGGATCTTCCCCACCCAACAAACTTCATCTTCGACCCAGACTCCCACCACCTCTTTTGATTTCATGAGGACGTAAGATCAGGTTTTCCAGAGTAGAAAGCTCAGAAGGTTCCACTAGGTTTTTTTTTTTTTTTTTTTTGGTTCATAGATAGAGAAGTATATTTTCCTCGGAGATGCTTACGGTCATTTGATCCCCTTCCTGGATCAATTCCTCCTTCCTCCAGACCACCTCATCTTTTCTGGCATCAATATATCCCACGTGACCACTCGCTTTGATACATCGAAAAACTAACGTCGTTTGCTAACGGTTATCGACGAATTTCCACCCTTCGTCGGTCCTCGACTATTTGTTTCAATTTAATCGGTCTCAATTGGTTTTGATTAAGGACTATGAGAAATGAGAGGTTTTATTCCAAAAATGTTTTTTAATATGTCTCACCGTAAAAAATGAGTCAAACGAGGCGACAAGCGCCTGAAAAGGGTTTCCTAGCCTATTTAAGATAGTAATATTTAAAATAATTAACTTTTATATTTTTATTTTATTTAGAATATTTAGGGACTGTAGTAGACTTCTTTCTACCCTATCCTGTCCTATCCGATCCATTTCTGTACGATCCTATCTTATCGTCCCTTCCTTCCCCCACTCATTATTCTCTCCTCTCTTCTGTAACCCTCACTTCCAAAGCCCTCTCCTAATTTCCTCCCACTTACTTCACCTCCTGCTTCCTCTCACTTCCTATACCCCACCCCGACTACTTCTCCTATTTCCGTCCCCACTACTTCTCTTCTCTATTCTCCTCCTCTCACTGTCCAATTCCTCCCCTACTTTTCTTACCTCAATTCCCCTCCTGCTATTTCCCCTCTCCTGGTTCCTTTTCCTTATTTTCTCCCCCCCCCCCACCCCATCACTCCGGCTTCCTTTCAGTTTCTATACGCCATATACCCTACTTCTTAACGCCACAACTACTCCCTCCTCTCTAATTTTCCTCTCGCTACCTGCTTCCTCTTGCTTCCATACCCCACTCCCCCTACTTCTTCTCTCTTCTTTCATCCTTCCCTTGATTCCCCTCTCGCTACTTTCTCTCTCCTGTTCTTTCCCCCTAACTTTCCTCCCCTTCCCATCACTCTTTTTGCTTCTTTTCACTTCTATACCTCGCCTCTGCTACTTCTGCTACTTCCCCTCCCCACTTCTCTCCTCTACCACCGTCACTTCCCTACTCCTCCCCTGCTTTACCATCCTTAAGTTCCTTCTCCTAATTCCCTTCCCCTTACTTTCTTTTTCCCACCCATCATCCTTCCTTCCACTAACACTCTCCCCTCATTGTCCTTCTCAAGAAAAACGAACAACATACCGGAAATTTATAAGAACCGCTTTTCCTTCCACTCAAAAGAATGAATTTTAAAATTATGAGCATGACAACTCGATAAGGACCATTTGGCATTTCCACCATCAAACACGCAGATTTGTTTTCAATTTTGAATAAATCTTCTATATTGTGTGGTATAGAAATAACTTTCATTCATAGTCTTTGTCCAGTTGCCATTCTCATATTTTCATAAATTTTGGCGTATCAGAGAATACATTAGGGTATTCAAAAAAGAAACATTTTTTTATTTTTTAAGATATCACCCCCTCATTTTGTGTTATTTAGTAAAAAAAAATAAAAGTCAACCCTTAAGATACTATCACTCAATTTTAAGTATTTTTTCTGCATTAAAAAAAGAAAATACTATACACTTAATCAAAAAAAATGTAATAGTAGTATCTCAAGGGGACTATTAGCACATTTAATGGTGCGTTTATTTATAAAATGAAATTTCTAGCCTTCTTGTCATTCATACAATTATTTTACGTTATCCCTATGAAGAATTTTTGATTCTTTTCCAAATTGAACGATTTATTAAATTTTAATCACTTTAGAGCAGATTGCTAATTCTAAACATTTTTTTGAATATCTTAAAAAACTAGGACAATTTTTTTCAACGAACAACCCAAAATGAAGGGGTGAGATATAACCCTCGATTTAACCAAATGAAAAAAAAGCTTTTTCTTGACCACCCTATTACACATAATTAACAACCCACGAAAAAGTCCTTACAATAAATTGGTGCTTTTGTAAAAAATGCGCATTATTTAAATTGATAAGATAGAAAATTGGACAAAGACTATTTGGTTTATCCTCCTTTCAAACAGATATTGAAAATTTTCTAACGTTCTCACATCTTTAATATAGAGGTCTTCGGGTACTTCCTAAAACTGTATCAAAATTTTATATTTAAAAACTTATCCCAAAAATTTTTTTTTTATCACGTGAAATTTAATTTTTGGTTCTTATCCAGTTTTCATTCTCATGTCTTCAATTTTTGGCCTTAAAATTGGTTTGGAACATAATTCCTCATTTCCTGAATTTCAGAAGGGAGTCTTTTATTCAGATAAATTTTGCTTGAATCCAGTAAAAAATACTTTTTGTGTTTTAACAATCATTTAGCTGAGTTTGAGAATTGATATACTGACATTTTTTTCAATCTGATAAAAATTTGGTTATACGTTCTCATAATATGGGAAAAGTGTATTGCACACATTCACAACCCCTATCGAATTACAAAGTAACCCGCAGGCATGAGAGCATTAGAACTTTTTTAGATCTGAGTCAAGTTTCCAGTGTCACTAGATGAATTTATGGTTTGATCGATGAGTATTTTTTTACGTTTTTAGACGATCCCAAAAACAATTGATAACGTTCGTAGATAGCCGTGAGAAAAAATAAAAACCCGGCATGAGAAATAAAATACAAGTCAGTTTTGAAATTGATTCCTTAAATTATCATCTTCAATGTATTTTAAATTTATCGTATAATCTCTTAAAAAAGATAAAACATGCATGTGACTAAAAAAACTTGTTAAGTTAAAGTAACTGCATAATAATGAACGACAGTTTATTTTATTTTTTATCAACCAAATTTATTTCCGTATAAAAAAAATTAAATTTTTATTCATAACAAATATTGGTGAAATCAACTAATTGTTTTAAAACTTAATAATTTCATTATACATCAATTTGACAAAATTTAAATTGTTCAAAATACGGATTTGCAGAGAATGACAAAACGGAAACTTTCTCTAGTTATTTTCTACTCACTTTTTGAAACATGAATGATAATAAATCAGGCAATGGTTAATCTTGAAAAATTTCAGTTTTGAAGATTTGAGTTTTTTCACTTTAATGACCTGGAAAAATTTGTGTTAGCAGGAAAAGATCAACATTTTTTGTTTAGAGGCCACCTACATAAAATATTGATGTTAAGAATTTCACTGCTATCAAGAAACATCTCGCTCGCAAAATTTGGTGAAAATTTTTAATTCCCTTTTTTGCACATTTTTGTATAACAAATTTTTCAAAAAATGTTTATTTGTAAAAAGAAAATGCTTTCTCGTAAAAAAATCCTCTGCCATCTATTATGTATCAAAGTAGATTATCAGATTTACCAATCTATAAAATATTGTTAACACGGACGTTGAGAATTATTACAAATAATTCAAGTAAATTAACAGAAAATTTTCATATATTTTTGGCGGAAAAAATCATTTTTCATCTTATAAGTATCAAAATATCATCTCAGACTTCCTTTAACTCCAGAAAATGGTTTTTACATTTTAGTTTTGTTAACAATAATTTAGGCTTAAGAATAGAAAAATTGTATATAACTTCATAAATAACTTATCACACCTACAAAAAGCCAGAATTTTCTGGATTCTATTAAGTTTGATAAGCTAATCCTATACATATTAGACAGGAAAGAATTTTTTCAACGAAAAGATGATGAAAATTGTCTGTTTGTTCAGTAAGCTAACTGTTAAGTGCTAACAATTGTATGTAGGCTAGTAAGCTTAAGACGCTACTTTGATAGCTATCAGATAGCAAATAATTTTTTTCGTGGAAAAATTAAAAAAAATGTTTCATGTTCTTTTTTTAAATTGTTTATAATAATTAATTACTGCTAGTAGTACTTAATATAAAATAAGGTTTAAAGAGTAATTCAATCTGTGAATAAGCTTTGATCCAAAATTTTGAAATAACAATTGCTGGTTCATATTTTTTGTTGAAAACTCATCTTTTTTGGTTGAGAATTCAACTATTTTGTTCAAAATTCTTCTTTATTTTTATGAATCAATCTGCTTTTAAATTCAAATAAAAATATAATCGAATTAAAGTATGAACTGCTGCTTTTTAGATGATTTACCATTTGGCTTAAAAATGTTGCTTTTTTTCATTTTTTTTTTTGTAGAAAATTAATCTTCTAGGTTGAAAATTCATCATTTTGATTCAAAAAGTTTTTTTTATTCATGAATTCATTTATTTCGTTGGAAATTCGTTTTTTTTACAAATGTAAATGTTTTTGATTTAAAATCAAAATATTATTGGTTTAAAATGTAAACTATCACATTTTTCGTTGAAAAGTTGTCACTTTGATTGAAAATTGCACTATTTTATTAAAAATTCTTATATTTTGTTTGAAAATGTGGCTTCTTTTGAAATAAAATTAATTATCTTGGCTGAAAATTTATTTTTGTAAATTAATAGTGGCAATTAATATTAATATGGCATTAATATGGCAACGGCCATACCACGCTGGAAACACCAGTTCCCGTTAGATCACTGAAGTTAAGCAGTGTTGAGCGCGGTTAGTACTTGGATGGGTGACCGTCTGATACTACTGCGTTGCTGTTGGCGGTCGTGGGTGTGGTGAGCCCACACTTGTAGTTATTTACTACAAGAAACTATCCACCTAGAAACACTACCCGAATCGGGTAGTGTCACGCTTACCCCTAGAGGCTCGCCGAAAGGGAAATGGCTTAATGGTATAAAAAAAAAAAAAAAATAGTAACATTTTTGCTTTTAAATTCGATAATTTTCATGAAAATTCGTACTTTATTCGCTGAATTGAATTATTTTTAATCTGGAGGTGAAACATTTTTTTATTCAAATGTCAACTATTACATTTTTCGTTGATATTTAATTATCTTGGTTGAAAATTTGACTAATTGTTTGAAAGCTAAACTTAGTTAAAAATTCATCATTTTGGTTGAAAATTGAAGTACTCTGTTAAAAATCATTTTTCTTTTGGAAATTCGACTATTTTGTTGAAAATTCGTACTTTTTTCGATGAAATGAATTATTTTTATTCTAAAATTAAAATATTTATACTTTAATATCAACAGTTACATTTTTCGTTGAGAATTCATAATTTGTTGTTAAAAATTCAACTTTTTTGTTACATAATCTTTTCTTGTTGTTGAAGAACCATCTTTTTAATGGAATTTCATCTTTTTGAATGAAAATTATTATTTTTTGCATGAGAATTCACCTTTCTTTATTTGAAATTGAAATATTTTCTTGTTGAAATAAGAACTATTATAGTTTTGATTTAGAATTTTTTTTTATGGTTGAAGGTTGAACTACTTTGTTAAAAATTCATTCCTTAGCTGAAGATTCATCATTTTAGTCTAAAATGGATCCAGCCTTTAGTGAAAAATTCATGTATTATGTTAAAATTTTTCTTTTTTGACAGAAAATTAATCTTTTTGGTTGAAAATTATTTTTTTTTTCATTGAGAATTGAAGTATCTGTTAAAAAATGTGTCTTTTATTGTTGAATTTAATTCTTTTATGTTTAAAATAGAAATATTTCTGGATTAAAATATGAAATATGACATTTTTCTTTGAGAGTTAATTTTTTTATGGTTGAAACTTGCACTACTTTCTTGAAAATGCATTTCTTTATTGACGCTAGTATCATAAGAATTCATTTTGTTGGTTAAAGATTTATAATTTTAGTTGAAAATTCACCTCTTTGCTTGAAAATTTTAATGATTTTTTTTTATTCGTATTTTTTGTCAAATTCAACTCTCCTTTTTTTAATATTGAATTATATTTTGGTTGAAATATCAACTATTCCTTTTTTTGTTGAGAATAATTTTTTTATTTAAAATTCAGCTACTTGGTTGAACGTAGAACTCCTTTTGTTGAACATTCCTTTTTTGGTTGGAAATTCATCTGTTTCATTGAAAATTGAACTATTTGGTCGAAAATTCGACTTCTTTTGACAAAAAATGAATCTTCTTATTAGTTGAAAATTAATCTTTTTGGTTCAGAATTCAACTATTTTGTTGATTATTTGTCATTCTTTGGATCAATTTAACTATTTTTAATCTAAAATGGTGATATTTTTCTTGTTGAAATATCAGATATTATATTTTTCATTGCGAATTAATTATTTGTTGAGAATTTCACAATGCTGTTAAACGTTTGTCTTTTTTGGATGGATTCAATTTTTTTTTATCTAAAATTGAAATCTTTTGGAGGGATATATCAAGTATTACATCTTTCGTTGAGAATTCATTGTTTAGTTTAAAAATTTTACTTATTTTTTGAAAATTCGTATTTCTTATTGTACTCCACATGTTTTTATTTAAAACTATGATATGTTTTATTTGAAATATTAACTATAATATTTTGCGTTGAGAATTATTTTTTTAATTAAAATCTTTTGTTGAAAGTGTAACTGTTTGGTTAAAAATTCATGTATTTTGTTGAAAATTCGTATTTCTTGGACAAATTCTGTTTCTTTTTTAATTCAAATATTTTGGATTGAAATATCAGCTATTACATTTTTGGTAAAGAATTAATTTTTTTGGCTGAATAATGGACAGCTTGGTTAAAGGTTGAACTACATTGTTAGAAATTCATTTTCTGATTGATAATTCATCATTTCTGTTGAAAGTTCATCTCTTTAGTTGAAAATTTGTATTTTTTTTATTCAACTTTATTTCATTTTTAGTTAAAATTATTTTGGTTAAAATATCAACTATTCCATTTGGCATTCAGCATTTTTCTTTTCATATTTGAAATTTGAACTTATTTTTCATAAATTGACTCTGTTGGTTTTCTTCTTTATTTAAAATAAAAATATTTTCATGTTAGAAAATTAACTATATCACTTTTTATTAAGAATTTATTTTTTATGGTTGAAAGTTGCACTGCTTTGTTAAAAATTAATTTTCCATAGTTTAAGGTCCATCATTTTATGTTTTTAATATTAAAAAATAAAAATGCAGGTAGGTGCTAGTAGATAAATAATATAATAAGGCTTGAAGAGTAATTCAATTCCATTGGTAAAATTGATCAAAAATTGTAAACTTACTTTTTTTTAAATAGAAAAAAAAATTTATTTTTAATTTCTGATTGTGTCAAAAAAACACAGATAAGATGAAAAAAATGTTATTATCCTATGTTACCTCAGAATGTGGTCAGTTTTGCACTCGAGAGTGTTGGCATCTCGTGATTGGCAGTGTCAAGTAGTCGGGAGCGCGATAAGATTAGAATGGCTGTGTAACAATTTGCGGTGACCGATATTTACCTTATCTTAAAGTTACAAATCAAGAATGAACTCTATCTGTGATTGATTCTTGAGAATCGGATATGGTCCTTAAAGGAAATTGCAAATAAATAATAGTATATTATATAAGCGAAAATTTGATCATTTTTCATCATTTCTTATATTTTGAAGAACTAAAATCATACATTAGAAACATTAGTAATTAAATTTATTATTCTCTTGGTGTAAAATGAATATAGAGAGTATAATAATAAAAAATTGAACGCAACTGTATTTAACCCCTTTCTCAATATTAAATCCTAGATTAAACAATTAACATCTCTTTAATTTTCATGACAGTATAGTAGAACTCATCAGAAAGATAATAATAATCTTTATATATAGTTGCTGAACCAAAGATAAATAATTACATCACCGATAATTGAATAAACAATGACATTTTTTTGCTATATATTGAAGATAGTCGTAAATTAATCCTA